>CM007316.1:682092-715764 GCA_000333855.2 Endotrypanum monterogeii | reverse complement strand
AACGCTGCCGCTGAGGCGAACCCGGGGCTCGCGACGAAGTCTCTGGAGGAGATTATCAAGACAGAGAAAGGGCCGGTCTTCAACTCTGCCGCGCAGATCTTCAACCACGACTTCTACTGGCGCTCCCTGGCTCCGAACGGCGGCGGTGAGCCGACCGGCAAGATAGCTGATGCCATCAAGGAGAGCTTTGGCAGCTTTGAGAAGTTCAAGGAGCAATTCACGGATGCTGCTGTGGGCCATTTCGGCTCCGGCTGGGCGTGGCTTGTGAAGGACACAACGAGCAGCAAGCTGAAGGTGTACCAGACTCACGATGCCGGCTGCCCGCTGACGGAGCCTAGCCTCGTCCCGATCCTGGCGTGCGATGTGTGGGAGCACGCGTACTACATCGATTACAAGAACGACCGTGCGGCGTACGTGAAGGCGTGGTGGGGCATGGTGAACTGGGACTTCGCATCTACTCAGGTGTAGAGGCTGCATGCGGGAGGCCTCATGGAATGTTAAGCGAGAAAGAGAAGACGCCATCTGGTGGGTTGGGGGCATCGTTGTCCAACAAGGGGCTGTAGGGCGATATTTGTTTCACGAGTTCCCGATGCAGGTCACCTTCAGAGAGAAATGTGCTCATCATACGGGCTAAGGGATTTTACAACACTCTTCAATTGTGAGGCCTCATTGGTAAGTGTGGACTCCGGGTGCTTTCTTGTGGCTTCATTTTCCGTTGTCCTTTCCTTCATGCGTTTTTGTTTTGTTTTGTTTGTTTCGTTTTGTTTTCCGTAGCCAGTATTCGTGTCTATGTGGTTACTCCCCTCATCATGGTCTTGGAACTTGGGGATCGCAGATGAGACGAGAGCGATGATGGGCGACAGCGGCTGTGAAGGTTGGTTCGTGACGCACGCATTAGAAATAGCGGTGGAATCCACTACTCGCCTCCCGTACTTTCTATGTAGCGCATTCCTCTTTTCTTTGTCACAAACATTTGTGGGATGTTTTGTTCTACTTCCATCACTTATTTATTTTACCTCATCTCTCGCATATATATCCAGGGAACCGGTCGCTTTCTTTTTTTTTTCTCGTACCTGTTTGGCTGTATGTGTTGACAAGAGGGTTGCGTTACTCTCACGTCCCTCAGTTGGCTGCCCCCCGCCTCCACCACCATTTTTTTTTTTTTTTCGGGTCCTTTCCTGCACATGTTTCTCACCAACGAGAAAGGCGGAGGAAATCAGTTTTCTTGTGTTTATATTCTCTCCAATTTTTCTTGTTTGGTGGGGGGAGGGGGATGGGGAGGGATGGGGCCGAGGGAAGAGGAGGAAATGGGCTTATTATTATTATTATTATTACCATTATATTTATTATATTATATTATGATGAACCCAGAAAGGCAGATGATGCGTGACCTGCATGGTTTCTCTTCTTACCGTAGCTCCTCCTCTGTCTTTTTTTTTTTTTCTGCTCGTGGGCTCTCTTCGTGCGCATGTTTTAGTTTCTGTCTACGTTTGTGTGTTATATTGCTTTTTGCGTGACTGCGTGTGCGTGCGTGGAGGTGACCCAGTGCCGCATTTTGTGCGTCTGTTCTGTGCGAGACTCTTCTCCCCAGTACTGTTTCTCTCTCTCTCCCTTTCTTGCACTCCAGCGGCCTTCCCTTGATGCCCCCTTCACTTGCAAAACAAATTCTTTCTTCCTGTGTGTATGTGTGTGTGTGTTTCGTGTGGTCTTTTAGTGAAGACCAGAGGAAAAGAAGAATGTGTGATGCGGGCAATAAGCTACTGACCAAGCAAAGGAGGAGGGGAAGTAATGGATGGGGGTTTCAGAGAAGACAAAAAGAGAAACAGGCAGTGGACTCTGAGTCACGGGAAGCGCGCGCGCGAACACAGACACACAAACGTCGATACACCTACTAGTAGAAAAGGATTAGAAAGCGCAATTTGTTTTTTTGAGATCTCATGTGTATGCACCCCCAAAGATTGTTTGGCCCTTCCCCCCTCCCCACCCCTCCCATCCCTTCCGTGGTACCGCACAAGTTTCTTTTCTTTTTACCCCTCTTTGTTTTTTTCGGTGGTGTTTTTTTTTTCTGCCCTCGTCTCTGTCGCTTTGGTCTTTTTCTTCTTTTCCCCTCTTTTTTTTCTTTCATTCCAATCTAGTTCTTCAAACGATGATCTGAATGTATTCAGTGTGCAGAACGAAGGCGATGGCGGTACACACAACTCGACGCAAAGGCATCACCTGAGGAATAGCGAGAAAAATAGCTTTTATACACTCCACCTACTTAAGTATGTACACCTTCACCCAGGCGCAGAGGTAAGGGGGCGTACTTCTTTGGATTAGCCTGATAATTTCCTTTCGCGCACCCAGAAAGTTTGGGTAGAGGCATACAGACACTGGAAAAGGTGTGCATCTGTGCGGGCGTGTACACAGATGTACACCAAAGGACGTGGTGAAGCTCTGGTAGTGAACATATTTTTGTAGAAGCACTTCTTTCCCGGTCAGCGTTTGTGAATACTCCCTCACCCGCTTTTTTCTTTCGTGTCTTGGGCTCCTTCGCACCTGTTTAGTGATTCATACTCCCTCTCGCTCTGTTGCCGCCCGCGTACCTTGTGTTTTTGATGTTCTGTAACGACCTCACACTTGATGAGTATTTACCAGATACCCCCACTAAGCACTCCTTATTACAGCGTGAGTAAAAAAAAAAAAAGAAAAAAGGGGTGGGGAGAGAAAAGTGGCTGATGCTCAATTTGATCTGAAAAAAAGAGTTTCCGGCGGCGAAATCCCGTGTGACGTCGTTGGAGACGAATAAACGTTTTTTTTTTCCCCCCCCCCCCCCCTGCGTCTTTCCTGTCGAGCTGCCCTTTTACTCGCACAATGTATGCTGCTGCCTGACGTTTTCACATTGAGAGATTCTCTCTCTTTATCCTATATCTGGGGTCGAGGTTTGTGTTTCCCCCAGCTGCTTCTCCGAAGTCATATATTTTGTATCCGTTCATCCTTGATCTACCCTCAGGTACTGGATCTGTCCTTTTTTTCTTCTTCTTCCCGCCCGGTCGTCTGGGGACATTAGCGCACAATTTTTCCGTTTCTTCTACTACCTGCATACACAAAGAGGAGCAGACGACAGGGAAAGGAAAAAAAAAAAAAAGACGCTGAATGTTTTTTATAGCAGACAGATATAAACAAATCAAAAAAAAAAGAGGGCGTTGAGCAAATGAAGGTATGATCTCGGTGGAAAGGAGGAAAAGAGGTAGGCGTGGTTTTTTTTTTTTTCCTGAGCCGTCGAGCAGGACCTAGGCCAGCGCACGCTCGTGTTTTCACCGAAGAGGGGGGAGAGAGGAGGTTGGAAATTCAGGTTCAAGCGTCAGCGTTGGGTTAAGGATTAAGATTGGGATTATCAAAAGAAAAAAAAAGAGTGTGCAAAAGACTTACTTCCAGGCGGAGGACGCCAAGGAGTAAGGAAGGGCAATCACGAACACCACTAAAAGGCGGGGGGCGCTAAGAATTTTTTTTTTACCTCTTGGCCGACGGGTAAGTAGGTCACATTTCTTCCCGTTCAGATGTCCCCTATTGTGTTATGAGTAGCTTGACATACCTACTTCCTAATCCTTTTGACTAGGAGGAGAATCTTAGCGATCATCGCCTTACACGTCGTTTCGGCTCTATATGTTTTTATATTATTGTTTTTATTGCTGTTGATGTAATATTTCGCTTCCGTCGTGATTGCTTCGGGGGTATATACCAATCTTTTCGTCTTCACACGGTGATAGCGTTTTGGTTACATCTCGGCGTGCGTGCGTCTGTGTTTTTTTTCTCTGCCTTCACTTTTTTGATATGTCCCTGATGTGCTGCTCGTCTCGGAACGCAGTATTCCTGTCCCGGTCTTGCGTGCGTTTGTCTCAAAGGAAAAAAAAACAAAAGAAGCATATTTCTCTCATCTCTTCTCAATATTTGGTCGTCAAATGTCTTTTCTCTTTTTTTTTTTGATTTTCCATTTTTTTAGTTTTTTTTTGGATGCATTCTTTTTTCTACATACGCGTCATGATAAATGACATGTCTTATCCATTACCAAGTTTACGAAGGAACTCCGTCGTGGTTGCCGAGGTGTAGCGCGCGTTATGTATAAGAAGATATGTTAGCGGAACACAAACACAGACACCCAATAAAAAAAACATATATATGGACACGCTTATTGAGAGAAGGTGTTGTCAGACCTCGGTCATCGATCCGCGGGCGGAGTCATTCTCATTGGAAGGGAGAAACCGGCGGCCGCTCACACATCACTTTTAGGTGAAATCTCAACATGTGTGCGCTGTCGACTCACCGGGAATACGAGGAGTGTGACCAGTTAGTGGGTGAGAGAGGGTCGTCGATTGACGGTATGTACGATTATACAGCTACATCAAGCCCTTTCTCTTTTATACTCGCTAACTGCACTCCCCTTTTCAGACGAGGGAATTCCGCCCCCGTGGTCTCGGAGCAGATGACGGTGCTGAGCTTTCATGTTCAGTGGCCTCACATACCCTTTTTCTTCAAGTAA
The DNA here is from genome assembly GCA_000333855.2 of Endotrypanum monterogeii. NCBI lineage: Eukaryota > Euglenozoa > Kinetoplastea > Trypanosomatida > Trypanosomatidae > Endotrypanum > Endotrypanum monterogeii. Next base: position 711,245 of record CM007316.1, on the reverse strand, counting down.
AGGCGCAGACTTTGGTGAATATATATATATATATATATATATATATATATCTTCAGACGCCGAGGGTCCTCACATGAGCACAATCCACGTGTTCTCAAATACGGCAATTGGCTGTACCTGAAAGACGTGCATATATTTTTTCTCCATCAGTTCAATAATATATATATATATATATATATATATTCTCATTCGCTTCTCCTTTCCTCTCTTTCCTCCATATTCTCTTGCCGCACTCTAATAAAACCAATAATAACCGCAAAAAAAAAAGAGGTGTTTTTGCTCGTCTAACAAATTAGTTTATATCCTATCAGTCCTTACGTGAGCGGTGGAGATAAAGGTACAAATAACTATTATCAACGCTCAATCGACTCATTCATCTGCCTCCCTGTAGATGTATACAAGACAGGGGGCCTAATTGAGAAAAAAAAACATCAACAAACAGAGGAGCACACAAGAGAAAGTAACCAAAACGACCTCACCGAGGGAAAAAAAAAGGCTTCGTCGCTGGACACAATAATTCAGGTAAAAAAAAAAAGGGAAGCCGAGAGGAGGTTGGTACCGGCGAAAGCCTATCCCTTTTTTTCGTTTCTTTTTTCCTGCCCCCTCGCATCATATTTCGCAACTCGTGTGGTGTGGGGGTATTGCTCTTCTCAAGCTGAGTTTTCAGCATTTTTCCCCCCGCTACTTGACTCGTTTTTTTTTTCTTCTGCTGCGCACATTACAAGAAAAAAAGGGGAGGGGGACGTTGACTGTCTTCTCTCTACTTCACCACTTCTATCATCTTTCCTGTCGTGTTTTTCTGTGCCTTTGTTACCATCTCCAGCCGTCTCCAATCCTTTTCTCCCCTTTCTTCCTCTATTCTCGGCACACTATTTTCGTTAGGATTTTCCTCCTTTGTGTAGCTGTGCTGCGGTGTACTTGTCATCTAGTGCATTGGATCTACCCCTTGGATATTGACGACGTGCGATACAGGCAAAATCAGGTGATAAAGAGGGGGGCGAAGCGTGAAGAAGGCAAGGAAAAAAAACATTGAGAAGACAGGCTCCTTTATCCCCACCCCACGGTGTGAGTGTGTGGTTCACTCTGTTCCTCTCACCTCCTCTACACCCACCCATCAGGTCATTACTCGAAATTAATTCTGTTGTTCAGTGCACTGTTCGAGGAGTTTTCCTTTTTTTCCTCATCCCTCCTCGTCTCTCCTCTTTATTTTTATTTTTTATCCTTTCTTTGGCTGCTCCTCTACTTGTTCAGAGACACGATCCAGAGCCCTCTCAGACTCCCCTCCCCTTTTCTCCCCACCCCTGGTGGGCAGCTGTGGGATTTTGTTTTTGTCTCTTTTCGATTTCTGAGACTCACGCAGTCTGCAAAACGCGCGCAAAGACGCTACTCACAAGAGGGAGTGTGTGTGTCTGGGGGGGGGTTCCAAAAAAAAAAAAAATACTTTCTTCTCTCCTTCTCTTCTCGTTGAGTTTGTTCACCTGCTTTACTTGCGCACATCACTCTTTATTGTGAGTTGTTTTTTTTTTTTTTTAATCCCCTCATGATCTCGCATTTTTTGATCCCACGCTCTATTTTCTCTCTCCTCCTCGTCCTCCTCCCTTCTTCTCTGACCTCCAAGTACCTTACAGGGTTGAGTGTCTGATTTCGTACAACTTTGTGACTGTCTCACTGCTGTACGTTGGAGTAGTAGCGTTCTAGTCATCGCTCTCCCCACATTATCACCTCTCCTCCATCTCCTTCTGGCGTGGAGGGTATCAATAGGATACGCACATTTACTGCTGCTACCCGAATACGCCTCATATATCTCGGCCCCTTGTTCTGTTTTCCCCCTTTTTCTTTTCCTCATCTCTACAAGCGATCGTCTAATCATTGTCTTTGCTTTCAGTGGGATTTGTTTGGTACAAGTGAAAAGAAGTGCTTACCCTGACGAGACTGCGTGTGTATCCACCGGACTCATCTCAACTTATTTTTGTACCTTCTTCACTCTCGGAGTCCCCACCCTTCTTACCTCCCAACAGAGAAAAAGAAAGCTAGAACGAAAAAAAAAAGACTTTTTTTTTGTTTCCCTCCACCATCACGGCTGTGTTATCTCTCCAGGTTTGTGGTGTTCTTCCCACGACTCAGAGAGCACTTTTGCACATATTTTTCACCTCTTCGTACACCCCATTCCTTGAGTGTGTAACAGCCTGTCTGTGTGAGTTCGTGTGTGCTCTTTCTTTTTCTTTCCCTAGTATATTTCCCCATCTTTTCGGATTTTCCTTTTTTTTTTTTGGAATTCCGAGGCCTTGAACACATAAACAGGTTCAGTGAGCTTCACGCACACACGCGTACACACACATATTCTTCTCGTTTAGTTTACTTGACCGTGTGTGTGTGTGTGTGTGTGTGTGTGTTTCTGTGCACCATTTCGCTTTTCTGCATTCAACGTGTGCATCCTGTCGTTCTCCGACCTGGTTGTCCCCTTTCCTTTCGTCGCTTTGATTCGCTGTCTGCAGCCCCTTCATCCTTTTTTTTTTTGCTTCTCTTTTAGAATCCCAGCCAAGTACTTGTTGTTGTTATATATACATATTTCCTCTTTGACGATTTTCTTTTCTCCCTTCGGTGTTGCTGTTTCCTTTGTTTTTTTTGGCGCTTAATCTGTGCACGGGTTTGTGCTCTTATTAGCAGCTGCGGTTTCGAGCGGCGCCGAACACGAGTAGCCTTAACCGAGCGAAGGTATAACAGGATATCTCCCAGTGCCTGGTCATCGGGGTCATCATGGGTGGAGGCGTCTCGAAGAGTGGAATTACGGTCCACAAACAGGGTGCGACGGATGCTGAGAGCACTTATATTGTGGCAGGCGGTAGTCATGGGGACTGTGCCGTCACCGCTGCATCAGCGCCGACGCCACTAGCCGCGCCTGGAAGGGTTTGGGAAAGCAAGACATCGTCCCACAAAAGGGGTGGTGTCGCCCCAGCGGCCACAGCCCCTAACGACGGGAGGAAGTCGCAAGGGCACCCCATTGCCGGCAGCAGTATCCCTGACGTCAGCGCTCCTGATTGCGGCCCCGACTCGGTAGCCTCAGGTCTAGACAACAATGCGTCGCCTATTCCGATTAGCGATGGCCAGGGCCACGTTGGCTACATCTCTCTGAGTGACATTATCAGCCACGAGAACAGCAATAGCAAGTACATCAAGATGAAGTCGATCGGAAAGGGTGCCTACGGGGAGGCTTACGTGGTGAGGCGCAACCCGGCATACAACCCAGATGCGCACCCCACGCTAGAGGCTCAAGTTCTGAGTAACGTGTTGGCGAACCATACACACCCAAATGGACTGTATGTGGCCAAAATTATGGATCTGCGCACGATGGTGTCACAAGATCGTCAATATGCGCAGACGGAAATTATGTGTTTGGCACATACGCATCATTTCGCAATTATCCGATATTACGAACACTACGTCCTTGACAGCGACGATGAGACAGTAATAATTGTTACAGAACTGGCTGATCACGGTGATCTGCGCCGAAATCTGTATAATGCCACCGCTGTACGTCCGTTTCACGATGTGGGAGCGCATCCCCCTGGGACTGGTCAGGCCGACGCCATCGCTTCGCCGATGTTATTGACAGAGCGGGAGGCGGGGACCTACTTTGTGCAATTGTTGCTGGCTTTGCACCACATTTCCGCACGTCGAATGATTCATCGAGACATTAAAAGTGCGAATGTCCTTCTCACCTCGCGTGGTTTCCTGAAACTCGGCGACTTCGGCTTCTCTCAGAAGTATGAGAGCACAGTCAGTAGCGAGACGATTGCAGGCACGTTTCTTGGCACTCCGTATTACCTTTCCCCGGAGATGTGGAGGGGGAAGCGCTACGGCAAGAAGGCCGATATTTGGGCTGCCGGCGTCGTCCTTTACGAGATGCTCATGGGCGGACGTCGGCCCTTTGAAGCTAGCGGCTTGCCGGAGTTGCGTTCCTGTGTTCTAGAAAAAGAGTTCATTCCACCTATGGGGCCGCCTTCACCTGGGACGGAAGTCGTGCAGGAAGGGAACGGTACTCCCGTTCGATTCTCTAACGATATGCGGGAGCTTCTCGCCTCGATTTTCGAGAAATCGCCCGAGAAGCGGCCGAGTGCTGAGGAGCTGCTGCACACCCCGGTGATGCAACACTATTTGTTTGTCTTTGAGAAATACGTCCAGTCCCTTATCAGCTCTGATGAGGCGGCGCTCGCCGCAAACCCCGCGATGGATCGGCAGCAGCTCTTCTTTCCAGACCCAGCGGACCAGGCCATTGTGCTTCAGGGCATTTCCGAGGGGAAGGAAGTAATTACAAGAGAGACATTGCGTACCATGGCGGATAGCGTTGCGCCGCGGTATGAGGGGGTGGTATACAAGCACAATTCAAACGGTAGCTGGAAGGAGCGGTATCTTTCCCTGGACGGGTCTGCGCTCACCATATCACTCTCAAAGGGCAAGGAGGCCGTTAGCGGGGGTGAGCGCAGCAAGCGAGTGTCACTTTCTTCCATCAAGTCAGTGAGTCCGTGCGAGGTGGAAGATGTCCACGTGCGTGTAACTGCGGCGGCATCTCCCGCCGACGGTTATAAACCCCCCTATGCGTTCGCCATCGCGATGTCAAGCTCTAACTCTATCACCTTTGGTGTCGCCAGCGACAAAGAACTGGACAACTGGATGCAGGTGCTGATGCGTGCTTTGCAAATAGATTGAAGCCCCCCCCCCCCAAAAAAAAAAAAAGATAAAGATGAAGATACCGGAGATACATGAAAGAGTTTGTTCAGCGTGAGAGAGACAATGATGCTCGTTCCTTCTCCGAAGGATGTCTTCATCCAGGGGAAGGTGCGTATACACACTCTTTCTTTTGTGCATATGGTCATCAGAGACTTTGTTGCCCCTTCCGTTAGAAATTTCCTTCCTTATTCGCTGTACATTTATTTCTCGATCAATTTCTTTTTGCTGCCGCTGTTGTTTGTAGAGACGCGGAAATACCCAAGCTCATCTCTTTCGCTCGTTTTCGTTGTTTCTTCCAAGTGGAGGTGTGTGTACCTCACCCTTCTCTGGTCCAGCTCTCCTTGCCCCCCCCCCCCCTCCCACACACACACAGATTGTATTGTTCTCCAGAGTGCGAGTAGTTGAGGTAAAGCATCCGATATCTTTTTTCCTTTTTTTTTTGGTGATTACTTTCTATTAGCAGGTTCACATATCTTCCTACTGCTCCTGCCCTGTTCCTTAGCTTTCTCTACCTGTGTCTCTCGGTGCACCGACTGCGCGTCTCATGTTGTCGTCCTCTTGTATTGAGACATGTAGGCACAGGAAAGCCCATGCGAAACAGGGAGGGTGCTGGTGAAGGTGGACGGGAGAAAGATGCCCATCGTGCTGTCGCCCCTCCTCCATATTGAGTCCTTTGTTTAACTCTATTGCCTTTAGTAACAGACGCAGCAACAAAAAGAATGAAAAAGGGAAAATAGCCGTCGATTATCGTTTCGTTGCTTCTCTATCATGCATGAATTTTCTTCAATGCTTTATTCCCCCCCCCCAAAAAAAAAAAATTATATATATATATATATATATATATTTATTTATATATAGTATATAATATCAGACGTGTGCAGCGACAGACAATGGTGTTTGTACATGGCTTCCCCTTTAATTCTACCACAAATGGAGCGTGTTGCTCATTCAGTAGGTTTCGGTAATGCTTTTCCTCGTCCTCTACCTCGTCTGCGTCTTTATTTGAAGCGGTGTACGAGTGCACCGATCACTCCAAGGGAGGGGGGAGAGGGGGCGGGAGCATTGTCTACCCGTGGGCAGCACATCTGTGTAAGGCTCGCAGTCGTCGCATTTTCAATCCTTTTTCAAGACGCGATGAATCCCAAACGATCCGGTCATTTGGAGAAAATTCGTTCGCGTCTTTGTGTCTGTGTGCTCAATCCGTGCCATGCCGCTCCTGTTTTTTTTTTTTGCCTCTTGCGCGCGAGCGTTTGTGTGTGTTAACAAGCGGGGGAACCGGTGACCTTATGGTTTCATATCACCTCGTCAATCGTTGCCTCCTGTCTGTGGTTCAGCAAGCATCGTTTACCGAAGCCCTCACCTACCCACCCAATTTTCATGTTTTTTTTTCTGTACTCCGTAACATACGCGCAAAGGACGGACGATACCGAGCACTTCTCAGAACATCAGCATACGGCGCATACATATATATATATATATATATATATGTATATATACGCTTGTTTTTTGTTTTGCATATGGTTCTCGGTACTTCTGCTGCATGGCTCTGGTGCTGGCGGGAAATATTTTCCAGAGCGTCTGTAGACTGTGTAGGTAAAGAAGAATAGGCTGAATTGAAAATGATTTGGGTTCAATTTTTTTTTGTTTATTTCCTTTAAACCCCTTTTTTTATTATTTAAATTCCCTTTCCTCGCCCCACCTTTTTCCTACCTCTCTCTTTCTTTCCATACCCTTCCTACCCTGTTAAAACAAGACGAAGCATTCCTCTGAGGTGTTGCTGCCGAGACAAAGATGCCGTTTTTTTTTTTCTGCGACTATCAAAAAAAAAGCATTTTTTAGTTTTTTTGTTGGTTTTTCTCTTCTCCTTTCCTTTCTTCCCCTTTCTTTTTTATTTTGCACTTACCCTGCAGTTTTTTTTTTTTTTATCTCCCGTTTGTAGCTTTTTTTTTTTTGTCATATGTATGCTCTCTCCTCGTGTTCTTTTTTTTTTTTTCTACACTGTATTACAGATCCTTGCGTCCTTTGCTCCTCCTTCCCCTCCCCTCCCCTCTCTTTCCCCTCCTCGCCAGTGTCTCTCGTTATTTTGATCTCTTTTCCTCATGATGTGGTTTGTCCCCTGCACATTTGATTGTGCTGCTTTCTTCCTCCCCTCTTCGTTAGGTTGTGGTCTCCAAGTCCTTGCCAAAGTGCTCCCTGTTTATCAAGCGATTGAATTTTTTTTTTTTGTCGGGGGGGTGGAGGGGGCGATGAAGGAATGCTTCTACGCCTCAGCCTCTGTGGTGGTCTCTCTTTCATACCCTTATTCCCCCCAGACCTCACCCCATTTTGTGTTCTGTCGCACTGTTTCTGTCATCCTGCCCAAAGTTGGTGTGTGTGTATGTGCATGTTTGCATCCGTGCGTCTTTTTTTTCGTCTGTTCGAACCTAATCCCTTTTCTTGATTGTATGCGTGGTCGTCGTATTATTGCTGTTGCGTTTTTTTTTTGTTTTCAGTGTGTGCGTCCGCATACATGTGTGCATCTTCCTTTTTGCCCTTTTTTTTTTCTCTTTGGCGCGTCGTTCGGCGTCCTGCCACAAAACAACAACAACAAAAAAAAACTAATTTTCTCCCCCATGTATTAGCAGGGGATGGAGGAAGTATGAGGAAGTGACGAAGGACGTATTCAAATATACGAGAGCACCCGGCAACAAACTTTTTCTTCCCTGTTTCGTTTACTACGAAAGGGGTAGATCGTTTCTGTTTCCGATTATTTAATCGTGTGTATGACTCTCTGCGTGTCTTCTGTATATCTGTTTCTCTGTCTGTTCAAGTATTATGATGTAGTCGTGGTGGTTATGTTTCCGCATCACTTGATGGGCTTCCCGCTTGCTCCCTCCTTTTCGTCCCTCTTCCCCTCCCTCCCTCCCTCCCTCCTTCCCTTCTCCCAATTATGAAGAAGCCATGCAGGTGTGTGAGATGTGGGAGTCACTGAGATGCAGATCGCCTCACATATTTAGGCCTGTGAAGACTCTATCCTATTGTCGTCTAAAAAGATTTATCGATGCACCCCAGAGATAATCTCTTTCTCGCCTGTTCCCACCATTACTATCGGTTTCGCATGCGTTATTCCGGATAAGGTGACGTTGCACTTGGCATTACGTGCACTTTCTTTTTGTGTGTACGTATGCGTGTGTTTATATTCGAGTACTTGTTCCAATCTCTGTTTGTCAAGATGGAGCTTCCTTCACTGATCTTCGCTTACAGCGCTCCCATATTTTCCTCCTTTTTTTTCCTGCATTCCCGTGTTTGTATATTGGCCTCCATTTTTTTTTTTTGTGGCTGGATTATATCATCATAGCGTTTGGGCTCTCTTCATGTTCCCCGTCTTTTGCCCGGCTTGACCTCTCTGGTCTGATTCAGAGCTTCGACGTCGCAGTTTTTTTTTTTTTAAACGAAAACAACCACAGCAAAACACAATATTCTCCTTTTTTTTTCTTCTAAAGAGCAGTACTGCCTGCAGACACACACACGCACAAAAAAACAAGCCGATAGCAAGAGTCCTTGAAGACTTGTCGACTCCTTTCCTCACGAGCTGCTACAGCGGCCCGGAAATATTTTGATGGTAGCTCACTTCCTAATTCTTTTACCCAAAGAAGGATGCTGCTCAAATCCGAGCTACAGGGGGATATATATATAGAGAGAGAGAGAGAGAGAGGTATATGGCTCCATATATGTGTGTGGGTGTGCATGTCTTCTCGGCATTCTGCTAAGCATCGAACAGCACTTAATCTTTAAATTCTTTTTGAGTGTGTGGCTGTTTTTCTTATTTTGTTTCCTATCCCCATGCTTATAGTGGAGAAAATTTTTATCTCTTGTCGATAGGGTTACTTGACGCCGTTTCTTCATCGATATTCTCGACTTTGAATTTGTTTCCTTAAAAACAATTTTTTTTTATCACTGTGTCATGTCGTCCGTCTTGAAGGGCAGTACGCAGGAGAACGGAGATGATGGGGGGGGGGACACAGTATCACCAGCGGTGAGGGAAAAAAAGGGCGGGAGCAGAATGTTGTCCCCAAAGAGTGAAGTTTTTTCTTATGCACTATGTTAAAGGACGTTGCCATTGCTCTCTGCAACCGCTGTGATTATCACGTGGAGAAAAAAACTATTGGTTCATTTTTGTAATAGTTATTAACTATATATACCCAGATGTCCGGTGAATCGGATGCGATGCATCAGAGTTTTGGTGTAATATCATGATACCCTCTTTTTTTTTTTATACACATCAGAAAAAGAAATGTGTGCGGAGAAGAGTACGAATTTCGGTGGTCACACGGCGGGAGTGAATAAGTGTTGTGTGCTCCCACGCCCCGGTGTTGAGAGCCCTCCGAATACAAGGACTCTCCCAGGCGATTGCCCGAGGCAGGGTACAGGCCTAGTGAGTCCCCCCGCCTTCCCCACCCGGCCCGTCCTCCGATGGCGATGCTGTCCAGCCATGGCGGGCATTGCGCACTACATCTACAGAGCATCACCTTCATTTAGCAGATATATACGGCGAGATGTGCCGGGAAGCCAACGATATCTGTCGAGGGATGGATGTCGAGGTGTGCGCAGGCGCAGTGTGATTGCGGTATGTTTTAGGTGTCTCCGAATGAGCTGACCAGACGCAGGCGATAGAAACACGGCGACGGGGATCCCTCTCGCTGGACACTTCCATGGAGTGCAACCATCCGCAGCGCGGGGACTCCCGTTACTCTGCAAGGAAGAGACCTGTTTGAGGCTAAACCGAGAGGCACAGGAGCGGCTGGTCGAGCTGAGAGGGTCTCAGATGCCGCCCTCGACCGACACCGGCGGAGCCGCTTCTGGTGCGCATTCCGACCTCGAGTGGGGGTGTGCCTGTTAGCAGTGCCACCGCTGCCGCTGTATTGACACCGGGGCGAGTCCGTGAGCGTGGTGCACGTGGAGGGGAGGTGTGCGGCTCGTCGCGTGTCGCTTGTCACCGCACACACCGCGCGTCGTGGCTTCTAGGCAGGCTGAGCGCGAGGCTTCGTGGGGGTGTAGGGGACGTTCGAGGGGTTTATGCACACAGGCACACACACACACACACACACACATACTAAGTCGTGGATGCGCGTTAGTGTTTTGTAATTTTTTTTTGGCCGAAAAACTTTGAATATATTTGTGTCTTTTCAACTGTCTTTAGTTTTCTTAATCTATACATACACACATATTCATACCCGTATAAATAAACATATATATATATGTATATATGGACGCTCTTTGAGTGTTTTCAGTGCACTGTTGTTTTGTGTAGGGTGAAGCTTGTGGTATGCGTCTGTTATACGGAAAAAAAAATGGTTTCCCTTCCCAGAAAGTTGTCCCATTGGCACGTGTGTGGTATTTCTTATTAGTATTATTATTATTATTATTATTATTATTATTGGCGAACACTAAGCGGTCGCCTAACTAGGCGACGGGGTCGCGGGGACTGTGCAAACAGGATTGGTTCTTGCTCTGGTGAGTTTGATGCAGGTTGGGCGCATGTCAGTATTATAGGTCTTTGATCTGTAAAGAAAGAAAATATTCTCAACTTTGGCAACGCCGATGGTGTACTAACTCGCGTCTTGGCTACTTTCTTTGTTGTTTTCAGGAGGCGGTAGATCGCTCCTACTTGTTTTGTGTACTCCTTTTTGGCTGTCGTGTGGTACAACATGGGTTAGAGATTTAATCGAAGGGGTGAACTACGTGCTCGCCCACTGTCTCTCTCCTTTTCCATGTACTTGATAAGAAATGATGCTGGTAATGCGCAATGCGATCGATAAACACAAACAGGCATAAAGGATGTCTGATACCCAATCTCCTGTGCAAGTCCGATACTTCTATCCTTTTTCTCCTCCTCACTCTCCCTTACTTTTTTTTCACGCCATCCCTTGCACACCTGCGCTACTGCTTATCGTTAGCGCCTCCCTATTCACACTGTCGTTTTTTTTTTTCAGCGGGGGTCTTGTTGAGCTGCCGACTCCTTCGATTTTCTCTGGAGCGCAGCGCAATTCTGGCAAGAGGAGTACGTCCTGTCGATAAGTTTTTTCTCCTACATAATTTATAGTTGGCATTTCCCCTATTTTTAATTCCTTCTAGTGTCGTTTTTATTGCCTATGTCTAGCTCACGGCGGTCGCGTGGGTGCAACAGTAAGCCGGCGACGGGAAAAACCTATTCCCGCGCCGATCAGGCCCTATGGGACGATGCTTATCTTTTAAAGCTTTTCAACGAGCAGCTTGACAACACGGACGCCGTCCGAAATACTCACACAGAGGTGGAGGGTGAAGACGACTCTGTTTTATCCAGCGGGACCGATGAATCCTACAGTGAGGAGCGCTTAGCTGCTTCTTCCACATCGTTGAGCACATCTTCTTCCAAGGGAAGTATGGCATCACAGTCTCAACCGAAGCTTGCAAATAGTGCGTCTTCACCGCGCAGCTGCCCTAATTTGAATGGACTTCCTGAGGATGTTGAGAAACTGGTGCTATCTTTCTACAATGCAGGGTTCGAGGCCGGACGCTTTGTTGGTCGCACTGAGGCATCTGATAAGTCTTGCCGAAAAAGACGTCGCTGATGCACGACAATTTCTCGTTTCTATGGTCCTGCGCATGGATGGGTGTGGGGGTGGGGTGTCTTCACTTGTTTCGGAGATGAGTTCGATGAAGCCGTTTTTTTTTTCCTTTAGCGTCGGGGTTGAAGAACTCTGATCGCTTCCCCCGCTCCCTGTATCCCGCCGACGGTGTCAAAAAGGGGGCGGAGTGAGGAGAAAATAGATGCACGTGTTTTCCTCTTTTTTTTTTTGAACCGAGAGGGGGAGACTAGGGGGACGGAGGCGCTTCAGCCTGTGTGTACCGCCTCTCTTTCCTTCCCAATTTCAGATATAAGTCTGTGTCACCGCCCTTGTGAGCCCTCCTTTTTTTTTTTCACTCTGTGTCTGCGCATGTGCTTCGTTTGTCCTGGGAGATTTACCAGGACGCAGGTGAGTGAAGACTGTCTCGACCGATAAAAGAAAAGCCAACAACCTAACAAAACAAAATCGATGGAGAAGCACACACACGCACACAGACATATAAACGTGTGTGATAGGGAAGACTCGCGGTGAGAGGCGGGAATGTTTTTTCTCCTCCTCACTGCTTCAAGTCTCCCTATCAACTTATCCACTCATCACCTAGTTTACCGATTTTGACTTGGTGTATACATGACTCCTCCCCCTACTAGGAGCGATACGCAAAGATTCTTTTTCTCAATCAAGTTCATGCCTTTTTGAGGATAGTGTGTTTGTGAGGGGGTTGCCGGCGGAGGGGGAGCTGGACTATACGCAGGCATTTCTCGCATCCTGCACAGCTTGATCTTCCCCTCCACGGCTCTATCAGCATTCATCTCGGCTGCTGGACGACTTGAACAAATCTTTGCGTAGATTCTTATGTGCACCTTCCATTCACGGATGCTGGGGCTTCGGCTTGATATTTCTATATATCACAGATTCGTATCATTCGGTTTCTCTCTTACTTTCCCTCCTCCCTCCTCCCCTCCCCCTTTTTGCGCTACGCCGTGACAGCAGTGCAGTGTGCTCGTGTTTGTCTATCCAGTAAATATATAGTGGTGTCATGCGCGGTAATCCATACAGCCGGGGTTTCGACCCCATGAAGTCTCGCTCTGAGCGGCGCAAGGAGAAGCAAGTCAAGTTATCCAAAACAAAACGGGTGATTCGGCTCAAGAAGCGCCTCGGTCGCATTGCAGCGCGGAAGTTTGCAGGTCAAGAAGACAGTCACATGACGGCGCTCATGGAGTCCTACATTTCGCGCCGCAAGGCGGAACGGGCTGCTGCGAAGGTGACTGAGTCACTACAGGGAGTTTCGACCGGACCAGGTGAGGCGATGTCTTCGGCAGAGAATCGAGGCCAAGGGCCGGACAGTTACGAGGACGAGGATGAGCATGATACCTCATCGATGCGAAGTGTTGCCGACAGCGCATTCCAGGTGGATAACGTAGACAAATACGGTGATGAGGATGCAGATGGAGACGATGTACCACCTTCTCGGCGTCGAGCAGTGCCGCGCAAGCAAGGTGGCCGTATGCGTAGTGCCAACGGCATAGATCGACCCCACAATCGGGAATACGGCTGTGCATCGTGGTCACAGAAAAAGGAAAAACATGCAGTGGGTAGCAAGGTCGAGCGCAATCAAGTTAGTCGTGGTGGGCAGAGAGGACGCCATGTGCAGAATGGGCGTACTGTGCGGAACAATGATCGGAGCGCTCAGAGCCATCACAAGGGAGTCGGCAGTACACGCTTTCATGGCAGGTCTCCAAAGGCCCCCACACGTTCTCTCTACTGATTTCGATGCGCGCCGATGCATCAGAGTCGACGTAAGGGCAACCACCGATCTTGCCAGAGAGAATACAAGAATGTCCGCGCTCTCCGCTTCGCCTCGCTGCTGAATTGAGAGTGGCCGGGACGCCGAAGTTCTGTCACGTGCAAGTTAAGCTTTGTGTCCGGTGGATTCTGTTTAGTCAGGAGGCATGTTTCTTGCAAACAGACTTTTGTGGTCTCTAAAACGTTCAGACAGAGAGGGGGGCTGCTGCTCTTCCATATAAATATATATATATATATATATATTTATATATTTATTTATATGGGGAGTGGGCGGGCCTACGCGCAGGCTGTTTTCATTTACCCCCTTTTCTCTGTGGTTCCCTCGTTCTCTCTCTCTCTCTCTCTCTCTCTATATATATATATATATATTATTGCAACGTTTAAGAATGCCATTACGTGCCTCGTCCATTTTTTTTTCCAACCGCACCGGTGAGCAAACTCTCTTTTTTCTTCTTCCTTTTTCGAAAAGGTAATTGCCAGTAATCATCTCAAATATATAATGTATTTATTTATATATTTATATATTTATATATATAACTGCTCACGCGCGGTGCATCTCGCTTCAGCTACGCACCCTGCCAGCTTTTACTTGCAGATCACGCACGTGCACACATGTCTGAGTCAAGGTCTCAGAGGCAGTGAGCAGCACGGACAGCACAAAAAGAAAGAAAAAGGAAGAGTAGGGCGGTATTTCTTTTAAGATGCAAGTAGCCCTGTCAGCTGATCAGGGGCATCACATATTACCAACCGCTTTCCTTGTAAGGACGATGCTGACTCCGAAGGTGGATGTAGCTGGTCCACCCACGGGTCAAAGGTCTGCCGACTCCTTCATGTTGAGGACAAGTGCAGTTTATTTTTTCCTTCCGATAAATCGCCTCTGTTTGGCTTTTATCTTGAAAGAAAATATCTTCACCCGTCGTTGGCACGAGGATGTATCGCGATATCTGAAAAATTTTCTCCACGTCCTTCTCTGCCTTTTCCATGTATATTAATATATATATATATATATACTCTTAAAGACAGACACGAGGGGGTATTTACAGTTTTTTTTTTCACCCCCGCATTGCTTCCGTTTTGTTAAAATAGGCGTTCTGTGGATTCGACGGGAGGGAGACACTTTCTTGCTCATCAACGCATGTGAGCTCGTCTTATGGACGGTGTACGCGCCACGGGTTATTGGCACTGAGCGGGGGTGAGAGACGAGGAAGATACATACAAGAGAGACATGCAAACGTGCAGTGGGATCCCCACAACGTTTTCATAAAAAAAAACAAAAAAATTGTGTTCCCGGGAGAGTGTGCTTCCGGTAGCAGCGAACGTGCTACCTCACGATAGGAGGAGGATGGAGACAGTGTCAGAAGGTCCACCCACCGAGACGTTCTGTGGCCTTCCTGTCTTTTCGCTTTGTGATGTTTTGAGCCACCTGCGTCTGCCACCACCCTTCGACGCGTCGGCGGTATCAAGCAAGTGGAGATGTGTCCTAGCACCGAAGCTGGAGCGGGATGGCGTGTCGACCGTGGATAATCTACTTCTATCAGAGGAAGAGCTCATGAAGTACCTGGAGGCAGGCATACCAGTGCACGCGAGTGACATACGTGCAGCAGAAGCCTACTGCGCGTGTGGTCCAGACAGTCTACGCTGGTTGACAGACTCGCGTTGGAATGCATTTCCGAAGCCCCAGATTGCCTTGCGACGGGGCTGGGGTAGTCCTGGAACGGATATGCAGGAGTCTACCTTTCATAAAATGATCTCATCTTTCGACGAAGTGTTTCACCACACCGGCGGAGTAGAGGTGCAGATCACTGATCAGGATCTGGAGGCAGTCGGTGCCACAGCCTCATCGGTGCCCACTGATGCTTTCAGCTCCGAGGAGGTACTCGATTTACAGCTGTTTCACCGAAGTGATGGCTGTTCGCCGCTGCCTATCCTTGGCGAACGCCTTCTGTGGCCATCTTATCTCGACGATGGCGCCGTCTGTGATACGGCGACCTGGGTTTCCCAGCGCGGCATGCAGCGGCATTGGCACCTGAACGACTCCGGCGAATTTGCCATGCAGGCTGCGCTCCCGTTATTTACAGGCAATGGCGCAGAGGGAGGTGCATTAAAAGGCTTCACAGGCCAAGAGGTAGCATCCTTGCCCTCTTCGTTCTCCCGGTCAGTGAGCCGCACAGCTGCTAGGCACATCGCCGCTCTCTTGTTTGACGAGGGTTCAACAGAAGCCACCGCGGCAGCATCGACTGGAATCCGGGCTTCGCACGTTCCTGCCATGCTCACCATCTTCTCCCCGAAAGGCGGCTATGACTGGGTACTGCATGATGACGAGGCAAGCATACGTGGGAAAGTGGTCGCACTGGACATATTTCAGATGCCCGACGAGGCGTTGCCATGCGACGCCGCCACTCTGCCAATCCTCACAGTTTCGATTCTCGAGAGCGGCGGGCCACCGATATTGATACCGCCAAACGTTGCGCAAACCTCTATCGCGCTCCAAGATTGTGTTGTTGTTGAGCAACGCCGCATTTCGAATCTCTGGTTGGACGACGTGTCATATTTTCTGCACCGCTGCTCTCGGTGGCAGACCAACCCCATCCTCTACGCCTACGTCCAGGAAGATCTGCAGGACGATCGCTATGTCGCTGGGCAGGTTGTGCCTTACTTGATCCGGGTCTTTGAAGAACACAGCAACGCAACTTTCTATCACGAAGCGGTTCGCCGGCGGGCGGTGCTTTCTCTCTATGCGCTGGCCACCAACGAGAAACACTATGGTCTCTGTGAGAGCTCCCGCGCCTCGCTTCGTCATCTTCTTGCTGGGGGAAACTCGGTGATGCACGACGTGCTTAAAGGTGCGCCGTACTGCGCTCCATCGGATGCAGATGTGCCTGCCACTCTAGAGGATTGGCTGACGGCGTACTGGGATATGAGTTGGTGTTGGCCAAAGGCTGGGTGTATTTTCCGTGTTCCCACCTTTATCTATCCGTTTTTTACACAACTAACTCCGCTCCAGCAGAAGGCGCAGTACTTGCCGGTGGTTTACCCGTCATCAACCTGTAGCGCTGTCTACGGAAGTGAGAAGGATTCGGTGGAGGCGACTGTGCAGCAGTATTTTGAGATGAAGGACATTGAATCGAGGCCCAGAGATCTCATGGCTTACCTGAGAACGCGCAAGACGACCAAAGACGATATTCTTGACGAACTGTTTTGACACTTTTCCTACGACTCTGCTTTCTGCCCTAACGAGGTCGTCGGTAGGTGAGGCGGGTACCTGGGCAGGCAGGCAGGAAAGGAAGCGAGGACATGCCGCAGTACTTGATGTCACTCACTGTCAATGGTATGGGACCTGGGATGGGAAGAGCACACAGGAGTGGGTAATGACAGTTGCATGTCCGTAGTTGTGGGCGTAGGCAGGGGTAAGCAGTGCAGGAGAGGGCCTCGTTCCCTGTTGATCTGTCCTCCCCCTTTTTTTTTCTTCAATTCCTAAATTATATTTCCAAGGTGACGTACAAGCTTAAGCACGTGTAACAAGAAGCAGTGCACATCAGCAAAGCCGATAGGTAGCGAGAAAGGTGCGCACACGCTTGCACGTTAGACGATTTGGTTCGCGTGCATTTCGTTTCTCCTTTTCTCTCCCCTCCCCCTCTTCCAGAGGTGAGGAGAGCCGCGAGTATCCTCGTCGTAAATAGCCAACTCTTTTGTTATGGCGCGCCCACGTGGAGGCACCTGCATCCTTGAGAGGGCACCTGGCGGGGTTGGTTTTGCTAGTTTCTCTTTTCCTACACATTCACTACCATTTTGAATCTTTTTTTTTTCTTCAATTGTTTTCTTTTTTTTTTTGTCTGTGTATATCTGTGTCTATGTGTGTTTCGCTTTTGATGCTGACAAGCTCTGCTGTGTGCTAATTTCTCTGATATCTTGCGTGTGTCATCACGCTTTACAGGGCGATAAAAGACGACGTACATCACAGCTCGCAACTTTTTAAAAAATTTTTTTTCTCGCATGGAAGCTTCATTGGTGCCACAATGTTCAACTTAGTAAATGAGGCGGAGGCGGAGTATGCGACCATTTGGGGAGAGCAGCAGCAGACCCGCGTCATCAATCTTTATACCGGCTACTTTGATTTTCTGACCTCGAAGGAGACGGAAACACTACCCCTTCACGTGATTGAGAAACGGCGAGTGGAGGAACAACAAAGAGGGGCGGAGGACCAAAAGCTGACGGTCTCCGATTTTATCAAGTACCTCGATGTCAAAGATTCGGAAATCAAGGAATGTGTGAGCTCATTGAGTGCGCTACATCCCGACGACGTAACTAGCGCCTACTTTGGCAACCAGGACGAAGAGGTGTATCGCTTCTTGCGTAACCATTTGATTCAATGTATAGAGGATGTGGAGTGGTTTAAGCGTGAGGTTTTCCTTGGCAAGGAGACGGCTGTGGAGTACGAACGGCAGCGCTGGATCGATGGAAATGCCCCCTTCACATCGAATGGCGAACCACTGACACCCGAAACGTTTTACAAACAAGAGTTCTTTGCGAAGATAGTGAAGAATGCGACGGACTGAAACCAGCAACGGACCCGCAAAGGTGGTGATTTGGCTGTCAACTCCGAGCGCCTGGATAATAATCATATCGATGTATCAATTGTGTCCTGTGGTTTTACACCCATGAGCTGGCAAAGCAACACACGTTATGCATTGTCGCCCTTTTTTTTTTCTTTTGCATGTGCTCAACATCGTGAAGGTATTGCTTCGACTAACCTACTGCTCTCGTCTTTCTTCCTTTTTGTGTGCTTCTTGCGTTGGGCTGCTGCCTCTCCCACTGCACCCCCTCACTGATCCATCACACAGGAAAAAGAAAAAAAAATGAGCATACCTCAAATTTCCAAGAGGATAAGGTGTATGATAGCTACTACTACTACTACTACTACTACTACTATTAGTAGGATTGTAAATTATTATTATTTTTTATTTTTAGAGATATTATTATCCCATCATCTTCTTCATCACCCCTCCCTTCTTTTCCCGTACTAGGTGCCCCAAGACTGCGGCCACCGTGCCTTTTTTTTTTCCGGTACACACAGGCCAGGTGCTCCCATAACGCGAGATTTGTCTTGATTCGTATTTCTTGTTACCTTATCTATTATTACTTGTTTGGGGAGATAGGTTATGGAGGTAGTCTCGTCTGCAATCGCAGCTGGTCGCGCTTTCTCGTTCTCCTAACCCCTAACAGAGATCCATTGAGAGAAGGGGATCGCCTCATTTCTCCATCCCGCATATTCACACATATGATTCTTCATCTGTTTGCCTCTTGATCTTCACGACTTCCTTTCCTTCTGTCACCCACTTCCTTCTTGATTATTCTGTCACGGCTCATTTGTTAGCACTCTGTAGAGAGGTGTCGCCTCCCTCTCCTCCCCTTTTTCTTGCCGTCCGGTCTCCTTCTAGCGACTCTTCTTGACTTTCGTCTGAGTGGCTCCAGCTCCGCCAGTGAGAAGTATGAGACGTATTCTATTGAAGTCGCCGGTGCCCTCTTCTGTGGGTCGCGTGTTAGTGTACGCGGCCACCGACTACCACATGCCTGGCTGGAAAACACAGTCAAGTACAAAAGATGCCAGGTCGCGGGAACAGAGAGAGAGGGACCGCAAAGCACGACAGATTGAAAAACTTCCACGTCCGGAGGCACTCCACGATTTCCAGTACCCATATGAGAAGACAATCTTGTCGGATAGCATGTTCGAATATCCTGTATATGAGACAGAACTCGACACACCGCATCTCTTCAACTTGACACCGCCACCAGATTTTTTCATTTATTGGAACTCATCTGATTTTGATAGGACAAGTTACCCACCCGTCCCGAAGGATGATCATCGCTTTCTCGTGCCATCGCCAAAGTCGCTAACGTGGATCGATCATCGCACTCGCCTCCTGCAGTATCTGCGTAAGCACGAGGTCACACCGCACTACGTCCCTCATGTACACGCGAACACAAACCTTTCGGTCGTCTTTCCAGGCCAGTACTCTACACGCGCGCGAATCGCTGACGAGAACGGCGACAGCATTACAGCACCGCTGCCGCCGACAAGCTTGACGCAGCGAAACTTTTGGTTTACGGCTCACTGTGGCAACTACATTGAGCTAACGGATCTTCAACAGCCACCGAGCATTTTTTTTTTCGAGGAATCGCCTACGACCGCGAGTGCAGCTCTCAATGACACACAAACGCCAAGTGAAGCACACGCTGCCTTCTCAACTGGGGCTGAGAATCACTACACCTTTGTTATGCTTTCCCCTGACTATCCGTATCGTGTACCGCTCTCAGAGGATCGGAAGAGGTCGGATCGTGGCTTCTTTTTGAACTACATGGTAGCCAATCTGAAGCCACCGCGAATGCTTTCCACGGTGAATGGCGCTGTCGTGAACGCAGAGGGGCTGCAAAGCCAAGGGGATGTGGTGATTTCTTACGTAGCTCCATTGCCGACCGAGGATGCTGGGACCACACGGCATTTATGCCTTCTCTTCAAACAAACTGGCCCCGTTCCCAACCTGAGGTCAATGACTGAAGCAGAGGAACGAGTACACTTCCCTTTTTGTCAGCGCAGCAACTTCCGCCTCCACGACAAAACCGGTGTGCGAGCCAATGCGAAGGCGTCGTCGAGGGAAGCTGCTGCATGTTGGGCTGGTCTGCGCGCAGTCGAAGAGGCGATCCCGGCAGATCCCAGTGCCGTGACCTTCTTCACAACTAAATGGGACATTCAAGTGCAGGAGTACTACGAGAAGATCGGCGTGCCGGAGCCAGCGGCGCCAGTGGATGAAGAGGTGAAGGCTCTTCTTGAGTTCCACGCAACGCGACCAGAGAGTCTTCGCGTGCGTGCACGTCACCGTCCAGATGGTTCGGTGAATATGGGAGACGACCCGAATTTCTGGGGCCAGGCACTGCCAACGCGGACTATGGATGGTAGCATGCAGCATGGTGCGGGCTGGTCACGGCGTACGGCGATCGGGGCTAACGGTGTACCTGTGGTGTTTCCACGTTGAGTGCCTTTCTTCGTGGTGAAGTTAGGTAACCGTGCTCGTAGGGACTGGGGTGTCGAGATATGTCCGAGAATACATTAGTATTCGCTGTCGATCGCTGGGATGAAGACACCACTTTGAGGAGGAGCGGCAGATCCGGTTCCAAAAATGTGGTCATGATGCGACTGGGAGTTTTCACAAACCTGCGCCATCGTATGCATTCAAGTGGGTGAATAGAGAGGGAAATATGCGCCTCATGGATATCGCCGCTGCCAGCTCGTTTTTTTCTTCTTTTTTTCTGCGTTTCCTTTCCATTGTGGTGGGACGCTTTCACGTACTTGATCTCCTTGCTGCCTTTCCCAGGCCAAACGAGTGATCTGTTTCTCTTTCTTCTCCAAGGCGAAAGGAGGCTAATGCACGCTCGCGTCGATTAGGTAGTCTCTAGTGGGTTAAAGGGTAGCGGAGGCGGACGACCTCCCGACGACGCCCTATGCTTTCGTGGGTTTCCCATCGCGTCTATTGTGGGGATCTCAGCCTTGGGGGGCGGGGGGGGGGGTACTTCACGATGAGCGGAGGCGCTGTACCGTTCGCAGATGATCTACTCCTCTTTCTTGTTCTCTTTAGTTGGTGTTGTGTTTGCGTCATGTTACAGAAACGACGAGGTGCACGCTAGATCAGTTCGATACGACTTCTATGGCCTATCACCCTTAGTACACACCTGGTCACGTGACACGAACACCACCAAATACAGTGAAACCACAAGGAGCAAAGACGTGTTGGCATGCATCTTTGTTTTCCTTGCCTATCACTTGCGCGCGGGAGGAGGGGAGGGCTTTTTTTTCTCTTACCAATCCTGGAAAAAAAATCTGTGAAAGAGGATCGAGTCCGATGATGCTCTTCTTCTTTTGCCCCTTATAATAGAAGACCTGACATTCGCCTATGTTCTCTGCTTTCTAAAATCTTTCTCTCCAACGGTCATTGATTTTCTCGTTTTCCTACCCACCTGTAAACAAACACACACACGTACATCCTTTTTTTTTTTTTTCTGGTGGCGCGGCAACGTCGGGGGCGAGTTTCGTTTACATCGGCACCCATCCTCTACAAGTTGTCGGATACTGCACTCCTTAAGTTGCTTCCCTTCCATCTGGAAAGATAAGCATACACCCATTTTCTTGCCTTTCCCACGTCTTCGACTTCACTCATTAGGAAGAGATCCGACAAATATACACTAGTTTCCCTCTCGGCTTCTTTTTTTTCCTCTAAACACACACACACACACAGAGACGAGCGTTATATATATATATATATATATATATCAAGGATGAACAGGACACCCGCAGACGGAGGCTGTAGCAGAGAGCAGTCGAGCTCTCGAGGCCTCACCTTCTCCGGAAAGCCTCTGAGCCTGATGCATGTGATGCACCCCACACCGCCTAGTCCCTACAAGCCACAAAGACATATTCGAGGTGGTGACCAGGGCAATTCCATCGCTGAGTCGTTTCTTCGTGGCCGAAAGAAGATGCGCGTGGCAGCCAGAGCCATATATGCAGCGGCAGCATCTATCCCAAACTCGGACGGTGCAACAAAATCACCCGGTGCAGGCTCTGTCTCCACCAAGCATGGGCTGAAGGTTGCCGCATCACAGTACCGGGATATGTCGGACTCCGCTGCCATGGAAGATGACATGTTTGAATTGTTATTCCATGAGGCGCAGCGTCACTATTGTGTCTGGGCTGAGGAGGCCATGCGTAGCGACTTCATGGCCCGCGAAGAGGTCATTTTCTCCAAAGTGGTTATTGAAGAGCTGCAGTGTCGCGCCAAGCTGATCTCTGGAGACAAGAACGCAGCACTTGTGATCAAGGCTGCAGAGGAGCGAGCGATAAAGAGGCAGGCTATGATGGAGAGAATCGAAAAGGAGGTCTCTTTGCGGCTGCGCGACCAACGCCTCGCTGAGTTTATCGCGCTGCAATTCAAATCGCTTATTCCAGCACACAAGGCTGGCCGCGAACGTATTATTGAAGAGGAGGCAAACGATCTGCATGAGATCTTCCGGTGGCAAAAGGAAAACCGCCCGTTGCGTGGAGCTCTATCTATTCAAGGACCGGCGAGAGATTATCGACTGGTGCCCACCAAACGGAATTCGAGTCGAACAAAGTCATCACAGAGGCGCTCGGCCAGCCAAAAGCGTCCCAATCGTGCTTCAACGGTGCAACGCTCTCTTACGCAGCTGTCGAAGCTGGAGCAGCAGAGGATACATGGTCAATCCCCTGCGACGGTGGTTGGCCCGCTGGCGACTACTGCCAGGAAGGAGGAGACAGCGCTGGGGTCGTTGCTGGATGGGACGCTGTTGTTAGAGCACGAGTTGGCCTTTCAAGCGGAGGGAAGGGCGCGCCTGAGGGAGGAGAGGAATCAACGCTACGCAGAGGTGCGCTACGAGAAGGCTTTGAAGAGTTTGCAGGGGGAAATGACAAAAGCACGTCAGTTGATTCTCGCGGAGCAGACATCGAACTGGATGCAAATTACATCCCTCGCGATGGACGGGTTTTACGCTGCGAGAAAGGCGAAAATTGAGCGGGAAGAGCGTGAAGCTATCCGGCATGCTGCCACAGCGCAACGCGAAGCGGAGAAGGATGCGGTAAAGGAGCGGATGTTAGCTGAGCAGAAGCGCTTGGCAGAGGGATCCACCTCCCTGTGCATCGGCAAGGCGAAGACAACGGCGGTGCGGACCACCGATAAAAAGAGCATGAACACAAAAAATACCCAGCCCACGTCACATGAGGCGAGCCATTCTGTTTCCACCGCGCAGAACTCCTCTTCGCTGAACAGAGGCGCACTGGAGCGTTCTAATGACTCACGACCGCAGAATACCCAGACAGGTGCACTGAGTAGCGACACTACCGATGAGACTTTGGCCCATCTGCGCCTCGTCACAGGAGAAATTGGTGACCGAAAACCCTGTAAGCAGCTTACTGCCTTGACGGAGGATGGGATCGGTGAAGCGGGCGAGGGCTACCTTCAGTGAATAAATGATTATCTGGGGGATCTCGGATGGTCATGTGCACCCCAGGAAAAGAGTGAGGACAACTTTAAATTGGGAGCGGACGCGCACCTCTGAGTGTGTGACGATGACGCATGACGACGACACATGTGGAGATTATGTCCACATCAGGCACACACATGCAATTCGGAGTTTTCCTATTTTTTTTTTCCTCCTCTTTCTCAGAAGTTGTTGCAGGTGGTGTCACTTCTTCACTGCCTCTTCATTTTAATTGGCCCTCCCCTTTTTTTTTAAATTATTATTTAGGGGTTTTGTGTGTTTCTAGTATACATGTAACCAGCGGGATATGATGTATGTAAAAGCGGCAGGCTTGCCCATAGCGTGGCTCACCATGTATAATAACTCTTGAGTTCTTTCTTTATCTTACCATTTTCTCCTTTTCCTGTATCCCACCTACTTTCTGAGTCGGTTCCGTTTGTCGTTGGCATTCTCTTTTTTTTTTTCCGGACGAAACGGGAGTTGCAGTCGGTAAGGGAAGGCACACCGTCTTCTCCACACAAAAAAAATTAAATGCCTTCTCCTATCTTCCGCTCCTCTCATTGTTGCCGTATGTAAAGTAGTAGGTGAACCGGTACAGATTTCCAGGCAGCTTTCTCGTTTCACTGAGAAGTGTTTATCATTGTATTCATTTTCACTGCGCCTTCTTTCTGCGATGCTCCTTTCCACGATCTCATCTATGTGAGTGACTCCCACCGTCTGCCGCGTATGGAGATTGCCCCCCCCCCCCCTCCTTTTTTTTTTCTAGCTGTCTACTTACAAAATAATTCTACAGAATGAGCGAATGGCTCCATCAAGTGATGTTTCCTCTACTGGAGGTCTTTCTCCCCCCCCTTCAGGGTGTATGTGTAAGTGGGCATGTGGGCGTGTGGGCGTGTGTTTGTGCGCGTCACTGAAAGACTCGCTTCGACGGTGTCGCATCTATATAACGCCCCTCTCGTTGCTCATTCCTTTTCGCGCATGCATTCCTATTTCCTTACCTCGCCCCCGACAGAGGATCTTGAACTCTTTCTTGCGGCGAAGGGAACTAGGAATGTTTACGTATATATATACATATTTATTTACATCTAGAAATTAATATTTCTCGGTCTGTAGTATCTTTTTGTCTGCTGAAATTAAAAAAAAAAAAACGGTGCGTCTTTTCAGAAGGATTTGTTCATTTACAAAACAACAATTAGGGATATTACGTTCACACCGTGTATTCGTTTTGTCTCGTGTGTGCATATTTTGTTTTGGCTTTGACGTGCATATAATCTTCCCCCTCCAAAGGGGGTTGTGGTGTGGAGTGATGGATAGCGGCTCGTCTTCTCCCTTCCGTTCTGCTAAGCAGACATCTGTTGATGTGAATCGCACTGATTATTATATTGAAACCCCTAATGAGTGAGGATGGTTTTGTTGTCTTTTTTGTTTGACTTTGTGTACATAAAAACAAATGGCGAGCAGGTACAGGAGGCGTGGGGTAGACGCGGTAGTAGGCGTTTGCCTATCCTTTGCTCGAGGAGATACGCATGGAAGCGGTCATGCTATTAATTAACGGCAGTATTGTTTCGTTTACTGTTTTTTTTTTCTGTTGTTCTTCGCTCTTGTGGAAATTGATGATCAATCGTTCCACGCGGCGGAGACTACGAATCCCTACGAGACCTTCCACCTCAACTGGAGAGAAAGAGAGGTACACCGGGGGGAGGGAAGTAAGGGGTATGGATAGCGGTTATTCTATGGAAGTCTTGTCTGAAGATGGTAGTGTGTGTGTGTATGTGTTGTGTTGGAGAAAAGCGAAGTTGGGGTTATCGGCTAAACACCGACACATCCGGCTCTTCTACTCCAACCACCGTCGTCGCAGCAGACCCCTTTTTTCTCCACCAAATGTGTACTGTCAGGAACACGAATATCCTCTCCCCGACGTCGTCGTGGATCACTGAATCGTCTCCTCCAACACCGCTCCCCTTTTTATTATGTGTTCTACTCATGCACAATGTACATATATATAAATGTACATACATGTCTTCTTTGTCCCCCCCGCACCTTGCGTACGCACTAAAGGGGGACCTGTTTCGCCGTCGACATCTACATACATACACAGACATACTGGAAAAGGGAAAAGTTACAAACACGCACCAGTACACTTCAACAATGCCAGGGCTGAAACTAGATTTCCTGAAGAACACCGCCCAGCGCGTGGCGACGGGGAAGTCGCTGCCGCTGAAGCAGGTGGAGGCGCTGGTACTGTATGGAAAGCCTGCACAGCGGGCTAAGGTTGTACAGAAAATCCTACCCGCCGTGTACGGACTCTCGCTCAACAAAACGACACACCACATTCTTCTGACTTTGCTGGATCACTGCGATAATTTGGATCGCGTAAAGATGCTTTATCATGTGCGTAGGAAGTTGCTTGATTTGGCACAGTCCCCGGTCGGCAACGTCGTGCTACAGCGCATGCTCGAAAAAGTACCGCTTCGCCAGAAGAAAGACATCGCCGAGGCCTTCGTCCTCAATGTGGATGAAGACGAATTCAAGCGCCTCTGTGAGCATCCCTTTGGTAATCATGTGGCGCAGAAGCTGATGGACATCCCGGAATGTGTCGAAATGGTGCTCCCGCGCTTTTTGCCGCACCTGAGAAGTCTGTCCCTTCATCCCTATGGCATGCGCGTCGTGGCAAGGTACGTGGAGTCTGTTTCTGACGGATGTACCAAGGTAGTCGAGTCGCTGTTTCCATCTTACGAGGATGCGGACCCTGCAGGGGATGAGGTTGGAGTCGCTGCCTCGGACGCTCTGGACAAAGCCGTTCTGGATCTCTTTCAAAGTGCTGAGGAATCGCTGGTTCTTACCGCGCTCCTGCGACATATTCGCACTCCGGTGGAAGTAAAGGATGCTGTTACCGCCCATCTGAGCGAGTACGCCGCGGACTACCTGTTGCCTCCCAAGGCAACGCAGGAGTCAGCGACAAAGACGTCTGCGGATGACGAGGAGCAGTTCGAGTTGCCTGACTTTGGCACGGGTACCAGCTTTAAAAGGCCCCCATTGACCTCCGAAACTCCGACAAACGTCCACGTGTACTGCGCGGTGCTCGAGCATGGTGACAATGTGCAACGCGCTGACATCTGGTCCGCGCTCTCTACCAACGCCGAAATTCTTCACGTTATCACGCACAAGAAAAGTGCCGTGCTCATTGGCGTGGCGGCTGTACGCTTCGTAGAGGCTGCGCGTCAGAAGGTGTTTGATGCGCTGCTGTCGCCCCCTGCCGCTGTGCCGCTCGATGGGAAGGACACGACCTCCAGCCCCGTTACGATTTCGGAACCTGTAATAACTGCAGCACCCAAGAAGAAAGTCTCAAAGAAAAAAGCAGCTGTCGTGCACGATGTGGCGCAGTCATCTACTAACGCAGATGCACATAAGAGTTCGATTGTAGACGCCGCTACAGACCCGGTGCGGTCAGTTCTTCTGCGAGTCTTTATTGAGGTCGCACGCGACATGTTGACCAAAGCCGATACTCGGCGTCTCATTGAAGAGGCCTTTACGCTCTCGAAGAACTCCGTCAGCTCACCTGTGCTGCAAAAAATGGTGGAGACCGACCCTAGTGGTGAGTTTGCAAGCGCGGTTCTCACGGTGCTGCTCCAGTCAACGGAGTTTCCGAGCCTGGTTATTGATCCGGCGGCATCATTTCTTCTCCAGTCTATCCTACAGTTTGCACCAGAAGAGGTGCGGGCGCCGCTGGTCGAGGCGCTTTCGATCTATTATGCATCTCACCTGCACGAAGCCCTTTCCTACGCGCAGGGCTCTCGTGTGATGCAGAAATTGCTGGCCTACGCCCCGGACGCTACTGTGATTCGGACGGTGAACCAACTTATTGACGAGGCAGCGAAAGAGGAGGAGGTAATGGAGGAAAGGTCTGCTAGTGGCTGCGAAGATCACAATGTGACTGAGAAAGGTGCAGCTGATGCGGATGAGCAGACCGAGGTAAAGCAAATCAGCCGCAAGGAACAGCGGGAGATAAACAAAGCGAAGCACTATAATGTGTTGTCACACGCACTTGTCTCCTACGCCTTGCACTCGCATGCGTGCTACGTTGTGCAGGCCCTCCTGCGAGAGGTGCGCACCCGCCAACTAGATCGTGAGCGCCGACTTCTAATGAATGAGTTAAAACCACATGTCTTTGAACTGGCCGTCTCCCCATGGGCTGGCGGAGTGGTTCTTGATACCATGATGTCTGTAGGCAGTACGCAACTCGCGGAAGCAATGAGGAACGTCGCCTTCCTGCACGCTGAAGAATGGCTCTCAGATGTTTCTGACGAGAAGAAGCGCCGTGGCAACGGCATCGACCCGACAATGCGCAACATCCTAAAGCGACAGCGTGAGGAAATTGTTAAGGGTGTGGTCTCGAAGGAGGAGGTGCAACGGTCGAGCAGCACCGAAGCGAAAGGCGCCCCTCCACAAAAAAAGAAAAAACTCTTCCGATCGATAAAAAAGTAGACACAATGTCTTTGCCCCTGTCACAAATGTCTTTTCTTGGGGTACCCAGTCGAGAGCGGATGCGTCATCGCTCCATCTCGTACCTACGCTGGACAGCATCGCTTTCCCACCTCCCTAATATCTGAGAGCAACTCGTTTCAGGCAGCATCGGAGATAATCAGCGTCAGACCCCCTTGAAGAAGGATGCGCACAGAAGCATAACAAAAAGAAAAGGGTTACTGAGTGTGAACCAGGAGGGGTGCTTGGTGGCGAAGAATCAATCTCGTCCTCCCCCCCCCTCCACCTTCACTTGTACCTTTGTGTCCTTTTTTTTTTGATCTTCTACTTTGTTTTTGTAATTGAAGATCTTGTCTCGCACAAACACTCTACTAGGTTTTGCGCTTCCATTTTTTTCTCCTTGTCGCCGTCCGCCACGAGCACAGCCAAAGCAGACGGAACGGTCTCGTGAAAGACGACATTACGGAGCATCATGTGGAACCCAAAAGGTGTCGATGTGTTCGTGGTTCCAGTTCACGTATATATATATATATATATAAGCCGTGGTTATTGTGTTTGTGTGTGTAAGTGGGTCTTCTTTCCTGTGTTGTTTTCTGACATACCCACACACCGGTTCTCAGAATGTTTTCCCCCTCCGTTTCGTTATGTCCTGTGCGGTCCCTCATTTGCATATATATATATGTGTGGAGTTTGAGTATAAAAACATTGTCGTCAGTAATGATAGGAGTCTTGACGATGTGTGAAGCGTCTAACTGAATAAAATTATTAAAGTCATCACCAAAAAGCAATATATATATATATATATATATTTATGACAAGAAATAGGCCACATAGGCTGAGTCCGATGCAGAGGGGGGGGGGAGGGGAAGACAACGACTGCTTCACAGCATGGCTGCTCATTTCTAGTGTACTGCATCAGATAAAGGTGCAATGTATTCTAGCCGATTGTGTACAGCAATCGGAGGAATATTTTGTTTTGTAGTCAACTTTCGTTTCTCCCCTCAGCTCAACTACGTCGTACACCGGCCATTTTTAGCGTCCTGGCTTGCACTTGATCAGAGGTAATGCCTTGTCCTCGATACTTGAAAAATAAAATGATGTGAGTCGTATCTTCTAATTATGCAAAAGAAACGAAATAGAGGAAGACGTGCAGGCAGACAGCGATCCACAAGTTTTCTCGAATTTCGACATCAGGCGCGCACACACACACACACACGCACATTCGCTTCTTGGCGGATTCTCGATCCCCTTCTGTTGTGAAAGGGTCATGCTCCAGACGCTGATAATATATTCGCTCTTGTTTTTTCTCTTCATTTTCCTTTGTTACTTTTCTCCCATTATTATCCTTGGGACTTGGTGATACGCGTACGGCCCCGCTTCGCCTTGTTGCATCTCAACACTGACTCGCTCTCTGACTCCTATATCAACGTCTTAATTGGGAAATCACATTTCAAACCCTCCACCTTATTCTCCTCTTTTTTTTTTCGTCGTACGAAAAAATATATATTT
>CM007316.1:660787-675295 GCA_000333855.2 Endotrypanum monterogeii | reverse complement strand
ACTATATATATATATATATATATATATATATATATATTATTTCCCACTAAACATCTTCTGTTGCTCATTTTTCTACGCGTACGATGTGTTCGCCGTTATCTTTTTCAAATACACCACCAGAGATTGAGAAATACACACATACACGAAGGCGGGAGCAACTCCAGATAAGTCCTCCTAAAGCGCATAGTAATCACGCTAATACTGTCTCCAGGCTTTTCTCTGTGCTTCTTGTGGTGCTGCATTCTTGTGACTTGACGCTTTGTTCCCCCCTCCCCCCGAAAAAAAAAAAAGAGTTGTGTCGGTGGTTGTTTTGGTTCTTGCTTCTCGCCTTGTCTACCTCATCATCTATTCTCGAGGTAACAGAGTCACCAATAACAACCAAACACAACACTCTCAAACCCTACGAAAAAAAAAAAAAGACCACAGAAAAACTTCCCAAGACAACTTGTAAAAGACGGCACAGGAATAGAAATGACAGACATCCTGTTTGATGTACGCAACGCCCTCGCGGTGGGCAATTACCACCAAGCGATTGCAGATGGAAGCACCGCGCGCCCCCTTTCCACTAAACCGTCTGACGTGGCAACCTTCAACGTGGAGAAGACTGCGGTGGTGGCTTTGGGCCAGGTTGGACTCGGACAGGGCGACGCTGTTGTCAGTCAGCTGCGCGCAGAGAAAAATCCACTGCTCGTGACGATCCGCACGTGGGCGGAACTGATGTGCGCGAGACGTGACCACGGCTCCTTTTCGGAGCATGCTACAAACGCCACTCACCATCTACAGAGCGATGCAGAGAATGTGGCATCAGACAGTGCATTCAAGGCCATCTTTGCCGCATCGGCTTTGCTGTACCAGCACGATGTTATCGGTGCGCTCACACTCGCAAAGCGCTGGCTAGGAAAGATGTCATCTCCAAACGATGCGCTGTCCAGGCGTTATACCGTCGAGCTTCACGGCATCGCCGTAGAATCGCTACTGCGATTAAACCGGCCGGATGAGGCCGTGAAGGAGGTCAAGAACATGGAGCAGGTGGATAGTGAGGCAATTGTAACGATGCTCTACAGCGGCATTGTCTCCTTGCATCAAGCTGCGTCAGACGCCCACGCTGCTGGCTACGACACTGCCGTATCTGCTTTTAAGGAAGTGCAGTTACGATGTGGACAGAGTGTAATGGTGTCAAACCTCATGGCCCTAGCGTATATGGGTCTAGGAGACTACGACACCGCTGAGCGCTTCCTGTTAGATGCTCTGTCCATACGCACCAACGATGAGGTCACACTCGCCAACCTCGCCGTAGTCAGCGCCAACAAGGCTAATACCTTGGACAGCGTCGAACGCTACATCCAACAAGCTGTTGCCCTGCATGGTGCGTGGGGAGAGGCTTATGAGACCAAACAGCGAAGCCTTGAAGAGGCTATTAGCGCCTTCATGTTGGAAGAGTAGCCGCCGATCAACGTCAAGTTGAAAAAAAAAAAGGTTTGTGTTCTCAGAAGTATCCACCACATCACGTTCGCTGCTCTGCAGTACAGCTGGTGTTCACCGCACGCGTCTACGCATTCGAGAGGAAGAGGATCCCAATACTTCAGCTACGGTCACGTGGAGGACGAGGGAAACATTTACCGGGGAAAGACGGACGGGATTTGTTTGCCCCTTATGCATTTTATCGAGTGGCTCACCCAGAGGCTACTAAGCATGAAAGGGCTGTGTGAGGGAATGGGGCTGCTGGCCACAGACTTCTGTGTCGCAATTTGACTGCGATGATGATTGGAAAAAAAAAACATGGCAGAGAGGAAATATAATTACACTGAGTTTTTCGCTGTGTCGTGCACTCTAATCGATCACTCTGACTTTTGGGCATGGTTTTCTTTATCGAGTTCTCTGAGTTGTATGTGTGTGTGTGGTGGGTGTGTGCTTGCGCACCTTCCTCACACCCGCAACCAACACCCACCGCCTTGCCAACTTTTTGTTTACTGTGTGCTCAATTTTTTTTTTTACATTTTTAGTTGTGTGTTTCTTCTAGTGATTTCGTGGTGCTAGATGCCAAGAAGATAAACGACGTGACAGAATGTCAATGCTATGAAAAGAAACATATGTGTGCACATACGGTTCCTTCAGGTCCATTTTGGAAACACGAATACGGCGTGTCTCATGAACAAGATGATGAGTGATGCGACAAGATGCACAACCGCGTGATGAGGCTCCCCCACAAAATAAAGGAACATACACAGGGGGGGGTACCTAGTTGGAGATGCTGGCATTTTTCACTTCTAAGGTACTGAATCGACGAAGTACTCGGCGTTTTTTTTTCCTTCACCTATCCCCCATGGAAGGAGTTTTGATGGAGACCACCTACACTACTCTCCATAGGGTTCACTTGAAAAAAAATATATATATATGTCATTCTGACGACGACGATCAACGTGGAAGGTGGCTGCGCGAAAATGAGTTTGCGTATGTGATAGTTTTGCGGGAAAGGCGAGAAAATTATTCTCGTCGTTCTGTCTAGGATTTTTTCTCAGTTCTAAGTATGTCGGCTGTCTGCCCTCAACTCCAACGGCGTTGTGTTGACAATTCTGTCCCTCCTCTTCTTTTGCCCAGGAAGAAGGGTCACAGTTCACCGTACTGCTTTTGTATGCCTCCCCATTCCCTCTCTGTCTCTGTTTGCTCCCATCTGTCTTGTACCTCTTATATATATATATATATATATATATATATATATTTTTTGTGTACCGTCTCTCTTCTCTTTGCACTGTGGTAATATTGACAAGTGGCAAATTTAGTGCTCACTAGGAAGTTGTCTGTTCTCCATCGTCTCGGACGGGTGCCCTGACTTTTTCTTCCTCCTCCCTGACTCCCTGTGTTCATTTTAAAAATTTTTTTTTGTTTTTTTCCCCGCTTGCGTTTCACTATCAGGACCGCTGCCTGCAACCCATCATGCAAGTCGATGGCAACTGGAAAGCTTCGGCCAATCTGAATCTTCTTCTTGGTCTCGAGCATCCGCCGGCGCGCCTGGAGAAGGCATTACGCACACCGCGGAAGCCTGACACCGGTGGATCGGAGCCCGTCCTCGTCGAGGCCCGAAACACAGCAAATTTCAGAAGTTCTTCCTACTGCGGTGTCCAGGACAGGTCAGCGCCGACGGTTCGAAAAAATGTCATTGGGTACTACAGGGATTTATTACACCGCGTTCCCATATGGCGGGGACTGGTGAAGCCATCTCTGGAAAGTACCCATGGAGATGGTGTTGTGAAGAGGGAGCCAGGGGATGATGATGATGATGTCGCGGGTGGCGTGGCCACCTCAGCAATAGATCCACATACAGCTTCTTTCGGTCCCTTGTTTCGCGGAGTCGGGATTCTGACGCAGGTGCACGATCCCTCGGCGGTAAGCCTCTCTCTCCAACAAGCACCGTGGGAGTTTTATATCGTACAGGACATTGACGATGATGATTGCTACCTCCACGCATTGCAGGCAATGAAACAGACAGACGCCATGACAGAACATTCCTTTATTCTCCTCCAAAGCGCATCACATGCGGGCTTCTCGGGACGAACTTCTGCTAAGCAGGAGAGCAACACGAGCAGCTTTTCCACAGGCGCGGCAGGATCGTCGTTGATCCCCAGTGCTCAGGAGCAGAACGCTGCAGAGGCTGATGAGGAGGCTGCTGCAGGTGATGGCACACGTATTTCGCTGTACACCAAGCAGGTGTCCAAGTTCACTGGCCTGTACCCCGGCATGGCTGTTGGCGTCATTGGTGAGCCGTTTCAGCGCAGTGCCCGTGGCCTTCTCACGGGTGTTCTTGTCCGCGAGTTTGTCTTGCCATCGCGACCAATATTGCCATGGCGAGTGGACCGACCACTACTGTCCTCGAACGCTGCAGCAAATACGCGATCGCTCATCTCTGACGACGGTAGCAACGCGGGCGTGCGCATTCACTTCTGTAGTGGACCGTTTCCGCGGCGCGATGTGTCAGGACTGCTGCGCACAGTGACCACTCAGGCGTTGCATCGAGGCGCGGATGTTCTTATTATTGGGGGTCCCTTTATTCCGCCCTTCACAAGTGAATTCGAGAGGAGCTTATTGCCATCTCTCAGCGCCACCTTTAACGAGATGATGGAGGGATTTGTAGACACACTAGAAGAAACATTAAAGAATTACTACTCCACTAGACCGCTGCTGCCGCACATGAAAGTGCTTCTCGTGTCGCACAGGGACGATGTCACTCAAATTCCTGTGCTGCCAACGACTATGTATGCGATCGCGGACACGGACGACATCTTTATTCGCTCCAACCCATGTCGGATTTCCGTGAATGGAGTGCACGTAGGTGTATGTAATGAGGATATTGTAGGTGATATGCGCGAGCGAATGGTAGAGCGGTGGCCAACTGCTGAGGGCAGTCTTCGACGTGTCGTCGAGGCGTTGGTGAATGGGCGGTTGTATACCCCGCTTTACAGATTTCCTGTGACGGCTGCGGATCTAATGCATCTTCCTCACCTGCGACTTGACTACATGCCTCCTGGAAACGAATTGCTTGACATGAGGTCCACTGCCGCTTTTCCAGGCGGTGACGGCGTTGCAAAGGCTGAAGACTGTGGTGGTAACATCGATGCCGTTGGCCCCACAACCAGCGGGTGGCGGACCAAACCCTCTCGTGATTGGGACGCCGTGCTTCATGTGGCAGAAGGAGATATCACCACAGTGACCGATCCTTTGAAGGAAGAGGTAAAGCGGATAAAATTGGAGACCGTGCCAAGTAATGCGGAAACTAGGGACGCAGCGGTGGAACCATCTCGACTTGTGACCACAACCGCAATGACGGCTTCACCGCAGACCGAGTATCTTCCACACATATTGTTTCTTCCCTCCACGCGCCCACCATTTGCGTTTGTGACCCATCAAAGCGAGGAGGTCGACGAAGCTGACCTCGACAGTACGGCAAGCGCTTCTGGCGTGTTGGTAGCCAATCAAGGGGTCTGGTCCACGCGCTCATCGCCAAAGTTTGAACTGCGCGTAATGGAGGTAACACTCCCGAATACGGACGTCGTGTTACGTCGTGGGGCTGCGGCTGCCAACGGCGTGGCGTGTGGCGTTCTTCACATTTATAGTACATAAATAGTCAAAGACGCGAACAGGATGTCGCGGAAGGTGTTGACATGATGCTGGAAGATGTCAGAAGACGTGCAACATGCATCGACTGGCCCCCGGCTCCTCATTTTCGCATTCCCTACGCTTCTCTGGTGTATGGAGGTGCTCATAGAATTTTCCATAGACAAGTGCCATGCACCGGTGCCTCGATATCCAAGCGCCCACTCTTCGCTTCTTATCGAAAGCACACGATTAGTCAGTGTGTGCGACAAGATAGCCCCCCCCCCTCTACCCCCGAGGGGATAGGGCGGGGGAGGGGTGTGCAAGTCCATTTTGTGATGAGAGCCTCTTTCGTTGGATGACACCGAGGAAGTAAGTACTCAGCACAGTTACAGTGACATCTCTCTCTCTCTCTCTATATATATATATATATCTTTATCTGAAGCACTACCAACGGTATCAAAGATGACCTTTAAATAGGAGAACAACCTGGGGGTGATCTTGTAGGTGTGACATAGCCACGTCATAGCACAGTCATTTTTTCTTCAGGTATAGAGAAAGTATCTCCAGAACTAGTGGTCTGCTCGAAGCAGCTGTATGTGTAATATTTCTGCACACTAATCATCTGAGAGACTAGACGCATTTTGCTGAAAGAGGAAGGTGTGGAAGCCCTTTCATCTCTAGCCGCCGCACATGAGCATACTGCAACTTTGACATCCTTTTTTTTTCTTGTTACAACAACAAATACCTATCTGGGAATGCTTACCCTCTTTTCCTTTGATTAAACCTTGCTCTTCACCTTGAGCTTCTCATAAACTAGAAGGGTGCAAGTGCTCCTCACATCCACATCCAAAAGAAAACACACGTATTGTATAAAAAAATAAAAAGAAATAATAAAAAAAAAATATATATATATATACTTATATTTATTTTTGTCTGCTTTCGGCTCGAGGTGTTTGACAGGACTGTGGGCATGCGCTAGATCAATTGCAAAACCATCTTCTAATTACTGCTCACTTGCCCTCCTTACCCATGGCGTGGGCGGTAGTCAAAAGATCGGGAGATGATGTATGGAGGGAGGGGAACGAAGTATAACGAAGTCCCCGTCTTCTCGCATATGGGGAAGTAGGATGAGCATTGGAGTGTGGTAAAAGGACTCTGTCTATATTGTATATTTGTTCGTCTTTGCGTGAAGTGGATCTTGGAACAGGCGTTGCAGGTTATATTTTTTGTGCGTAAGTTGTTCGAAGACTTCGCTGTTGCATTTTAAAAAATGTTGTCTCACGCGAAGACCGATTGCTCTTCAGTGTAGTGAATCTGGGCAAAGGTGGAGAACAACACACACTCACAGACACACTTACACAGAAAAAAAAACATTCGAGATCTCTAAGCTCTTTGTGGCGTCGCGCACACTTGGTGCGCGGCACACAAAAAAAAAGGCTTTTTATTTCTTGATCTGAAAAAAAAAAACCTTCGACATATCCCTAGCCAAGAAGAACACACTCGCCAAGGGGCCATCGACGCCTTGTACCGAAGGGTGAAGTGACGTGACCTCTGTCAATATCGAGACGAAGGACGGGTGGTGAAATGAAAACCAATTTTTCTTCCGCCGCCTTTTTTTTTGTTTCTTTACCCCGTTCGTTTTCTCTCAAAATCCCTCTTCCATCACACAAACACACTATATCCTATATCCTATATACAATATACATATATATATATATATATATATATATATATATGTATATTGTATATTTGACGTTGCTGATGTTGCTCATTGGATTGG
Organism: Endotrypanum monterogeii; assembly: GCA_000333855.2. Classification (NCBI taxonomy): domain Eukaryota; phylum Euglenozoa; class Kinetoplastea; order Trypanosomatida; family Trypanosomatidae; genus Endotrypanum; species Endotrypanum monterogeii. Next base: position 668,424 of record CM007316.1, on the reverse strand, counting down.
ATTCCTCTTTTTTTTTTTTTTTACTTGGTGTGTTATATACCAAAATATACACCATTGAATACGGAATAGACTCACAAATGTATGTTTACCCTGCTCCCCCCCCTCTCACCTTAACGCGCACCCATTTGTGTCAGTGCAGGTTTTGCTCTACAGTATGCGCCGGTGTGCAGGGCTACAAAAACAAACTGTGCATCCACCCAAGAAGATCATTCCGCTCGCGGCCAACCCACTCACGAGATGGTCACTGCATCTGCCAAAGTGGGCAGAGCTGGGCGGCGTACTGACACCCGTCCACGTTGGCCTAGAGGGTTGTCACTGTGCCTTCAATGCTACGAACTCGATACGGACGTGTCTGTATTTTCAGACAGCATCCCCGCCTAGATTCCTGACGGCGGCCTCATGGCGCACCATCGAACATATGCAGGTGCGTGATGCCGCATTCGATCTCCCTTCCCCTGACGTGGCAGAAGGAAGAAAAATGAGGAGCGCGTTGAATTCTAATGGCGTTAACGAGTCGCTAGTGCACGGGTGCACGCATCCGTGCGAGGATGAACGTGCGGCGGAGAAATCTCCTTTTGACGGCATCGCTGTCTTCGGCGAGGGTGGATTCTTCGTGAGTCAATCAGATGCGTTTTCTGTTCACGACTCAGATGCGGCAGCACCGTCTACCGAGTGTCCGTTGATCGCACTGGAAAATTTTGCCGTTGAGGCGCGGAGCATCATGCGCACACGCTTCCCCACTTCAGTTGCGCAAAAAGCCAAGGGCATTCGCCTTGTCGTCGGTCACGAAAACTGGGGTGTCCGAAAAAGTCTTTTGCGTCGCCAATGTGAACCCGTGCAGGCCTCAAAAGGTGATGGCGAAGGTGAAACTTTTCCAAGGGGCTCCCTAAAGTCCATTGGTTCACCAGTAGCCGATATGGTGATGTACGTGCCCCAGTATGGCACCATTAGTTCCCTCAACGTTGTCACATCCTTAGGTATCGCGCTGTTTTATTGCTACATGGATGCTGTGTGTCCAGGGGCGCGAGAAATTCACTGCGAAGAATCCTCATGGGACTCGGCTGCCGGTGAGACGCCAACCCACTCCGCCTCCTCTCACGACGAGCTCCACGAATTGCGGTGTTCCTTGGAAAGGTATCAATCATTTTTTTCTCAAGCTCTTCCATCCCCCCTAAGCACCACAAGTGAGTCTCGGTCAACCGCTACGTCGTCGTTGTGCACTTCTTTAGTTACATCGGTTTCTGACGAGAATGTGAACACAAGCCCACGTGTGGACCAGCGTCCTCTTCATCCGGTTTTTTACCTCCACAGTACTGAAGAAATACAGCGTCAGCAGCTGGCCTACCGAGAGGCACTGTTGCGCTACAGCTTCTGGGGTCGACCAGGCGATGTTCCTAGGAAAGCATATGGAGAGCGCTCCACACTCTCCCCGTTGGCATCTCCTTGTTTTGGCTTGTCTGTACTGTATGAGAATGAGTACGACCAGCGCAACTTCGGTGGTTTGATTCGTAGCGCCAACGCCTTCCTTGTGGACCACATTTTTTACGTTGGCCGACGCAAAATCAACGTTGTAGGGGCCGTCGGCTCTTATCACTACACCCCACCAGTCCATCTCGGGCCGCTGCCTGGTACATCGCAAGACTGGGCGCGGGAGATACACACCAAGGTTCAGAAGTCATATGGATCTGCGGCTCCCCGAAACTGGTGGCTGTTGGATTGCGGTCACGACTTCTTGTATGAATTGGCTTCAGAGACACCACCACAGACCTGTGACAGAGATGCCAACGCAGCCGCATCATCTTTCTTGTCTTTAAAGATGTTTCAAGAGTTGAAAAGTGGTGGAAAGGTGCACTCTCTCTGCGATTCCGAGGCGAATCTGCGAGAGGCGACCAGGGGTGGATTGATATTGCTCGTGCCTCAGGAGGGCAAACTGCCGCACCCCGGATTGATGGAACTCTGCACCGGTATACTCTCAATTTTTCCCGATGGAATTCATTATGGCAAGCGCACGATACAGGCTGCAAATGACTGTGGTCGTCGCTGCAGCGGACATTGTGGTCTTCCTTCGCAAGTGGCAAGTGGCATTGCATTGCAGCGGCTGTCTGCCGTGTTGCACCCACGTCTAGCCGCTCTCTAAGCGAACGGACAGAAGAGGGGAAAGGAGGAGAGTGAGGGAGAGGAAGGGATATCAAAAATGTGTTTGAAAGAACATCTCTGCCCTACTTTTTGAAACAAGCGTGTATAAGCATGCGACCGCTCGTATCTGACAGATGCCCTTTAATTTTCCCGAGTTCAGGGATGAGGATGAGTGGAGGAACGGAACAGATGTAATCGGCTGTGTACATTATGTGTCTGTCCTGATGGTAACATATACTCCAGGACACGCGTGTCTCTCTTCCTTCCCGAGTCGAGGCACATGACACAGTGCGGATTGGTTGCCTTCGTCGAGAGCAAAGCAGCACTTCGATTCGTAACCATGACTGTGCCCATCACATGAACAGGCGTATATGATTGTGAAATCGCGTGTTTTTGCCGAGGTTGCCTAAACGATCATTGCGTTTTTTTTTTTAGTGTCGACTGTGTCTCGCTCCACTATGACCGTACTCTGAAGAAATAATTAAAAAAAGACCACGAGTTACCGTATATATATAAGGTTGCTCCACCGAATCATTATTAGGGAACAGGAGTAATATCCTAACCATCGAGTGAGGCTGCAGACGAGACTACGAATACTGACTCAGTGGTTTCACGAAGTGCTGCAAGATCTTTCTTCAGAGTTGATCCGTGTAACCGTGTATAGAGCGCATTGAGTGTGGCGTTCCTAAAAAGAGTCCTCTCCGCATTTCTTCTTTTCAGCGACAAATACACACACACACACACACACACACACATCTACATATACATATATATATATATATATATAGATACCCTATACGCCCTGTGTTGCAGCAAGCGTCACATTGAATTTTGCGCTATATTTAAGTACGCAAGGTGCAGTTGCTCTATTGGCGTCCACACATTTTTTTTTTTCCTTTGACGCCTTTTGGCATCGTTCGTCTCTACTCCATGCGTGAGACTCTCGGCAACCCTGCCAAAATCTGAATATCACACTAACACTTGAGGCTCTGTTCTTTTGGCACCAGTTCCGTGGTGCTCTTTCAGAGCGAGTACGTGAGCGCTTCACTGAATAGATGAATGGGAAAGAGAGAGGAGGTGTCCAGGAGCTACAATTGTCTCACCAAGCAGACAAGAGGCTGAGCACTTGGTGTCGCCTTAACAAATCATAGAAAGGTGCTAATCATCGACAGGTTGAAGCTACCCTGTTTACGTCTTGATAAAACGGAATAGAAGAGACTAAAGCGGACAACGAAGACGTATTTCCCAATTTTATTTTTTACATAGAAACACTTTTCGGTGCCTTTAACTCGGACGCTTCTATTCATTGCGTGCGGTGCGGAATCCTTTACTGTCCCGGTGCCCGTAGCTCAAGGATGCAGAAAATCGGTGCCTACAAGGAGACGATCGTGTTCGTCTCCTGTGCTGCAGTGCTCGCAGGAACCGTTCTAGCCCTACAAAATGCAACGGCTCCTTCTCATCATCGACGTCGAGCCACCTCGTCAGCGTCACGCTCGGGCACCGCCGCTCGCTCTACAAGCCATGGCCCTCCTGGGGTACGTAGTCGCAGTTCGAGTCGACCTCACAGAGCACCTACAAGCCATACGCACAACAGCGCTCTCCACGCAACAACACCGCCTGTTGATCGCTTGCACACTTCGAGAAATCAGGCTCCGACCCATACACATAACCATCGACACCATTCCCACCCTCGTAACAGCGGCCCTGGACCAGCTTGCGCTACTTCTTGCGGGGCAGACCCCACTGCAAACCTGGCACAGAAGCTCACTGTTGACGCTGTTGCACAACATAAACAAAGTCTTGGGACGGCGAGTGCCCTTCAAGGCTCAAAGCAGGAGGAAATCACAGGCATTTCTGCACCTCGTCGCGGGTTGTCGAGCACGAGAGGTAACCAACCTGGCGGCAGTCGAAGCGGTGAGGATGGCTTCTACTACCGATGCGCGTCGAATGCTGCGACGGTGGGTAGCCAAGCGCCCTATTCCGCACCGTCCATCACTGTACCGCTCCCAACAGAGACAGTGGGCACAGAGAACACATCACCCGAGGCGGCACATTTGGGTGAGGAGATGCTGACTCACTTGACATCAGCTCCGGTGTCGGTATCACTGCCCACACACCTCAAGGATACCAACGTCGATTGTAACGGAAGGGTCGATGAGGTGTCATCTCCACTGCCGACTACCTCCTCCGCGCCTGCCGGTGACCACGCAGTAACAGAAAAAGGGGCCAACGCAGAAGCGGCGCATCGACAGACAACTTCTGTGGCGCCCCGTATAAATTGTTCAGCCACTCAGACGCCTTCGAATGGATTGGGTGAAAATGGCGGAGCGCAGACAGAGACGATTGCCGCGAGCGACGCCGCGCAGCTAAAAAAAGGTGTAGACTCGATTTGGCGTGTCTCGACGAGTACAATGATTTCTCCACAATCCCCTACCAATGGTGTCAATCATAGAGCTTCCGCAGACCAAACGAAGTCGGGTTCACCAATTGTGGAGAGTGCTGCGATCTTCTCGCGTCCAGTAGTGCGTTCCGACAAACATGTCGCTAGCGACGATTGCTCCCCAGAGGGGACGACGGCAGTATCGGGTGGGGTCCCGCTCTTTTTTATCCGGCAGATGGAGCGTCAGTTACGAATTCTCGTGCATGACGTGTCACGGAATGAGTGGAATGACCGAAAGTGGATGTCGCTGTACACTTATCTCTCCGAATTGCCTGTGGCTTTACGTGAAGTTCTGGCGTCGCGTGGCCGCTGCGGTGCCGCCATTGTGGCGCAGCTCGTAGAAAAAAGGAGAGCTCAATCCTTCTGCGAGGGCAACCGTGTGGAGGATGCGATAGGGATGCTGGACAAAAACACAAACGAAGATGTAAGTCCAAGTCCTCAGGAGGAGATACTGCATCTGCTGGAGAGAGGCACGTCGCTCGACCCTGATTTTCATATTGAGTGGAGAGGATCAACTATGGTGTACGTCGAGGGACGATGCAACCAAGCCTCGCGCAAAGGTGTTGAGTCTCAAAGGGCGGACGGCTCGAGGGCGTATGACGTTCCTGGTGTTCAGCTACCATCTGCTGCGCCGTCCTCTACATGGCCTTCCTTTAAAGACGAAGAATTGGAGGAGGAGGAGATGCCGACTGAGGATGGAGAGCAACAGCAGGCCTGTCTGTTAGCCTTTATTGCTGCACATATCAAGAGGTACAAAAGTCTGAGCATGCGCGTCGTAGGTACGCAATTTCCCGAACCAGAAGTTGAGCTATCACAGACATCACTAGGCACTACGCCCGCCATTCGAGGAGGAGGCGAAGTTCCTTCGACGCTGCTGTGCAATCAGGATCACGACGCGCAGCGACCGCTGTCATCGTACCGCGACGACCGCTACGAACCGCTCACCTCGCTTCTCTCGTCTTTTGTACGTCTGCGGCATTCAGCTCAGTTCCAGGCGCTTCGCCACACATCGCAGCATGCCCTTTTCGCGTGTGACTTCATCGAACTCGCAGCGGAGGCGGAGCGTCTGGTTGAGAGGGCTTCAGTATCGCCTGATCCTTCACTGATGCTGCGCATACCTGTTTTGCAGAAGCGCATGGTGACTGATGTGATGGATGCCCGCGATTCGAGTGTCGGTCCGTGCACTTCTGTTGGGTCGGAGTCGACGCCTCTGACGAGCCACAGTGCACGCCAAGGCGTGAAGGTGCGCACTCCCCTGAAGCCAAGCGCTCGCGTGCCGATTCAGTGCACACTTCCAAACTCGCCACTGCAGGGCGACTAGCCATTCCGTCGTGGCTTGGGAGATGAGGGGAACCGATAAGCGGCGATACTCCAAGCCTGTACATATCGCTGATGATTCACAGAGAGAGGTCTCCGTGCTATACAAAAATTTAATTGGACAGACGTCCTTCATGGAAGCTAAAGGTTCCTGACAGCTCTTCAAGGGACCTTGAATCGTAGAAGATGTAGATGATATATATATATATATATATATAATGTTTGCGGTTCTTCTCCCAAATACAATGCCCTCGCTCAAAAACTCCAAGAATTGATGGTCGTACTTTTTTGTCTGAAATGTGTTCCTTTGGCTGTCATTGAAACCATGTTCCTGTGCTCATCGCTGTGACCGCCTTCTCCTCGATGCTGACGAGGCAGAAAAACTACTCATCGCACTGGGCCTGTAGCATCATCTTTTCGAGTGGCTGTTGACAAAACGGATGGAAGAAAGGAATAGGCGGCTGTAGAGAATTCTATGATGGTCTAAGCAAGGCCTTCGTGTACTACTTGTGACATACAGTAACGCCCACCGTCCTTTCCTTACTTGGTGCACGTTTTCATTCGTCTCATTCTTGTCTCCATGAAATTGCCTTTGATGATCAGGTAGACAGATTTCTCATCAGCGTCCATGTCGAGACACTCCTCTGCATATCCATCACTGACATTTCGAGGCTACCACTGCGATCTGATTTCGACGGATTTGTATCTTCTTCCCACGTTGTACAGCAACACCCCATTTCAAGACTCGTCTAAGTGTGGTACTGCCTACTATTGCGTCCCTGCTCTTTGTGACAACGTACCCACTTCATTTTACCACTCGCCCTGGAGTATACCAATAACACAAGAGTACCAGTGTGAGCAGTGGGCTGTGGGTCTCAAGGATACATGTGTGGATCGCACGCATTTGAATATTTGCTGTTTTTTTTTTTGATTTTGGGGGAATATACATACATATCTATCTCTATAGATATATAATCTACACTCATTTATTTACTTCTTTAATCATTTCTTGGGTGGTGTGTACATGTACTGTGGAAACTCAGGAGATTGAAAAAAATAAATAAGTGTCCTTCAAAACACCAACAAGGCGGACCAGGGAGGGAGGGCAGTGCTAGTTCCCGAGAACTGCATACGTATACGTATACATTTATAGTTATCACCTTTTTTTTCTTCCCGTAGGATTTGAAAGTCTTCTCTGAAGAGTTTCATTCACGGGTCAGCCATCTCATCTCATTGCCCGAACGCTGACACATGGTTAGCTGGTTGCCGCAGGGGGAGGGTCTTGGGTTAAAAGCAGTTACTGTCGCCCTGAGTACATGAGGGAATCACTTACTTTGATGACCGTCCCCCTATCGTATCCTTGAGAGAAGGCGGCTTTATCGTATAGGGTCTTTAGATTCGTCTATTTATAGCCTTGTGTGTTTGTTCTTCAAACGTACATACATACTCATGTCGCAGCTTGTTACTCATTACCGTCTCATCCCTTTTTCTTCTACTGTTTTCATTTCCCTTGTGTCACATGGGTGTTGCTAAACCTAGGGTTGGTATGGGTGTGGACATTTTCTGCTGCTCCCTCTGCTGCCTCCTCCCACTTTTGGTCGGTCAGCTTGTTTCTGGATCACGTGTTTTGTGTGTGTGTGTAGACCACCCCTTGCCCATCTTTCCACTCTCACTCTCGTCAAAGAAGGCCAGTTTTTTTTTTTTTTTTGCCTCACACACACACACACACACACACACACACACA
>CM007316.1:643832-654596 GCA_000333855.2 Endotrypanum monterogeii | reverse complement strand
ATATATATATATATATATATATATATATATATATATATATATATATGATGTATCTTTGCCACTTTTTCCGACTTTTTATTGAAAAACAGCATCGCTTGCAGACACATACACACACACACATACAATGGGAGGTGGCATGAAATCAATGCGGAACATCCCATCTTGTTGTATTTCACGGACTTGAGAGGAATATGAAAGAGATGGGTGTGGAAAAAAGGCTTGAAGGATAACCCCTCCCCTCGGTGCATGGCGCAGAAAGAACGAAATAAGTCAATTTTGATGCGGAATTTAAATCTGTGGAAAAAAAAAGGTGAAGGCCCAAAAGCCATTCGGTGTTGCCAAGGAGGTCTCTGTCAGGAGAAATATCTCAACAAATCTAAAATAAAAAGGTGAGCTCCTTGGGGTGTATCCACCTATTATTATTATGAGGGCTGTGCAGAAGACAGTGCGTGCAGCGCTTTCTCTTCCTGATTACATTTCATATAGAGATGGCCAGTATCCAGCTGGAAGCCTCCATTTCTTAGTGCGTGCCTTTGCAGAGGAATGCTTCTGTTAAAGTAAAACTTTAGGTTTGTTTTCCCTCAATTACCCATCATTGTTGCCCTTCTTCTTTCCCCCTCCCCTCCCCTCCCCTCCCCTCTCCTTTTTTTTTTTCGTACCTTGTTTCTTGCACTCATACACGTCACCATTTTGACTTCGACACGGGGACCTCCGAAATCTCAAGAAAATTTTCGTACGTACACGCACGAACCTCCACACACACACACACACACGTACACTCATACGCAGATATAGTCACACTGATTTTGGCTTCCCTGCACTCTAACACTACCCAAATCTAGCCATCCGGTCGCTGTTCTCAATCTGCTTTTAGCTTCTGCTCATTTTCTCCGCGTACTACTCCTTTTCTCTTTCCTAAATTTTTTTTTTCTCTATTCATCATGGAAGCAGTCAAGGAAAGCGAAAATATGTCGCTGACGGTTATTCCCACAGGCCACGAATCTCCGATTCTTACGATGCCTTCAGAGGAGTTTGCCAGCCTTCTGCTACAGCCTATTCAAGATGACAGGTGGATTCGCCAGGCGCAGATTGTTCGGATGGAGAATTTCGTCGACACGGAGGATGGGGAGCGCGTCAAGCAAGAAATTTTGAGAGAATTTATTGGCGCAAAGGAGCGCCAGGGAACTTATCAACCGGATCCCATCCTGGAGGGTATGCTCTACCAAGAGCAGTTCATGGCTGCCTACCGTAAGGAGAATCACTCAGCAGATGCGAGCGTGGCTCGCTCCTATCGTAATAAACTGATGGAGGAGCATCGTCGCGCGCGTGCCATCAACCATGACACTGACTGAAGCGAGTGGACTGTATAAAGTGAAGGGAGACTCGACAGACAAGATGAATGCAAATGCACTATGACGGGTTACCATTTTTTCAAGGGGTTTGTCTTCTTCAATGTCGATGGGTTCTCTCGTGCCTTCACTATAACAGCCCCCAGTCATTCAAGCACACACACACACACACACACACACACGCGCGCGCGCATACACGAAGAAAAAAAAAAGTGTATTGCGGTCGACTTCGAGCTAAGTTTTCGCTCTACAGCTTCTTCTGACTTTATCTCCCCGCTCTATTTTCACACCGTTGCTCGGTACATACACACGCACACCGAGGGGAGTACATGCTCATCTTCACCCCCTCTTTCGACTCGTATGTTCAATAGTGGATGTTACTTGTACATAATTTGTTTTGTATTGCTTCTGAAAATTTTGAAGTTGTTTTCCGTTTGTTTGTATCTTCTTATTGTTGGTGTGCACACGCTGATGTGGACGTTATGTTGCGTTTGTTGGCATCTGCCCGTGTGCAGAAGAGGTATGACAACTGCAAAGAAAGGGGAAAGGGGCGTAGCCAAGGGTTGTGACATCCGAATGCCTCCCGCTCACCCCACGGAGGACCACCACGATTCTCTACCCCCTCCTCGAAACCCTTCATCCCTACACCTCTTCTCCTCACCTGACCCAATTTGTCATGATCCTTCAGTACCGCAGTCGAAGGTTTGAGAGGAGAGGAAGGAAAAAGTTTTTTTTTCTTTTTTTCCGCTTTCCAAGGGCCTGGTTCCTTCATTGAGTTACCTTTTTTTTGTTTTCATGTTGATTGTTTTCATTCAAGTCTTTTTTTTTATCTGTGCCTCCTCTCAGCTGTCTCTTGACGGAAATGTACTTGTGTGCATTTGCGTTTCTATCAGGCTTGTTCGCCGCTCTGTAAGATAGGGAAAGGCAGTAAAACTACGACGCAACGCCTGTTTGTTTGGAGAAGAGATACTAAACACTCTTCTTTTTCTGCCTATTTCGTTTTTTCTTCTCGTTTTTTTTTTTCTCCTCCTTTTCCTTTGCGCTTCTTTTCCAGTTGAGGATTCAATACCTTGCGGCACGTCGTAACACCCCCTCCCTTCATCAAAAAAGAAAAAGAAAAAGAGCGAAAACATGATGCACGTGCTCGGGGCAGGAAGCAACTCAATTCTTAACTGTTGGTAACGCGGGGAATCATGCTGATACAAATGTAGGTCAATTATATACTTCAGAGATAAAAAAAAAAGCGACATAAAAGAAAAATAGAAACTAAAGCACCGCCCACCTTCCAGTATATCTGAGTGTCATCCTGACGAGATGGGGGCGAAAAAAAAATGGTAGGATGCTGAGAAGAGATGTATCTCTCATGCGTCATCTACCTTCACCCTCAGGGCTCAGACGAGGATGTCATCGGGGCAGACAACAGTATGTTGTCAGGGAATATATGTATGATCAACAGAAGGCACTCACACCCTGCACTTGGATGACTTCACAGCGCACCGGCCTGTAAACGTCGAGGATATATATATATATATATATATAGGTGTGTGTGGATATAGGTCCGGATCACTTCGTCCCCCCCCCCTCCATACATACGCAATAAAGAAATGTCACTGTGGACATACAATTGTTTTTCTTTTCTTCCAGTACTTTTTTTTTTTGTGGGGCAAGGGTTCTCTAGAACTTCAAACACCTTCACTCTTTTTTCCTCTTCAATAGCGTCTCAGTATTCGATGGATAGAGGACAAGTGATGCCGGTGGCACCTCTGCATCCCGAGCTCCAGCGCGTGCTTTGCGAGCAGCGTAAGGGCCGTGCATTCAACCCGACTGCGTGGATCGAGAAGAAGTGCACCAAACTTAATGATTATATGCGGCGAAGCAACTTGAAGGCTTGCGTGACGAGTGTGTCTGGCGGGATTGACTCAGCAGTGGTCCTCGCGTTGTGTGCCCGTGCAATGCAGTCGCCAGAAAGTCCAATAGAAAAAAACGTGGGGCTCTGCCAACCGATTCACAGTAGTGAGTGGGCGCTTCGGCGGGGGAAGGAAAATATCGCTGCGTGCGGTGCTACGGAAGTTGTTGTGAACCAAACCGAGTTCCATTCACTTCTTGCAGACCTCATCGAAAAGGCTGTTGGCATTAGCGGCGGTGACTTCGCCCGTGGGCAACTGCGTAGCTACATGCGTACTCCAGCGAGCTACTACGTGGCCCAGCTTCTTAGTCAAGAAGGTACGCCGGCAATCGTTATGGGAACTGGAAACAAAGACGAAGATTTTTATCTGGGCTACTACTGCAAGGCAGGTGATGGTGTCGTTGATGTGCAGCTTATCTCGGATCTTCACAAAAGTGAGGTGTTTCAGGTGGCTGAAGCACTTGGAGTGCCTGCGGACACACGACATGCCGCCCCATCTGCTGACCTCTGGGATCGGCAGACAGATGAGGATGAGTTGGGATTTCCGTACGACTTTGTAGAGTTTTTTACGGGGTGGTACCTGGGGCAGTGCGAGTCGGAAAAGCTTAATTTTGTGCACGGACTGTCTGATGAGGCCAAGGATCAACTCGAGCGCTACGTTACCGCTTGCGAGCTTGTCCATCGGCGCAACGCACACAAACTTGGCGGCCAAGTGAACCTGTGAGGGAGGCGCCCCACGCTGTGGGTGCGGACTGTCTCGACCATCGTAAATCCACTAAAGGAGGACTCTTTGGATGCAATTGGGGATCATCGTTGAGCTTAGTCTCTAGAGGCAGTCACCCTCGGCATACCAGTCCCCCTTTTTCACCCACCCACCCCTGTTAGACGAGAGGAGCACCTCAGGAAGAATGACTGCAGGGTAGGGTCCTTTACCCTTTAAACTCCAAAAGGCAGAACGGAGTTCTCACCATGGTGCAGATGTCACTTGAGATTCCCGGTGGGCGACAGAGCTGCATCCACATTAGGTTTGGGGAAATATCTCAAAACGGATGTGTGGACCTCCACCATCATCTCAATAGCGTCAAACTAAGAGCCACCCCCCAACAGCGTCTGTCTGCCCCTTCTCCACCACGTATGATAATCAAGTTCCCCAGGATTCCTGGCTCTGCTGCACTCTGTGGGTCTTGCCCCCGCAATTTTTTTTTTTTTTGGTTCGGCTGAACGAAGACCATTACGGAGACATTTGCAATTCAGTCCGCAGTGCGGTGTGGACATGGTGTGAGGGAAGAAGGAGTCATTCACGAAGATGTGTTCCTCGTGGATGTTCCTCCTTATTCATGACGCACTAGCGCTTGGGTCCTGGTTCTGTAGCAGGCAGCCGCAGGAGGAGCGGGCTAATGTATGACCTTGCGTGAAAGAGTAGATATACAAAAAAGGGGCAAAAGTTATTTTCCTTTTCTCCTATAGTTAACTGAGTAGGGACAGTGGAAGCAATGGAGGCTAGCGAGGGTGCTTTTTTTTTTTTAATTCATATCGATGCATCCTCGTTGCATATTATTTCTCGGTTGCGCAGTAATAAATCAAAAAATCACAACAACCAAGGTGCAGGTAAATGAGAGAAAAACAGGTCCGCAGAGGAAGGGGGAGGGAAAGCGACAATTTTTTTTTCCTCGTCGGTGTACCCCCTGAGTGGTGCCCGAGGGAAACAAAAGAGAGGCATTTCTAAGCGTGACTAGTGTGAAATATGTCTGATTTGCTCCTCCTCCTCCGACGAATCAAAGAAATTCATGTTCAAAAATATACTTATGATTAGCGACGATGCAATATTATATTAAACAGCATTCGTTTTGTTTCTCGAGGTTGGTGGATATCAGTCCGTTTTCGGTTATCTGAATTCTTTCGTCGATGGCCCCTTTTTCTTCATCAACTTCCCTGAATGCAAAGATCTTTCTCCCTTTTGTTATTATTATTATTATTATCGTTTGCTGCATCAGAGATTCTACTGGTGTGTAGCGGCAGTATCTGGATAGGTACGTTTGTAGGTAAGCGTCGACGCTGCACTTGAAGTGTCACTGCGCGCGCACACACACACACACACACACACACACACACACAAGGAAATAGAAGGAAAGGGAGAGAAGTTACGCAGGTGATAGGAATAGACAGAGGCTGACTACATTTTCCTGCACACGAGCTAGAACACTGCCTAAAGCTGCACCTTTTCATTTCAGCTGGTCGAGTCGAGGATGAAGTCTACCTCACCGGGGACACTCAACAACGCAGCGATGAACGAAAAGACGGTTTCCATCCGTAAAGAAACGTGTACAACACACCAGTCTATCACGGAGCTCGCTTCTTCGTCTCCGACTGCATCACGGCTACCACAGAGAGTTGAAGAGAACTCATTTTTGAATACAACCGTTGAAAAGTTTTCCAGATTTCGCTGCATCTCCCCTACTGAAGTCTGCGCAGCTGGTCAACACAGTCCATCAATCAGCAGGGCCGAATCCCACGACTATGTCGACGATATCGCTAGCAGCGCTTTTCATAATTGTTTAAGTGCTGCTCTGATCCCCGTGACGTACACTACGCAGCCGTTAGATTCCTGCATGGATGCTATGTCATCTGTAGCGATAGACCCGACTGGTAGTGGCCCGTCGGGATTCGAGAGGAGCCACTTACTGCGTATGGACTGGGATGACTACAGAAGGGAGGGTCGTGAAATCGGCCATTCCTTTGAAGATAATGCCGTTAGACAGGATGAATTGACTGACGCTGCAAGTAGGAAGCATCCTCAGGGAGGCAGTACCATTGAAGTTATCGTGCCAGTCGACGACGTTACCGTACCGGAGGAGCTGAGGAGGCAAGTGGAGCTCGAAGCGTCTTTGAAAGCACAGAAGAACAGCGGGCACACGACGTCTTACGTGACATTCAAAACCCTGGCTGGTGCATGTGAAGTCGAGCGCACGGCGACTCCGCGCACGCAGCGCCAACTGCCCATGACACCTGGTGATATGAGCACTGATGACGACGCGTCAAGAGTCGCGTCAGCTGCTACGGCTTTATCGGTTTCCTCACGGCACGCTGACTCGGCAGAGTGGGCGGCGACTCGAACAACTGCGCTTGAGCAACTTCGCGCAAATTTCAATCGCAGCTCGAAAGCTGTCGACTCCTCTACAGTATCGCGCCGATGGCCGACACGGCCTCTTCACCCCAGCGGGGAGAAAGTCGACGCACCGACTTCACCGACAGAGACAATGATAAGTGGTGAACTTCTCATACAGGAGCGACAGTTTTTCCAGAAACGCCCACGGCCTCCCTTTGCCGTTCCGAACGCGGCAGCGATTGTTCTCGACGAGCTTCTTGGCGATTCTGGACTGGGCCGAAGTAACGTCATGGACGGGGAGTCACCAATTCGTGAAATATCGATGACATGTGGCAACATCACCGAAAGTAACGCCCGCGCATCGCTCAGTGAGACAGGCTACACGCCGACGAAAACCACGACCTGCTCCGGGGAAATGTCGGCGATCGGTAGGAGTGTTAACGGTAGTCGTTTTGTTATCCGCCCAGCACTCAGTGCGGATGTGAGTGGCATTAGCCCGGTCAAAGTGGATGCGTCGTCGATGCTCGTTGACCTCTACAAGACGTTGGACATGAGGCCTCAAACACCAGGAATGTCACCAGCGCTACCCGGGGGCTTTGGGTCGACGGCGCCTGCTGGCGATGGACACCGCAGGGGTTCCCCATCGATTTTGGGGACGCGGGGGGATTTATCTCCGGAAAGAACCACAGCTGATTTTTTTACCGCGCCATCGGTGCCCTCCACCACATTTACTTCGTTGGAGATGACACCCGTGAGGGATCGGACCAGTACTGATGCCACTCTTCCCACCGCACCGACTGCCGGTGGAAAGCAACAAGGGCACAATGCACTTCATAAAGACTTACGGAAGCCTGCGTTATCGTCAAGAGAACGTGTTCCACATTCAAATGCAATAGCTGCCTCCTCTGATGGCCGCCATGTCGATTCAGCGCTACCACCGAATACCAACTTTCACGTCAGTCAGAAGGCGCTTCAGGGCTTCGGGGATGCGTCACACGTAGGCGGGGAACGGATATTGAAGCCGGCTGCCCTACAACGGAAGGAGTGTCCGACAGCAGAGGCATCTTGCTTCACCCATACGCATGAACAGACGTCCCTGACGCGACCGACGGAGTGGCGCCAGCAAAATGTCAAGCATGAGATGGAGGCCAAGGAAATGGCAGAGTGCACCTTTACACCGCTGCTGTCTCCTGGAACACGAGCGATGGTGCGGCGTGCCCAGCGGCGCGAGCTGCAAAAGATACTACAGGACGAAGAAAAGGCATCTGCACCCGACATCGAGGGAATTCCCACCACTGTTGCGCAACCAAAGTTGGCTGCAACGCACCCGGACAATTCCACGCTGAGGGCTACTCTACAGACGGTCTATGATCGGCTCTATCCTGCGACTCTCTCAGCTGCAGCCTCACGTCGGCAAATAGTAGACCAGGAAATGGAGTACCGTCGTCTCGCACGGGAGGAAATGCTTCTTCTTCGGCGTCAGTGTGGCATTATTCCAATGGGGTCTCGCAACTCTCGTGGCAACGGTGGCGGCTCGGTGCGTGTGCGTGACATGTTCAGCCTCTTTATGGGTACCCTACTACAAACGGACTGGGAGAAGGCTGTAGCATCAAGAGTCAAGGTAGATGCGGATGCATTGCCGTCGTCAGACGATGGGGTCCACACGACAGCGGGAGATGGGAAACGGCTTCCTGTAGTCGAGACATCTTACCGGTCGCCCATGGCAGTCGCACTCCTCGAGGAGCAGGATGCGAAGCGGAAGTATCATTCCCGGCGCGGATCACAGACGCACGCACTGTATCCTGATGCAAACAAAGAAAGGGTGGAAGAAACGGCAGAAGAAAGTCTCCGTGCCGCACTTTTTGATGAATTTCTTCTCCGTCAAAACGCATACTACATGAACCGTGCTCGAACGGTTCGCGAGCTCGAGCGACAGATAACACCCGCCTTCACACCCAGCACTACAGATACCAGCACACGACTGGTGCAAAAAATGGTATCCAACTCGCTTCTACGCGGGTCTCTGGGGCCTGAGACGTCCTCCATTGTTGAGCAGATGGAAAAGAATCGCATTCCATTTACGTCCTCGTTCGTGAAGCCACACGTATCGCCCTACGTGGATCCCTGCACGTTCCATCCCACAATATCACCAGCAGCCCGTGCAATGAGGGAGGAGGAACGACGTCTCTGTCGTGAGCACGGGAACAAAGCATCAGCGGAGCGCCCCAGCTGTTTTGATCGACTGCACATGGAGGAAAAACGGAGGCTGAAACGACTGGAGGCCGCCAAAAAGCGCGCGGAGGCGGAGGAGGTGGAGGGGCTAACCTTTCGGCCAAAAGTAAACGCCAGGTGCAATGATGGTCTGCAATCGGTATTGAGTCGTCGAAACTACCCGGCTTACCAGATGTCGTTAAATGAGAAGCGACGACTGGTGGAATCCAAGCGCAAGGAACAGGAGGAAGCAGTCACCCAGGCGGAGTTGGACAAGTGCACTTTCCGTCCGCAAATCACAAAAAAGCCATCGTACATCTCGAAAATGGCGAAGAGTTTCGGTGTGCTACGCCAGCAGGACGTTGAGTTTTGAGTCAATGTTTCGCCGCTCAAACAAGCTCTACCCACACACACACAAAAAAAAAAGATTGTGGGATGCACACCGGGGATAGGGACATGGGAAGGGTAGCGCGGGAGGCGCCTTGACGGATGACAGAAAGGGGGTTTCACACGCCTTTCCAGTGGTCGCTGCGTGGTATCGGGTCCAGTAGCGAGTGTTTTTGTGCATCTCTCTAATTTCTCGTTGAGATCCAAAGGATCATAGTAGATATATTCCCCATAGAAGGCGCAGATGGTTTTTGCCGCATCCGACAGGGCAAACATTTCTTTTTTTTTTTTCTGGTTTCAGATCTCACTGCGCTCTATAGATGATATATATATATATATATAACTATAATATCCTACCGGTTGCTACATTTTTTTTTTTTTGAGCCGCGTCAGCATGAGCATGAACGTTGTGCGGGTCCTGTGTTGGTATTCTTTTTTTTTTTTGGTTCCTTTGGCTGAATTGGCCGAAGTCCCAAACATGTCGTTTTTTCTTTTCGCTGTACCTTTTTCAGTCTTTCCCGTCTATCGGGGGTGGTGATGAAGCGCATTTGCACCCCCTGAGCTCTTTTATAGATATGTTTGCGGGCGATGATCTCACTTCACATTAACGGAGTAGATTGAAGTTTCGCGTTTGGGTCTCCTCGTCATGAGTGTGACTGTCTCAGTCGACGCGCTTTCATTTTCTCTCCATCAATTTAGTTTTCCTATGTGTCGTCACCATCATCGAGTGGTTCCCAGACAGAAAAGAAGGAGGGGGGGGGGAAGATATATGTATCTTCCGTCTGCCATGGAGAGAGAGAGCAAGACAGCGCACGCCGCTTCACTAGAGGCATATCGGTGTGGCCTCTCGCATACATCTGCAGGTCTTGGACACCTATGCTCGCCAGCAACGAATCGAAGAGGGGTGTATTGATCTCCTCCTCCTCGGAGTCAACTCCTCCACTCCTACCATGCATAATAAATTCCTGGTGCCGAACTTCTACGAGGGGGGAAATCGATGACCTCGTCGGGAGCGTCACACGGAGAGTGGTCTGTGTGGAGCGACGGTATCACTTCGCGAATACGTTTGCGTGGCAATGGTGGCGCGCCAGACGTGAGCGATCAAAAGTCGATGAGAGAAGAATCCCATCGAAGAGAACAAAAAAATCTACGCATCCGATGACTGATGATTTGATGACCAAAAGACTGTTTACTTTTACGAAGTGTTTCTTTCACATGACGTGGTGCTAGGGAATTGCGTACTAGTTGTGTTGTCTGCCTGTGACACAACATGCTTGTCTCAGGATGATACAAGGATCGAGTGAGAGACAAGAGTGTGTATCTGTGGAGGGGGGGGTCACTTCGGCAGCATTTTACCGTGTTTTTTTTTTAAATACTGTAAATTAAGAAAGAAGTACTTTCTCTGTAATTGCTTTGAGGGTGGACCCCCGCCCCGCTTATTCACTCCAACTCCTCCCATAGAATTGCCGCTTACACCAGTTTTTATTCCTTGTGCACGATATCTTCATATATACATATATATATATATATATATTGTTTTGAGGAAAGCAGCATGCTTCTACCCTAGAACTGTTTTGCTCGTGATTTAGTTTTTTTTTTTTAAATAGATTTTAGGAAAGGCGATTATAGCTAGAAGTGTGCCTTTTGCAGGGAAGCACATTCTAAAGTTGCCCGACGCTGTGACCTTACACTCTTTTCGAAGGTCGCTCAACACACCGCGCTTTGCTTCTGCTTGTGCCGATGATGCGTCCTCACGTGTGAAACAATGGATAGAATTTGGCAGTAACTTCTATATATACATATAT
>CM007316.1:607188-626803 GCA_000333855.2 Endotrypanum monterogeii | reverse complement strand
GTAGGCCCCTCCCCCTCCCCTCCCCCCCCCCCCCCCCCCCCCACACACACATTTTTTTTGTAGGTTTGTGTTTCTCTAACGGGGAGTTGAGGCATAGAAACGAAGTTGAGCAGCCCAGAGCGTCAGCACCCCTCTCCCTCTCACCTCTTTTTTTTTCTGCGATATACTGAGGAAAATCATCGATTATGTATCGAACGATAGTGCTTCGGATGAGTGGAATAGCAATGGGTTCCTAACCTATTCTTGAATGACGGAAATCGCACACACACCACCGCTCTCCGTTGAGATCAAGTACTTCATGCCCCCATCTCCTACGGATACACTTGTTTTTTTCTTATTTTTGCCTCTGGCGTCGCAACTCTTCCAGGGGAGTTGAGCACGACTCGTTTGTGTTCTGTTGGGGAAAAAAAACACTCGAGAACTATTTTGTTCTTGGTTACTTTTGTTCTGTTCCGGGTGAGAGAAAGGGAGGGGAGGAGGAGCAGCTTCATTCTTTTGCGGTTCGTCATTATTGTTATTATTTCTGGGTCCCGCGCACGTGCTTCCCTCGCCATTTCCCGTCTGGACTTCTTCCTTGCCGGTGCTTGTTCGCTTTTCTCAACCTCTGGTGTCTTTGAGCTGCGTCGACGTGGATGCGTGAAGATGCAGTTGAGGAGGCCGAGGGAAGCTACTGGAGGTAAGTGAGGAAAGCACTCAGCCTTGCTGCTTTCGATTTTTTTTTTCACTATGAATAGTGCTCATTTCTGTGATATATATATATATATATATATATATATGTATATATGTGTTTGCGGTCTTATCCAATCGCCTGGCACGCATGTGATCCACGTGTGGCCTTCCCCATTTCCGCTTTCGAGAGGATAAAATACATGTCTGCCCTCCTCCCTCCTTGCGTCGTATGGTATTTGCCTGTAAAAGGGTTACGATCGCTCGGATGAGTATTACGATTCACAGAAAAAAAAGAGAGAATATAAAACATCTCATACAATCTGTGGCGGCAGCTTCACTATTTTTACTATGCGTGTATATCTGCATGGCACTTCTACATTTTAATTTTCCTTATTTTTGGTCACAGGTATCATTTTCTTTCTTATTATTTCGTGTTCCACTCCCTCCCCTTTTCAGTGTACTATTCCACCCTCCACCTCCCATCTTGGTGTTGTGTTTCTCCTTCTTTCTATCTTTCTCTGCCACCTATGTGGATCTATAGTGGGTTGTTCATTGTCCTTCAAAAAGGAGGCAGATAGGGCAGGAAACCGTGCTCAATCGTGCCACTGTGTTTTATTTCCCAAGTTAACATTCTCTTCTGCCTCTTTTCTCTGTTTATGCAATCTTTCCAGATGAGTACGCTAGCTGTGCTCAATGTTAATGCGTCACGGTACTCTGACAACAGTCATACATACCTCCAACCCTCACCTTTGCACAACGACCTATATATATATATATATATATATATATATATATTATTATTATTATTAATAATGTGTGAATCTTCATTTCACAGCTATTTGGTCAACCAATCTTTATGGGAAGAGGTGTTTGACGTCTGTTTTTTTTTTCCATCTCGCATCGTGACCATTTTTCTCTGCATCGCATTAGGCTTAGTCATCAGGTGATGTTGCCTACGGTTTATACTTCTGCAACCGGAGAAAAAAAAAAAAAACCGCTCTTTTTTTTTTTAATAGTTTTTTTCGTAATAGATTTCTGAAAATCCGACCGTTTTTTTCTCAGCATATATACATTCCTAGATTGTCTCGAAGGTGTCGTTTTTGGATTCCACAGCGGAACCTTTAAATCTCGCTTACCCCGCCGTTTTCCTCCGGAGAGCAACTTTCTGCTTTAGAGGAAGAGGGCAGAAAAAAATATTGTATAATTTATTTGCCGACGTTTTTTTTTTTGAGCACTGCAGTGACCCCCGTGTATTGGTACAGGTACGCTTAGGATCGTGATGACCGGCATTCGCTTTGAACTGTTCGATGATATTGAAAGACTGTCTCTCAAATCCACCTTCCCCCCTCTTCGGCTGCCTCGTTTTTTTCAAGATGACTGTCTTCCACTGTTTTTTTTTTTTTTTTACGCCTGCTCTGCTCCATATTTCCTGAAGGGTTTTTTTTTTTCCAGCAGTGGATACTGGTGGATTTGAACACCTAGAAAGCTCCAAGTCTCACACGCATACATACAAGTGCCTAAGGGAAATTGTACAGGGTGAGTTTGAGGTGTCCGTGCTAGCCGAGTGCCATTCGGTGTGGTCGTTGGTTTGCTGAGTTTGTGGGGATTTTTTTTTTTCGAACCTCGGTGATTACATCTCTTTAAAGAAGAACAAAAAAAAAGATACTATCAGGACACGAATCAACAGAGAAGTCAGCTACGGATGAAGGATGAACTATGTACATGCTAACCACGAAAAAACAATGTTGGGGCTCTTTTTTTTTTTAGTGGTATCACTCGAAGCAGCTGTCTGTAAGTCGAGGGAGAAAGCGAGATATTAGGTCGGGGGAAGAGTCTTTCAAAGCGCTGAGGAAATACGAGACAGTGCGAAGAGAGGGAAGCGGAAGTAAAGCTGGGCACCACCAATCTTTGTGTGAGGCATCAGTGGCGTCTTCTTTTCAGGCAAAAATACGATGTGGGAGATTTCTTCTCCAGATTCGACTTCAAAATCGTTTTATAATTATTTTATAAAATGTGTCGATTAACATTGCGTGGCAGCGTATCTTTGGAGAAACTGTTGCCCCTTTTCGTGGCATGATTGCACGCTTCATGAACCACTTCCCTTCTTTCAAATTTGGAGATGTCATTTGCTCTTTTTTTTTGCCTTCACCTTTTTCTCCTAGAGGCTCCCCTCTCCCCCAAGCGCTACTCCCCCTGGGCCCAGTAACAGCATCAAAAGGGACAGTCGATTCCCTGTCTTTTGCGTGGCGAGTTGCTCCGTCATTGCCCCTTCCAGCTCATCTCTTTCATATTTTATTCAAATATGTCTGCCCTGAAAGATGTTAATGCTTCCGCAGAGATCACCTCGTTGCTCGCGTGTGGCTGTGATTACGTACATAAGGGCACCCAGACACTAGTTATTCGCACAGTCTACGCTACACTGGATGCTTTGGAGGAACAGTGGAGGGTGCACCGAGCTCGTCCGCATCTGTCTGAAGCTGGATGGGCGCTGGGGTTGCGGCACTACCACGCTGTGTATGAGGCAAGTGCACGGTGCGTGCCTCTGTCATCGGCTCGCTGGGAACAGTGGTTAGCCGGGTTAACTGTGCACGACTCAACCTCTACCGCGAGCCCCTGCTTAGAGGAATCTTCGGCGAGTAGATGTAAGCAGGTACACAACATACAAGCCGATGCTGTTGCCTCCTACTGGCATTTGTATCGGCGGCTCTGTTGGGGCAGCTCCAACGCTGCAAGAGCTGGACTTGCTACGCTGATGGAGCAAGCTGACAGTGCCGTAGCGGAGCTGTCCTCGACCATCACTACCAAAACGGAGCATTCGTTGGTGGAGCTGGAGGATGCGCTGGCGACACCTCTGCACGAGTTCGCGCGGCTCTCCTCTGAATCGATGCACTTGTTTACCGAGTACCCACTCATCGGTAGGGTGGAGCGAATGTGGTTGAGCGAAACTGTAGCGTCGACTTTGGGTGAGTCTGCTGAGGCTGTCGTTGAAGCGCTTGTGCGGCGTACATACAAGAGGGATTTACGAGTGCCCTCTGTCGCGTTGCCGGATCTTCTTCGAGAATATGAGGAGACGGAAATCAACGAGCAGAAAGTAAAGGATATCGTCGCCATTGGGCAGACTACACTTCATTCATCCTGGATGAAGGCGGCGTCGGCTCTGCATGCCTACAAAGCGCAGATGGGTGAGGAGCACACATCTTCGGATGTCTGCGGTAAGCCTGGTGCGTCGTCGCCTGTTTACAACGCACGTGTTACGGAGTTGCAGGATGAACTTCTTGGTTTACTGACAAAGGTGCCCAAGGGTCAGGGATGTCTACCTGCACTCGGACTTCTTGTGCAGCGACTTATAGAGGACAATCTCGATTCGTCACTGTCTACCCAACCGTGCGCCTACTTGAACACCTCACAGACGCACTTTTATCTCCACCTGCTGCACCGCTGGTTCTCGGCGTACGTCAACTCCCACCACCGATGGTCTGTGACAGATATGTTCGCTGCATCGGATGACGCGGATCTGTGGATGTTTCTCCTCGATCGTCACGCTGTGTGTCTGACATGGGCTCTGGCGACTGAACTTGCCGCCACCCTGAATCCCACGGCGTGCACGCATGCCGAAACGCAGTTGGAGTACTTGCAGGGCCTAGCGACTAAGGTAGATAAACTGCGGGCGGTTTTCTACTCGGTGGTTCACTGTCTGCAGATTTACCGCGCGTCCGTCGCGGAATTCACAAAGCCAGAAAAAAGTGAGGTGCGACTGAAGACGGCGGCATTAGCCACACAGTCATGGGTGACACAGATCGGCGTGGAAACTTTTTGCCGTGCTCTTTTAAATGACCTGTTAGATGCAGTAGCGCAGTGGGAGGAATTGAAAGGCGGATATGATGCTCGTGTGCAGCAGCGCGCGCTCTTGGTGGAAGTCGAGCTGAAGCTGGTGATGTATGACACTATAACTATCCTGAACTGTTCGGGGAGGTCAACAGAGCGTTTGGAAAGACTTGTCGAGGATGCACTGGAGCTCTGCGAGGCTTGGGGGACCACAGAACCTACCCTAGGCACGCCCTCCGAGAGCCTGAACAGCAATTTAACACTTCCTATTGTTGGAATTATTGGGCGTTGTATACATCGCATCTCCTTTTATTTGCGCCATGAAGTAGCCGCTGTCTCCTCCGTGACGGAAGCGCACACAGGCCTCTGTCGTAGACTAGTGCAGTGGTTGAAGAGGGGCATTCACGCTACGGCTGCCATTGGTGGCGACCCCAACGCTCTGTGGGACGAGTGGACTTATTTGGTTTCTATTCCGCTGATTGGGTCGCAGCAGCTGCACACCAATGACTTGGCCAGCGCAGCGCCCCCTTGTCCTTTCCTCGGGTATGCGCTCTCGGCCGCTCCCCGGAGTCGTGCGTCTCTGGATGGAGCAACTGCAGGAGGACTCTACGACATCTGCTGGGATCGTCGGAGTATTGCAAAGACCTATCCGAAAAGGTTGACGTTTGGCGTATCCAAAGGCGGCAGTGGTAGTGATCAAGCTCCCAACTCTCTTGACTTGGTACGCTGCGGGGAGGAAGCGTCGGTGCATCCCGCACTGAAAAAGGGTCGTTCTGAGTGAAAGTCTTTGCACTTCAGTAGGTGAATGACGTGTGTGTGTGTTTCTGTTTGAATACATTTTTTTGCCATCCCCCTCCGAGTATGTCACCCTGATTCCAACCAGTACTGGCGGTACTTCTGAAGAAATACCCGAAAACGGTCAAGCGAAAGTAAAAATGACAAAAGGAATTGTTGTTCCGTGCAATTGCTGAAGCTTATTTAATCAAGAGTGGGTATGTATGGTGTTGCGGCTCCCCTACTACTACAGCGCGTGAAGCTCCTCATCACTCCTCCCTCCCTACTCTTTGTATGTCGATCTATGTATTCAAACGATACGCGATCGGTACTCGCTCTTTGGCCTCTCCCTCTCACTCGCCTGCTTTGAATTTTATCCACAAAACGTTGTGCTCTCATCAACGTGTCTTCCTCGGTCAATTTCATTGCCATGGGCAGCAGCAATACATATACATACGAACACACAAGAACGCTTCCCGTTTTATCTTTTTTTTTCCCTCTTGCGCACATTTTTCCGCAGAGCACTTGGGGCATTTTTTATTCGGGTGACGGAAGACTTCACGCTTATTTTGTGTTTTCAGCACTGTTTTTGGTCGTGCTCTCAAAAACAAGTCGAGCGTGTTCCTCAGAGAAGAATTAAAAAAAAAAAGAAGCCTTCGAATACTGCTTTTTTTTTCGTCGTCTTCACATCGTCCCCTGTCCGTTATAGGATAAAATATACACACAGGTATCAGGAGGTAAACTCAATCTTTCTCTCTCTATCTACCTGTGATTGTGGTATTTTCCCTTGAGGTACGCTGTATAGAATCACCCACATTCACGCCTTGGCCTTTACCTGTGAAATTTCTCATTCGCGTTCGCATATACGCCCCCTTTACGTCCTAGTATTATGTCTTTTTGAAAAGTAGGGACTCGTACGTCGTCAAAGCCGCTTCCTCTTCTTATTTGCATTTCTTTACCTCCAAACTGTGGTTGGACAGACTCGGTAGTCAAGGTCTAGGAGAGACCTTAGACAGCATCTACCTATCTGGGTGTGTTTTTCGATTTGATTGACCTACAAAGTCATTACACACACTCATTTTTTTATTTTACCATTTCTTCTCTTCCCTTTAGCCATTCGCTAGGGTTTGCCCCTCCCCCTCCACCTAAGATCAGGAAGTATTCCATTGTTTTATTATTATTATTATTATTTAAAACTCTTTTCTCGGGCTTGATCCTCCCGAGAACTCGAGACATGTTCGAGGAGGTTGCATTCGAGGAGGTGAACGTCGCTTCGAAGTCCCCTGGGAATGGGGGATCGGTATCCTCGGATGCAGATACTACAGCGCAAGCGGGTAACGCATTTGTGAGGTTCCACCTTCCCGGGGAGGAGGGCTTTAGCATTGTTGCTGGCGCGTGTGATGACAAGGACGCGCGCCATGACGCCCACTTCATCAGCGGTGACGCGTGGATGTCGAAGACCTGCCACTGCATCCAGTGTGAGACGCTGCGTGTCCTCTCACGTTACTCGGAGATGTGCTCCAAGTCGAAGGATGCACCGGTTATAGTCCTCGTCGATCTTGACAACTTCGGCTTCAACCAGTTCAAGTCAATTCCTCCGTACGCCGATGTTGACCTCCTGAGCGGGGTGATTATGTGGGGATTTTTCGGCTCGTGCTTCACCCGGCACCATCGTGTCTGGCCGAGCGCGGAAACCGTCTGCGAACCGCTTCCAAATCGGGAGACGTCGGTGAACTCGTTGCGAAAAGACAAGCGCTCCATATGGCAACGATTGGTGGATAAGCGGCAAGCCTTTTTCACGCCATGCGGTGGGCAGAAGCAAGCAGCCGATAGTGTTATGCATCGTGTGTTGAGAGCACTTCACGGGATGGAGACAGTTCTTCTTACCGGAGACGTGGAGCTTATCAACGACATCTACCGCACTCGTCGCTTGCTTGGGGCGAAATCTAAACGACAACACGAAGATGAAATATCAGATAAACTCACAGTAATTAACGTGAACGACATGGATAAGCGGTTTGTGCCGGTGTGGCGGGCGCTGTGCCATCGATTTCGTGCAACCAATCGAGTAATAGGTGAGGGGTGTGAATTTAGTGAGAGGGATGCAGCGCTGTATCACTCAAATAGTGGGGAACCAGTCTAGGGAACATCAGCCCGGTGCTAACGCTTTCGCTCCAGTTTCGATCTGCTTCTTTGTTGAGTTTCCGCACGTCATCCGCCGCTCCTTTTTTTTTTTTTGCTCCTCTCCTCTCCTCTCCTC
Organism: Endotrypanum monterogeii; assembly: GCA_000333855.2. NCBI lineage: Eukaryota > Euglenozoa > Kinetoplastea > Trypanosomatida > Trypanosomatidae > Endotrypanum > Endotrypanum monterogeii. The sequence goes on along the minus strand of CM007316.1, from coordinate 619,275 downwards.
CCCCTCCTCTTTTTTTTTCAACCACTTAAAAAAAAAATGCCGCGCTTTGCTTTCGTTCAGCACGGTCTCTGCGTGTCGTGCCGATGAGTGTTCTGGAATGAACTCACAGAAACACATACGTACACACTCGCTGCAGTAATGTCAAAAATGTTAAGGGATCAGGAATAAAGTAAGGGGAGGATAGTGGGATGGAGGCAGGCAGTTCTTATATTTCAATTGTGCAAGCTACATGGCTGCAATTTTTTGTTGTTGTTGTTGTTGTGCATATTCCGTACAAGTGACTCGTTTCCCTTTTTCCAGGTGTAATCGTTTCTTTATTCAACTTCGCTATGTTGCGGAGATTTTCCCCCTTTCTCCTTTCCCTATAATGTTGTCCCCTTTTTTTTTTTTCATTTCCAATATTTCACCTCTGTTTCCAGCGCCACCGTATTGGCTCAGAAATATTATGAGAAGGTCGATACCCATGACATTGAACACGGTGGACTCGCTCTCAGTAGATTTTGCATCCTTCTCGTCTTTTCCTTACAGAGAAGAAAAGTGTGGATGCCTCTGAGAGAATCGCTGATACTTGTCTATTCCCCCTTTTTTCCTAGTGTTGGTCGGGTCGTCTTCCTCTTTCTTTGTTTACCTGTCATTTTTCTCCTGCACCTAGCCTTTTTTTATTTTTTCCAGCTGTCGAAGAGGTGACAGAACCAGTGTATCGCCCCCCCCCCGCCTTGCTTGTTTTTCCTTGTCATCCTGTGCAGGGGCGATCCATGTATACACACACACAAAAACACACATGTATACATATATATATATATATATATATATGTATATATTGATATACATAGGTATATGTATATTTGTGTATTTACGTTCAGACAAATGCGTTTTCGGGAGGCGTCTGCACCATCTGGATGTGGTTGAAGCGGCGTCCGTAACGGCTGCTGTTGCGGCCCCCAGCGCCGGCACAAATGATGGGCCCGTCATATACACTGCCCTCTCCCCACCACACACGTCTCTCCTTTTCACCAACTTTGTACCGCACTTGAAGTTTCAAAAAAGGATTGCGCTTCACCCTTTTTTAATATTATTATTGTTTCCAAAGCCCCCATCTTCTCCGTTTTCTTGTTTTTCTGTCCCCCTCCCTTTTTGTTCAAGGTGAGGGGGGAAACCTTTGTATGTGGATAAGAATACAATTCTGCGCGCGCACACACACACACACACACCCGCGCGCGCGCCTCATCGCTCGCGTTGGCAATACACGAGGGTGTACTCTTGGAGAAGTGCCGCTCCATGAAAACTGGGAAATTTTTTTTCACCGGATGTTTGTGTCAAGGAAGAAAATGATTTCTCAATACTGCCGTGTTTTTGTTGGCTTCGAGACGTGGGGATATGAATCTGTTGTTCGTGCTTTGCCTCATGGGGAGGAGGGCTTACAGCTCGATCATGGGTACTGTGGTACATGATGCTGCTATCAACCGCTCCTCTTTTGTTTCCTTTCTGCTCCTTTTCTGTACCTGCGTGGATCCTCTGGTCATCGCCAACCTTTTATAGTTTCACCTCCCGTAAACACTCTCGCTGTGTGTATGCGTGAGACTTTTGTGCTGCTTGAATTGCGTCCTGTTCACGTTAACTCTAATTCCAAAGTCGGTCAAGGAGCAGGGTAGAAAAAATCAAAAAAAAATATGTTTGATCCCATCACACTTCCACAGTTCTTTGTGTTCTCCAAACGAGTCTTTTCTTTATACCTCGATATCTTTTTTGACGTGTAGCGGGCATACGCGAAGTGGAGCACAACTCGGATGCGTCTGTTTTAGTGACTCGGTGACAAATATATATTTGTATATACATATCAAGCGCGGAAGGGGGGAGTTGAGAGCCAAAATGAAACGCTTACGACGCCATGTATCAAAGCCTTTTCCTGCATACTATCCCATCAGCAAAGTATGATAGTGAGGTGTGAACAGATAAGCAACAAATCGACCGAAAAGAAGGAAAAAGCGAATACAATGCATTGCTTGTTTTGTTTCCTTCCTTTCACTTTATTTCATGGAAAATAAAAACACCGACATTTTTTTCTTCAGACAACAATTTTGTTTTGTTCTTGGAAAAGCGACTACATCACGCAACACAACCGCTCGAGCGAGCTCACTTGGTCGACAAAAAAAAAGAAGAAAAGGCGATCGCACATGAGAGGGGGAAATGAAATAAAAGTAATGTTTGATGCGGCTGGAGAAAAGAAAAAAAAAACGCACAGATCCAGATGATGGCTCCTGATGTGCCTTTATATACGTACATATGTTTTCTTTTTTTTTTAAAGCTTCTATGGTATAGATATATGTCGATGTATGGTTGTGCATGAGATGTCTCTTTTTTCTTGGTCTGTTTTAAGAGTAGCGAAACCCGACATCATCGTTCTTGTACCTACAATCTCTGCTCCAGTGTACGTGGACGCGTTTTTTTGTTTGTTTGTTTTAGAGATGAGCACTTTTTCCATTTAGTCAACGCTGCTGGTTCTGATGTACAAATGCAGCAGGAGAGGAAAACATTTGAAAAAAGGGCGTACTCAAGCATGTGGTCCCATATAAACTTTATTGAAAAAAAGTAACTTTCCCGTTTTTCCCTTGACTTCGGAGGCGAGCAATATTGCCAGACATTGAGATGATCCTTACAGTCCCGATATTTCCTCACGCGTTTCACGTGACGTGTGCGCTCAGGATAAAGCCTAGTGGTTTGCGGCAGTGAGTACCAGAGGACATGGAGCAGGTGATGATCCCCTAAAACTGCTCCAGTATGTTGACACCTCCATTATCGCTGACTATTTTTCTGTACAAGTCTTCCTTTGTTGTTGTTGTCTCTCTCACTTCTCACCTCTATTAGTTCTACTGTGCCACTTGCTTCTCCTTTCTCCTCGCATTTGACAGTGTTTATCACCCTCTTCCCATCCCTCCCTCCACCCATAGCAGTGGGCTCTCTCCTGGGCTGAGGCGTAGAGATTGGAAAAGGAGTATAAAGTCAAGGCTCCTCTCGTGAAGCTCTTTTTATTATTATTATGATTATTATTTATGTTTTGCTCGCTCGATAGGTACTCACGCAACGCCTGACTCAAAATACGCTTTTTTTCTTTACATTTTCTTCGCACCTTGTTCTTCTTCTCAGCAATGATGGACACGCTGGAAAGCCGTATGAGCGCAGTGCGTGCTCGAATCTCCAATCTATCCTCCATTGTCGAGCAAAAAGAAAGTGATCGTTTTTGGCCGCATCGCGCAGTAGGACATGGTTGTTTCACCGAGGAACACCAAAAAGGAGCCGCGCTGTCCCAAATATCCGGCGAACGTACGAATTCTAGTCCCCCGTGGCTATCCTCGGAGTTCTCTTCGAGACCAACGATACCCGACCATCAGGTGCAGCGCGAAAGCTGTCTCATGGACCGAGATGTAAATCAGCTGCACAGCGTCACAAACAGCAACGTCTCTCTGGGTCATCAGATACAGATTCGCAATCCATCCACCTCCATCAATCGCGCTTGTGCCAACAAGCCAGCTTCTGGGGTGATGACAATGCTACACCTTGCACGGCACCACGCCGCAGCGTCTACTTGTGGGGATCCCGCGGCAAAGGAGACAATACTGGCAACAAGCTCAGCGATGAAATCTGGCTCGCCCTCTGCGCGGTCTCCCTCTCCCGACGTTCTGGGTGTGCGCCCATCACACGTCAAGGTCGATCCATCGCAAAATGTAGTAATGCCCGGCGGCGCTACCGGGTTGTATTCCTACCGGCTTGAAGAACGCTTTCTTTGCGCCCGTGAACCCACTGCATCCCTCACGCTTACAGAGCAGGCATCCACTCGACACAGCAACGAAAGAGGTACTCCCTACAGCCGTGCGTGGGTGAGCACTCATGGGTTAGCGACAGGAACCCCGATCGACGAGGGAAGAAACCCCAATGCAGAGACTTCCTTTGATGCATTTCGAGTCGTCCAGGAGCGTCTACGTGAAAAAGTGAAGCAGCTCACCGTCCAACCGCCCGAGTGCGTGACGCAGCGGTCAGGTAAGGATGTTACCTCCGAGTCTGTGGCAACCGGCGAAGCATTTGTGACACCAACACAACAACCTGTCAGAGATGACCCTAAACATCTTTCCTCGGTTGACAGGGATGACTCAAGTCCGTCGCCGCGGCCACCGCGCAGTGTTCGATCGGCAACTGCGACGCCGATGAGATCCATAGAGGAACGTGGCGCATTATCAGACGATCGTGCATCATCACCCCTGGAGGGGTCACCCGATCCGTGTGGCAAGAGAGATGCCTCTATGGACGCAAAAGTGTACTCAGATGACCCACAGCGAGCTCTTGAATGGAAAGGGAAAACAAACATTTTTATCCCGAGCTCAACGCGCCGTCTTGTGGTAGACGGTGGTGACGACGCGACCGTAGTGGCCCATCCTTCATGGTCCAGTGCGAAAAGGGTTGCCACCTCGCGCGTTGCCCATAGTGATCCCACCGGTTGCCCGGCTACGAACACACGAGGGCCTTCAGCAGAGGATCACTTGACGTACGCTCCCAGGCAACAAAAGTGCTGCCCTCGGGAGTATGAAAAGAGATCCGTGGCGACGGCTGAGCAATGCTCGCATAGCGGTCGGAGGCAAAGTCAGCGGACGGCGGCAGCGACTCTTAACGGCGAGTTAGCGTCATTGCGGCGCTCGGGGTCTCGACGCGTATCGTCCTCCATGTCAGCAGCGCGTTCTTCGGCCACGAGGGATGGTAATATCTCAAGAGTGGCACGGCCACACACATCTGCACACAAAAAGCCGATTTCGCTGAATGTGGAGGCCACCATCCTTTGTTTCGTGAGCGGCGCCGAGCTGTTAGCCCTACTTCGAATGCGTGGGCTTATTGAATCAGAGGGCGACACGGGAGAATACCGTCTCCCACCTAACCGTTGCCACCGCTTGTATGTCACACATGAAGAGCACAGACAGTTGAAGCTGCTTCGACAGTCCTTACACTTTTTGGAGGATGAGGAAAAAAGACAATGCTTGCCTTCTTACCAGCGCGTCACCGTATCTGCGCGGTCACGGAACACCGAGCTTGTTTCTCCTCCGCACGTGCTGCGCTACATGGACATCTAGGTGAGTTCAGATCTGTCAATCATGATCGTTATCATTACGTATTTCTGATTTCTTTTTGTTGGCTTCGAGCTACAACCCCTCGTGCTCGTGTAGATTTTACTTCTGCTGATTGCATAGATTAGACTTTTGGGTGCTGTGTGTCGGTCGTCCACCTCCCGCCCCACCCTCTCTTCCTCCATTTTCATTGTTTTCGCGGAGCGCCGTTCCCTGTGTTCCTTCCGAGGGTCAGCAGAATGTCACCATGCCCCCCCCCCCCTACCAAAAAAAAAAGGTGAAAAATATATATATTTTTTCACCCACAGCTCCGTCTTTGTGTACAAGATGAAGATGGCATAGACAAATTTAAAAAAAATCACCCTCACACTCACTTGCATTCTTCCCTCACCAGCTGGGACTAACCGCGTTGAATATGTGTTTGTGCCCGATGAATAGATAGATATCATCCTCCGGAGGTACCACCACAGCGGCAATCTCACGGATCTCCTAACGTCACCTCGGAGTTGGGTGGAATTCTGAAAGCCACCGCGTGGCAGCAAAAAAAAAAAAGGATGTTTCACTCGAACACAGAGCGAGATACGCATAATGAAGAATATTTGCTCGATTCTTCTTCTCCAGGAGGAAGGGGGGAGGTGGTGTGAACGTGCGGGTGCGCGTGTGGAACCGGAGGAGACCGAGGACCCATTGTAGGGCCTCTCCCATGCAATGTTGATGACTAGCATTTCGCTTTTATTTTCATCATTTCCGAATGTACTGCCTTGTGGTAAATGATCTCTATCCTGTTTTCTATCTGCGTCCACCCGCCCTTTTTTTCCTATTGTTTGACGCGGCACTTGGTTTGTGTTGCTTTCTACACATAATTCCGTCTTTCGCAGGCAACATAAAAGTCGCTTCAACCGAGGTGTACCTTTGCGGCGACGCACAGGTATTGCTCCCTCTCATCCGCAAGGGAAAAAAAAAGCAGAAACATCTTGCACAAGCGAGGGCGGGGAGGAGGTGCAGGCGAAGTGTGAAGCCGTCTGGATATAGAACGGAAATATCGTTCATACAACCGCTTCAACAACAAAAACGGAAAGAAACATATTTATTTTTTTCCGTGCCAACGCCACAGGACCACACTCTTGTGATTTGAGAGTTTCTTAGATCCCCTCTCCACTGGCCTGAAATGTTCTGTCTTCAACGTAGTCTTGCATTGGCACAGAAAACACTGAGGGTACCCGCTAATGCATCCACTACGGAAACAGTTGCCGTCTCGCACAGCGCTGCGGGTGTTCATGGGAGGACTGGACAAACGCAGACCGGTCCATGCGGGTCTAATGGATCGACCACGGATATTACGCACATCCATGTCTTCAGTATGCCGAGTGCGGAGCTTGTGTCACCCGGGCCGCGTTATGATCCAGGCTCTCCCCTGTACAAAGTACCACTTTCAAAACCTGAAGAAAGGGAGGGGGGAGGGTTGAGTGAGGTACACACGACCACTTCTGCGGATCCAAAACAGATATGCGACTCTTCAAGAATGATTGTACTTCCTGGGAGTGGAGACACTCCTCCCCGATGGACCCTTACACAGGAGCAAGTCATCGTCTGTGATTTGGCATCCCAAGGTGCGTCGCTCTTCATTGGTGGCGAGGCAGGGACCGGCAAGTCATACTTATTGCGAGTCATTGCGGATAGGCTGACGAAAGAGGGCCGTCGCGTCGCGATCACCGCATCTACAGGTATCGCCGCACTGAATATCGGTGGAAACACATTTCACAGCATTTTTGGTGTGCATGTACCCACGGCAGATGAACAAATAAACCTCTCCAAGAAAAAGATATCCACAGACGACAGCTACGAAATTCAATACGATTTTAGGAGCGGGCTCGAAGGAGATGCTGCTGTCGAGCAGGACAGCATGGATTTTCATCCAGCAGAAGTATCAAGTGTCAAACACAGACGAATGCAAAGACTTCGTTTCACCAACATCAACGCCTTCGCCGATGTGGACGTGGTGATCATCGATGAAGTCTCGATGTTGCACGCAGGGGTCCTGGAATCCCTGGAGAGAGCGACCCGACGTGCGGCTGGGCGTGATGTGAGTCTGCCGTTCGGAGGTCTTCAAATGATCCTTTCCGGAGATTTTCTGCAGCTCACTCCCTTCGCAGCGGTGAATGCCCCTGTCAGCCGACGAAAGTCTCACACATATCCCGACGAAGGTAACAAAACATACCGTGAAGACGTGGACTGTGTCGTTTGCGAGAGAGTGACACCAGAAAACGATGATAGGCAGTGCTGTCCAGTTGCAGAAGGAAGTCCTCAACCTCTGAAACTGATCTCAAGTACTCTTGCTGCAGTGGACGCCGTTCCACAGGCCACATGCGTGCCGACTGACAGAGAAACGAGGAGAAGACGAGGGTGCAGCTCCTCGGACTTCACCGCAACGCAACGTCGTCATAGTGAGCTGTGGTACTATGACAAATTCATGTTCGACAGCTGGTGCTTCAAGCATCACCTCCTACATGTCCAACTCCGCGAGCCTCAGCGTCAGCAAGAGCACACATTTTCGGCGGCCCTGAATGAGCTGCGCCAGGGAAGGCTTCCCTACCGGCTGTCACGTTCCGCTTTTCTCAACGCGCCTGTGGGCAATGCGGTGCGTCTGTTGCCGACAAAGGCGGCGGTGAAAAACTTTAATGATCACAAGATGCTTGAGCTGGATGGTGAGGAGAAGCTTTTTCGTACGCACCTATCCATTACAGAGGCGACGTCCTCCTCACCTCTTGGGAGAGCGCCTGGGGGCAAAGGCGTCGAAGCGGGCGGCGAGGGCACAGGTGAGGCCACACTGCTTGTGCACTATCGATTGTGTTCGCCCTCGAGAGGTGATGGACCTGCGCTGAAATGCCGAGGGCGTCTAAGACATGTGGAGGCGATTTCCCTCGCTCGAAATCTGGAGGGTGTCTGCTCCTTGCCGCACAGCTCTGTTCATGTCTACGGCCTCCCTACACCGCTCTCCTTTTCCACATCTCTCTCGACGGTTTGCATCAGTTGCAGTGGAGCAACTCAACGCGTTGCCAACGACAGACGATGGGCACTGGGAAACCTGCTGGAGAAGTCGCGTTTCGTCTCCTGTAAAGGAAACGGCGAGGCTCCAGTGGAAGATACGAAGAGCCGGTGTGCCCTTGGACGCATGACCACGAAACCTCTTCCTGCCGGCGCGCTATTATTCCCCCGTGAAATTGTTCGCGTAGAGGCCGTAGATGCGCGACAGCTGGTTCGGCGTATAGCACCGTTCATGCAAGAAAAGTTTCGTGATGCTATCCGAAAGGATACTGTCCTTCAGGACAAGCGACTGAAGGTTGGATGCCGTGTTATGCTGCTGCGCAACTTGTCGTGCCAGTACGTGAACGGCTCACTTGGAACTGTGGTTGGCTTCCGATCTTATTCGGCCTGCACAGATTTGCTCCCAGAAGAGATGAAGGTGCCTCCCACTCCGGCGAAGCTTCTCACGGGAGTTGCGGCGATGCCAACAGGCAATTCGCAGGAGTCGGCTGACGACGCTGTGCAGATCCCTGTTGTGAGGATGGATGCTGATGGTAAGGATGTAGCGATTCCATGGGTTACGTTACCAGTGCCAGTCGCGGCGCATGACTGGTCTTTCCTCCTGCGGGTTGCGTGCGTCCCGTTGACACCAGCCTACGCGTTCACTGTGCACAAAGTCCAAGGAATTACACTGGACCACGATGTTCTTTTTGATGCACAGGGCATGTTTCCGTGTGACCACCTCGTCTACGTGGCGGCCAGTCGGGTCCGCAAATTTAAGCATCTGCGCATCGTGAACCTTTCTCCTCAAATGATATCAGTGCACAGGCCGTCGCTCCTGTTTGCCCAGAAGATCCCCAGCGTCGGCGCTGCCCATAGGGCCTGGGAAGCCTGGAAAGTGAAGCCCCGTGCTGGGCAGTTGTTTTACTTTCCTTCTCACATACACCGAGGGAAAACATAGTATGGAGTACACATGCTCCTGCAGATGAAGTCAATCGTGCTGCGCTTCGTTTGTACGACGAGTAGTGCTCAGTCTTGCCTCTTTTCTCTCATCAATCTATATCCTTCTTTGTACATATAAAGAAATATATATATATATATATATAGATATATTATATTCTCTCTTGATGCTTCTTCCAATTTTCCTTTTCTGTCCGAGGACATCTGCTCTCGTGCACGATACCACCGTCACGCACACAGGTGAGTCCTGAATGCCTAGAAGAAGACGTTTTATTTATTTTTTTATTTATTGTGTGTGTGTGTTTTCATTGAGCTCCAGAAAGAGAGAGCCACTCTCTCCCTCGCATCATTTTTCTCTTCGTGGAAGAAGTCAGAAGCCTCACTGCTCGGTGCTCTTTTTTTTTTTTCATCTGTTGTTGTTTTGTTCTGCTTGACATTATTTCTGCTTTGAGAGTTCAGTACGGCGTTAAAGAAAAGACGGTCGCCATCTTCGGGACGAAATTAAGCGTTTTTTTTTTTCGTGAGCCAAGCAGATTGTGGGCTAGTGCGACCTCCCTACTCGCCTACAGCGCGTTTCGCGTCATCGCTGGCTGCTTGCACTCTCGCACACACACACACAAAAATCTGTTGGTGCCCCGCTAGTGTATAATTCCCTACCGAAAGCGTGTTTTGCTGTGGAGGATTTCAAGGAGATACTAGCCGGTGCCACAGTTTTGTTTCCTGTCTGACTACAGGCGCACTTTACCTTTTTTCTGATCTCTCTCTTCTGTCCCCTGCTCCTTACCGCAATTTCACCTGCTCGTAAAACATCTTCATGAACTCACGGTCCAGCGCACTTGTAATGTAGAATGGCGAGTTTGAGGAGGTGTGTGTGGGGGGGGGGGGAGGGGAAGAAAACGTTTCAGCTGCACACTCTCTTATTACAAGTTCTGTCTTCCGTCTCCAACTAACGTTATTTGCATGCCGCTCCATTTTCTCCTTTTATTGTGTCGACTGTCATCGCAACTCGTCCGCTTCGTTTACACTTTTTTCAGCAACTTTTTCCTGCAGCTCATCACCTCTCTTTACAGTTTTTGGTGAAATTGTTTACTCCTAAACTGTTACGCACCCCACCTCGTGAGCACGACAAGAAAAGCAGAAGCGTTCGTCCTTCTTCACTGCCCGTAGGTCTGTCTTTCAGACACACACACACACACACAGGCACACCACCCTTTTCTTCATACACCTCTTCCCCAAGGGAAAACTCAAGGGAACGATACAAAATAGTGCACGCGCTTTCACATGTCCGAGCTCATTAAACTTAATGCTGGCTACCAGGACTACGCCTGGGGCAAGGATGCCCCCTCGAGCTTCGTGGCGAAGATGAAAGGACTCTCAAATGACACATCAGGCAAAAAGTATGCAGAGCTGTGGGTCGGCACGCACCCAAGCTGCCCTTCAAAGCTTACTGACGGTGACGCACAGCTTCTCGATGATTTTTTAAAGGTTCCAGAAAACAAAAAAAAGTATTTGTCGGCGATTCATCAAAGTTCGACTTTCCGCGACACGGTACCGTACTTGTTAAAAATACTTTCGATCGGCACGGCCTTGTCTATTCAAGCGCATCCTTCCAAAAAGCTGGCAGAGATTTTGCACGCTGCGAAGCCGGATAAGTACAAGGATCCGAACCATAAGCCAGAACTGATTTGTGCCTTGACCCCTTTTGAGGCACTCTGCTGCTTCCGCCCGCTGAGGGATATCATCGCATACTTGAAGCGTATTCCCGAACTTGCAGAGCTGGTAAGCGCCGCTTCAGTGCTGGGCGAATACATGAATGCCCCTGACGCGCAACTGCCCGCATCTGACAGTGAAGAAGAGAAGAAGTCGCTAAGAAGTTTGATGGAAAACCTCTACCACACCTCAGAAGAGATGGTCACCAAGGCGCTGCGTCGACAACTGCAGCGAATCAAGGAGGAGGGAGCTCAGTGCACTGAGGATAACGTCTTCGCGCGCGTTTATGGGCAGTACCCCGATGACGTGGGGTGCTGGATGGTCTACTTTCTCAACTTCATTCAGCTGCTGCCTGGGGAGGCGCTATTTTTGTCAGACAGTGAACCACACGCATACATCAGCGGTGACGGTGTGGAGATCATGGCGTGTAGTGACAACGTGGTGCGCGCTGGGCTAACACCCAAGTGGAAAGATGTGCCAACTCTCTTGAACATGCTGAAGTACGACACCACCGGGCTCGCGGCAGCTCGCCACCCGAGGAAAACCAACACCAACGAGGCTGAGCAATGGGAGGTACAGTCTTACCAACCGCCAGAAGATTTTCCTGATTTTTCCTTGTACCGAATGCAGTACCATCACACTTCTGGTAGTCACGAAACAGCTGTCGTGTTGCCAACGATTGGCCTCGGCTTCTGCCTAGAAGGTTCGGCGAAGGTGAACGGGACAAGTGTAAAAGCTGGCGAATCCTTTGCGGTACCTTATGGTGATGTGAGATGCCAAGCGGAAGGAGCAAAGGCGCTCCTGTTTATCGCTTCTACAAATAACCTGAGTGGTCTATCCTCCTGCCCTCCTTAGGGTTCTGCGCCTGGCATTTGGTGCAGGGCGCATACTTCGAAGGCTATGTCATATATATATATATTTTTTTTTTTTCTTATGTATATATATATATATGACATAACCGCACTCTTTATTTCCTCTCAAGGTACCCACATGTCGATAGAGAAAACCAGCATTCACTCCTCCCGAGTCGGTTTGTAGACAACATTTACGTAATGTTTCGTCAGACTCCTTTGTGTGGTTGGACTTGAAAGTTTTTTCCACGTTGATTTTTGTTTTCGAGAGAGTGGGACGGAAATAAATCTCAGCCACTGTAGTCATCACCAGAGAAAATCAGTGAAGATTGGTTTAAAGGGAGTATACACACACACACACATATATATATATATATATATATATATATATATATATATATATATACGTACTATTAGTTATTACGTCTTACTCT
>CM007316.1:583751-606576 GCA_000333855.2 Endotrypanum monterogeii | reverse complement strand
TATATATATGTATATATTCACGTCTCCTTTTCCATCTTTGTCAGTCGCCCAGTTAGTCTTACCCTCATCGCTACCTCTCCTCTCCTCCTCCGTCACCGTATTCACTCTTCCTATGACCGCGTCGCTCGAATTCTCTAATAAAATTGGGGAAGAACACACACATCGGTGCGTGTGTAAACAGGTACACACACACACACACAAACAATTACGTGATGTGTGTATGGGTGTAAGTGTGGTCATGTGCTCTGTGTGTGTGGAGAGGAGGGAGGGAGGGGCACCTACTTGAAGGGAAGAATACAAAACGAAACTTGAAAACGTATTTCTGGCTTATAAACCCTCTCGTGTGCTCCATCCTATCCGATCCTGCGCTGCTCCTAAGCGTCGAACTTCTACATCCTAGTTCCTACCCTATCATTCATATTCTCGCGATATGTAGACACTGGGGTGCAACAGTGGACGCCGCACTGTACCCTCTCTTCCGCTTTTTTGGTTGTTTTCTGTTCTTCTTCTATCGACTCCTCTTTTTTTTTTTTTAACCTTTTTTGGCGGGAGGAGCACTCGTCTTGAGTGTCCAGGGTAGACGAACTCTTTTTATTTCTCGGTCAGCCCTCCTCGCATTCCCCCTCTTTCTGAGTACCAAAAGCCTTCACTTCTTGTACGAGGCTGACTACTTCTTTTTTGCTTCCGCAGCATGAGTATAGACAACAGAGCCCCTTTTCGCTCTGTGCGTCGGGTGTTGCGTGCTTGTGATTGTATCAATACGTTCTTCGTGGCACTCGTGCTTCGGGTGTAAAGATGTGCACAGACACACGCCAAACACCAGAACTGCAAGAACAAAAAAACTTTCACAAAATTATTGTTCCGGTAGTCGCCTCGCTTTTCTGCCCTCCTCCTCAATGCTTGTCGTTTTCTCTATGATCAGACCTTCTTCCCTGATTCCCACCTCATTCCATCGTATCTATGAAGCCTTTGTAGATGTGGGGGGAATAAAACAGGCTAAAGCTGGGTCCATCGCGGGGACCCTCTCTGCCGTGCCTCCTCAGCACAACAGTAACAAAGTTACCAAGGTGCGGCTTGACGTCGGGATGAATCACAGTAATTCTCAAATGGATCCCAGAAGGCTGGACAGACCGATAAAATCTGCTCACCCATCGGGCCCGCTCTCTTCACACTATGTTACTCTCCCTCCCCTTTATTCGCTTGCTGACATTTTTTTTACCTGATGTGCCGGTGGGCATCTGCCACAGCATGCGCGTATAAGCGCTTTGAAGCTTCTTGATATATATATTTATATATATACTGGCATTTTTTCTGAGGAAAACACTTCTCCCTTAACTCGGTTTTAACATTTTGCCACCTTTTTTTTTTTTTGGCTTCCACTTCGTCTACTTCGGAGAGGTTGTTGTTTACCTCCAAAAGCCGCATAAACGGAACTTCATTCCTCACCTACTAGCCACCCCAAATGCGATGGGGAGATAAAGAGGTAGAGAGAGGGGACACGTTGATCTTCCATTCAAACCTATAAACGTAGGTATTTTGTAAAACAGGCATATATGCATATTTACGTGTGCTGTGACTGACTCGCACAACACTACCAAGTCTTTGACACTTCCTCTTAGTCTTTTTCCGCGGATAGATTACAAAAATAATCAAAAACGATTGGGTACGCATCTCAAAGAAGCTCTGACCAATGGCGTCCATACAGCGGCAAAGGAAAGAAGTCCAGTACCGGCACCAACAACAGCTTCAAGCGCTTTTAAAACTGCCTGCTAATGCGGAGTGCATGGACTGCTGTGCTCGTAACCCGACATGGGCGAGCGTAAATCTTGGTATATTCATCTGCATCCGATGCAGTGGTCTGCATCGTCAGCTTGGCGTGCACATAAGTAAGGTGAAAAGTTGCACAATGGATCTGTGGGAGCCGGAGCAGATCGCTTTCATGTCGGAAATGGGCAACCAGAAAGCAAAGCGTGCGTTTGAAGCAAAAATTCCCACCAGCTACGTCAAGCCTGCCGCACGCGAACGCTCAGAGCAGGTGATGAAGTGGATTCGTTTGAAGTATGCGGAACGTCGTTTCTACCAAGCGCTGCCCAAACCCTCAGAAAATACGACAGGGGGAACCTCCGTTACCACGCGAGAAGATCCTAAGCATTCAAATACCTCGCTGCAGACGTCAACAGAGCATCATGTAACATCTACTATGATACCAAAAAGGGATTTGCAGGAAGCTCCACCAACACTCATCGGAGGTGCGACAATACCCCGCGGAAATGGCGTTCCTCTCGCGCCGCTGAGCACGGACACCCTCCCCAGTCCAACGCTCAAGACTTGCTGCCTGCCGCCACGGAAAAAGACGGCCGTTCTCGAGTGGCTGCAGGGTAACTCATCCTTCCCGACTGATCCTGAGGCGCCGCAGCCGATCTTCACTGTGTCGCAAATCAATGCGGCTATCGAAATCCCTGTTCCTGAGCGTGCCTCTCCGCCAGAGCTAGATGTGCCAAAGACGTCTTCCCAGTCTACCTCGGTCACGCTCATCGCCGACAAGGCCCCAGTGACGCAGGACGGGAGAGAAGGTCACCCTCGAGCTATGAGTACGTCACCAACGGTTGAGGAGAGCAATATCACACCCCAGCGTCCCCCACTACTGAGGCGGACACTCCCTATTGAGCATCCCGTTACGTTGAAAACACTTACAACGAATTGTGCCACACAGCAGGGGGCGTCGTCGACTACGCAGGATGCTTGTAGAGGACCTCAGATATCCACAACAATCCTCCACCAAGATCCTTCGAAGAATCACCAGGAAGCTACGCAAGCGTCACCGACAGTAGATCAAAGTAATTTTGTAGAGGCAGTAGTCGAGGCAGCACCACGGCGGCGTCGCCGAAGGCGGAAAATACGCCATCACGTCCACCATGATTTAGAAGCCTCGCCAAAGCTTTCTTCCCCATTGCTCTCCTCCCCGCACAATTCTCCTCTGCATCATGCCCCTCGGGCATCGTCACCTCCACCAGAGGCAAGGCAAGGCGGGCCACACTCCTTGTCAGAGGGTGTTAAGGACGAGGTTAAAACCCTAATTCACAACGAGAATCAAGGCAGCGGTCAGTCGGAGATACTGTCACAGCCTCATGGACCATCTCACCGCCAGCCACTGTCCCCCCGAGCCCCGCACGGGGGTGGTGGCGGCTCTTCGGATGCCTCGAACTGCGAGGAGGCCTTGCCTCTGAAAAAATTGCTACTGCTCTCGCCTAGGGATGTCACCCTTACCACCGCCAGCGCCAACGCCTCTGCGAACCCTCGGCCCCCTGAGAAGTCGTTTATTACTAGTCTAACAGCCGTTGACGCGAAGTGGACGCATGCTCGGGCTGGAGTGGACTCATCTTCGGCATCCTCAAAGTCATTCTTAACTGCTTCGATGGACCCGAGTCCCATGCTGAGTTCTCCTCCACAGCTCAATTCCTGCGCCGACGTGCCGCCACGACACGATTCTAACAGTTCAGGTCTACGGAAGCGTGGGTTGACAGAAACAGCGGCTCGTCCTGTCGGCACACCGGAGGTAAGCGAATCACCACTGAGTCACCCTGAAAGCACATGGATTCTGCGGCACAGCGGCAACAGGTGTGAAAGCTCACTCTCGAATGAGCTTCGCTTGCGCCGATTGGCCTTTGTCACGGGCAAAAAAGCAACGACAAAGTCCACTTGTCACCGTTTTCAGGAGTCGATCATGTCCCCTATGCCTGATGAGGATGCGTCAACGCACGAGTCTTTACCATATCACTCCTGTGAGATGTCTGTTGGGGAAGCCAAGACCATAAGTGATGTACGAGAGCTTCAGGAGGTTCTGAGGGAGAGGTTGCGAGTGTTGAAGGAGAAATTCCGTCAGCAGTCGACGCCGTCATGAAGGTTTGTGAGCTTATCCAAGAGTCTCCGACGTAGTCCAGTTAATCTGCAGTATAAAGAACACACGTCGCGCTGCTGGGGATCTCGAGAGCAGAGAGGGGGCGGTGGAAGCGCCTTCACGTGTACACCGCCTCCCGTCAGCTAGAACAGGTGAGGGGAGGGCACTGGATGGTCTGGCTTGTTCACCACGGAGATTTCCCTGCCGCTCTCTTTCTATGGCCACGCCCCTCTCCCACGCAACCACACTCACACATTTAACAAAATCACTCTATAGCGGTTGTGTTAGCCGGTGCTCTTTTTTTTTTTTGCACACTGTTGTATTTGGACCAGAATGCGCTCCTTACAAGTGGTTTGGAGTAGAATACGGATGTGGGCGCATTTTTTCTTCAGAAATCTTTTCTTATTTTTTTTTTTTTGTCTGTGTCTTTTTTTTTTTTTTGTAATCTTTCATCTTGAGGTCGAGAAAGACAGTTCAATAGAATTAAAAAAGGGGGAAAAGGAAATAAACAGATCTATGTATATACGTTGAGAGAGTGAAGTGCTGAAGTCTATATTCACACTCTGCTCATCGGAGAATGGGTCTTCTTCTATACAGAGAGATTACCACCTTTCAAATCCGTGTTTCAGCGTCTTTCGGTGTGCGGTTTTTATTTTTTCTGTTCTCGCCTGTCCTCTTCATTCCTCTGGAGCGACCATGAACATATGCATGTCTTTGTGATTCCATTCCACACTTTTTTTTTTTTGGTTGCGGATGACAGTGACTCTTATAGTTATATATTAGGGGTAATCTCCTCAACGGAGAGCAGAGTACTATGATGCGTAGCAGTGCGTCCTTGGGAAGGCAGCCGCGTCCACCGCCGACGGGAAACCTCACTTCCGTGTCATCTCCTCCTGCCCGGAGACAATCGAATGCATCAAATACACAAGAACTTCCCCCTATTTGGAAGGCCACAGGGCTCCGACCACCCTCTTCGCAGCGTCCTGTGACATCCATTACTCGCGCTCGCCGTGGTCGATCACCCATTTTCTGGGGTGCCGTTAAAGACGCATTCCTTTATGCAGGTCCTCTTGGCGAACCGATCGGCACAGTTCCTGCAGGCTCTGTTCTTCTTGAAGCGTCCCGACACCGCGATGTATTTGGGGGGTGGTGGGTGAGCACCAGGTGTGAGGATGGCTCTCTGGGGTGGATCGCCTACTCGGGTTCAAATGGTATACTGAACTTCGATGATTCTAGCGACACCTCTCCGTGGCAGCCTGTTTACGATACCAGGGCAACACCCGACACAGTCTCTGGAGGTAACGGCACGTCCTCGCCACGATCGCCGATGCCGAGTACGGAGCTCGGCTGGCGGGGCAACATGCCGGCCATCTCTATTACGAAGATGGCCCGGTCTGCCGCAAACCATTTTCTTTTTCTAGACGCCGAGTTGTACACGTACTACTGGAACGAGGTTCATTCCCCGGTTGGCACCACACGAGATTGGAATTTGGAGTATCAACGAGCTGTTGAGCAGTGCTGCCTCGCCAGAGACAGGTCCCTGCAGGCTGCCTCCATCGACACTTCTTCGAATTCACCAGTGGCCGTGCCAGAGGTTCAGCTAGAGGCTCTTATAGCTGCTTTCAGAGAAGAGGTGGAGCGTACTGTGGTCCAAATAAGCCGGGAGGCAACTCTCCCGCCGTCCAGCCGCCAGATTCCGGCCCACCCTCGGTTTCCTGATGAGGTGTACTTTCACCGTGGCATCCTCCTGCGGCGCTGTGTGGACACAGCAGATGGCTCCCTCGGCGGGGATGAGATGGCGATGAAGTGCGGGCGCGCCATTTATCGACATCAAGAAATGATCGCTTTGATTACAACGCAGTACTTCCTTTACACGCCGCTGCACGCCTTCTGCACGTTTGGTGGGTTTTCTTTTCTCTGCACGACGATACCCCCGTACGAAACGAGGAATCTTGTGGAGGCCGACAGCAGCACCGTGGCCGCCTGCAGTGACGACTCTGTTGCTCCCTCTTGTCCATCACCATCGCATCTACCGCGATGTGCCCTGATATCAGAGCTCTTGCGTAATCTTGGCGATGCTTTACGGCTTAAAGGCGGCGTCGTACCACGCGAGTGGCGTGTGTACACTGGAAGGGACCGCCGACTTTATCTGTCTCGCACACATCGTCTCCTTCCGCCCGTGCTGCCGCTGCACTACACAGATCACTCCTCTGACAGGTCATCTCCAGGATTGGCGACATCCGAAGCGGTGTCCGATAAACCGAGTGATCTTTTTTTGTATGCCTCTGTGTTGCGTTATCGGGTTCGTCCCGAGGTCTTCTTCGCATGGGAGACGCCGTGGCCGGCGAACGAGTGCTTTAGCTCGCCGCCAGGCACGACCGAGGCTCAGAGTCCTACTTATTCTGAGAATGCGGATGAGCTAGTATCCCACTCATGGGCCGCGGGCTCATGGATCAAGTCGGATGGCATCACACGTGTCGCCGGGACACTTGGGTTCCAATTCCCCGTTGATGCCCCTTTGCTCCCGCTTGCCTGCTGCAATCTATGTGACGGTGATATTGATACCAATGAGCTCCGCTTTGTGGTGTGTGCCAATCGGTTGCAGTGTTGCCATGTGTGTATGCACTGCCACGCAAAGCTTATGCTTGACCACGCGGCGGGAGAAAATGCCGCTGCGGACCCTTTAGGGCAGATGTGTCCAACTGCTGTGCGGTGTGGTGCGGGATGCCGGAAAGCCGGCAGCTTCCTCATGATTCCGACACTGAGCGAACTGATGCACGCCAATGGGCTCAATCTTCGATATTTGGCATATGTTCTGCACCGTCTGCCACTGTCCACGCGCGCGGCAGTGGAGCACTGGTGTCAGATTGAGCTGGTTGCACGAACGGCAAAGCACCTCCTGCAGCAGGATCTCCGCTGTGCTAGCACACCGGTAGAGGCACGTAAGGTGTGTGAAGTTTTTTTCACCTCATTGCTGCACCCTGCCTCTTCAGCCTCCACACGATTCTGGAGCACGCGTCTGGGGCCTGCGCTCCACTTGCGTTTTTCGGGAGCCTGCGAGCGCTTCATTCTCTCTTTGCACACGCTGCGCCTCCTTGCGGAGCGAGTATCTGAGATGGCTGGAATAACGCTATCGGAGGCGTCCTTGACGTCATTAGGTGCGCTTACTGCCCAGGCCACTACAGCTGCAGGCTATGCTGTATCGAAGAAGACATCCTCAGAAGATAGACCCGAGGAAGAGCCGCCGTACTCGGTGGCGACCATGGACGCAAGGGGTGCCTTCATTGAAATTGAGCACATCGGGCCGATAACACATGTCTTCCCCGCTTCACAAATTTTGTTGAAATCCTCTGTTCATGAAGACAAATCCGTGGAAACGTTCTCCTCCGCAAGAAAACGAGCTGAGCGCCTTCTTCTGTTCTGGATCGGGTACACCCCCGATGGTGCAGACGATGCGCTACAACCTTTTTATCTCGATGAAAAAGTGCTGAAAAATTCATTTTAGTAGCGCACTTCAACACACACACACACACACACACGCGCGTTGTGACCATGTAATCACACAACTGCCGTGGCGCAGACTTTGGCCCTGTTTGTAGTCGAAAATAAAGTTGTCAGTGGTGGAACCCACTCACCGCTGTGTAGTCAGCATTATATCTATCTATATATATATATATATATAATGTTGACTGCAAGATCAAGAGGTACAGAGGAACTTTAAAAAATTCTCAAAGCATACTACTTGGAGAAGTCCATCATGGACCGTGCGTCTTCAGAAAATAAAAAAAAACACTGTCAGCATTATTATTACTATTATTCAGGTCTGTGTCGTTGTGCTGTGTTTGCCCTTCATTACTTTAGGCATACTTTTTTTTTTGGGGGGGGGAGGAGGAGAGAAGCCAAGAAACTTGCGGGAAATGAATGCGATGAAAAATGTCGTCTCACGATGCCAATTTTCTCGACCCCTTCACGTTCCTATTCTCCCCCCTTTTTTTTTTACGGATTAAGCCGTCTGCTGCAAGATACTGAGAATGAAAAGCAGGCACCCGTCGCCTGATTCGCCGCACGAATCATGTCTGCTGGTACGCTTACTCACACGCAAGGCGGCATCGAAAACGGGAGCTGGTGCGTTTTTTTTTTTTTTTCTAGCCGCCCTTTCAATTCTGCGAGGACCAGAATTTTTTTTTTCTCGTTTCACGTTTCCTTCTGTATAGTAAATATAATTTTTCTGTTCTTCTTGAGCTCCGAAACGCACATGCCTATTCTGTATTTGTTTTATTATTGTTCAAGGATGAGTTACAGTGAAACAAAAAGAAAACTATAGCACAATGTGTAAATGTGCATTTTCTGTTGCTTTGGCGTCCATCATTAGGCCTCCGAGAGGGGATTAGAAAATGGGTACAAGCACCAATGATCAAAGAGAATGTTTTTTTTTTTTCCACCATCGCCACCACAAAGACACCCAAACATAGCTGGACAAATAGACAACAACAAAAAGAAAAAAAAAAGAGAAGAACGGCTTGCGGGGGGAGGGAAGGGCCGTGTTTTCGTTTTCTCTTGGGGATGTTTAGTTTTTGTGCTCCATATCACCCGCTTCCGTCTTGGCCACCTGCTCTTCACCCGGCGCGCTCTTCATGGAAACGCGCACACCCTATTCAATATACTGCAAACAAAACAAAAAAAAAAACGTTTTAAATTTTTCATTTTTGACATGGTTGCTGAAAAGTATCGTTTGAATGTCCTGCTGGCTGTTTGCACTTCTGTCCCCTTTTAGGAGGATCATGCTGCATGGTGAATGCGCGGCGCTGCTTTTTTTTTCCTTCTTCTCAATCGTCCCTTTCGAGTTGACCATCCACTTGATCTCCTCTTTTTACTTAAATTCTTTCTTCATGCAGGAATTTCTGGCCTCATTCTGTGGTCAAAAGAGGTGAGTCGCTTTGAGGGGCAATATCCAGAGATTGCCTCACACAGGCACGCCGCGAGGCAGAAACAAATGACCTCTCCTGCGGCAGACGCCGCTGCAGAGTCGGTAGGCGTTACTTGTACACATCTCGGTCGGCAGAAGGACACATTGCAGATACCGTCTGCAGTCTCCACTGACAAGCTGCCGGACACCGGTGAGATGGTGACTCCCTTATGGTTGCTTGCAGAAATGAAGGCGATAAACGGTTCTTTCCAGGCTCTCACCGAGCAACTGCACGTGTGGGCAGAGCAAAGTGCTTTGGTTGCAAGTTCTTGTTCAAAGTCTTCCACCACTATGGCTCAGCCTCATTCCCCGAACACGGTTGTCCAATCTGGATACCCTGCCGCACCCAAAGCCACCGTGGCGTCCTGGAGAATCCCAGAGCGCTGCACACTCTACCTTCTTCATACGGCGATTGAACAAACACGACGTCTTGTGGCTAAGTCGCAGAGTGAAGTGTGGATTCTCCTGAGAAAACTGGTGGCCGCCGGTAGCGTCAGCGGCAGCACTCCAGGACAGATCCTGGGCGGGGAGAAGTACTCAAATGGACTCTCTGATATTCCAAACCGGGGCAGTGATGCCTTGGCTCATCATCACGAAGCCGAGAGATCTGACAACCGGCAAACGCATGTCGTGGAATGTCGTCCTTCGCGTTTTTCAATACCCTTGTCGCTTTCGCGGAGAGAGGAAGGTTACCCGAACATCGCGCCTACCGCGGTGACGGACACCATGTCTGAGTGTCTCGGCAACCTTGCAGATCACCCGAAGAGGCGTCCGTGGCCATCGGCACACTTCTGCTACGTTGTACACGTCGAGTTCAAACGGAGGCGGATGCGCCGATTTGTCAGTCCGGTTACACTGAGGGCTGGCACATATGTGATTGTCCCTGGTGATCGTGGGTACGACTGCGGACTTGTGCTGCAGTGCGCTCTCTGGAATCCTGAGAAACAGGGCTACGAGGTAACCACCATTCAGTCGTTGGACTCCAGTGTCTTGGCGCCGGGGAAACATGGAAGCATCATGGAGGTCATCCGCGTTGCCACAGATGACGAGGTGTACCGCCTGCACCGTAATCATGTTAGCATGGAGCGGCTAGCGCTCACTACATGCCAAGATATTGTCGATCACCTTCGCCTTCCTATGGAGGTGCTAGACTGCGAGTACCAGTACGACGGAACAAAAATAAGCTTCTTCTTCGAATCTAACGAAGTCATCGATTTTCGTAATTTGAACAAAGAACTTTTTCGGATGTTCAACGCGCGCATATGGCTACAAAACATAAATCGGGTTGCGCGCATTTAGGCACTGAGAAAAAGAACCCCCTGCAGTTTGACGGGCAGTGATTTCCTGGCGGCTTTCAGAAGAAATAATCTGACAATGTTGAGCAGATATGTAGGGGTACAGGTGTCCCCTAACAGGGCCAACTACGAGAGGGAAAACGGGGAATATACGTTGATGTGTAAAGAAAAAAGACGTACAAACCCACAACTTGACGGTGGAAAAAAAAAGGGAAATGCTGCGCTTGCCACGGAACCTCTCATAAAATCTTCTGTGCGCTGCCGTAAAAGATGAGCGGATATGACTTCTCTATTTGTTATCATCTCCTCTATAGGCTGTACACCTCGTTGAACTAGTCGCGTGCGCCGTCATAAACAGGTATCTGGGACGTTATGCAAAGTATAGTGGATGCATAAGAGATGGACGTAGCTTCATCGATTGAGGCAGAGACATGGCATATCACCCCAATAAACAGGGTGGCTTTACATTTGCATGCGCCCACCAGAGACGAGCATGTGCATGTGCCCAGTGTGTAGGGCAGGAGGGGGCGGGGGGTTAGAATGTTACGCGATGCATTGCCTTTAGTTGGTTTTGAATTCTTAACGTACATATGACCTGCCCCATTTTCTCGATCCCCTCAAGAACAAGAAGACAAAAGGCCCTTTTTCTTCTATCAGCACCACACTGTGTTTCTTGGCGTGTTTATGTGTCTATATGAGATGAATGACCTGCCTACTCCTCTCAGCAGAGAAAAGGAGGCTATCGGCAGTGGGCATGGAAATGTCCATGACGGAAGGAAACAACAGCAGCAATGCGCACGAAACAAAAGAATAACGTCCCAAATATTGTTATATTTTTGTGTCTTATATCTTCCTTTTTTAAAAATTCTTCTTCAGGTTTGTGCAGACAAAACTTTGTGATTGTGTGTGCGTGTGAAGATGTCTTTTATCTTGGCCATCCTGGATTCCGTGCCCATCTCTGCATTGGAGAAGACTCGCATGCGATTTGTCAATGATTTGTTTGGACTGTTCTCCTACATATATATTCTCATATGTTTATAACTTTTTTATTTTTTTCCCACCTGCTCATATCACTGCTCACAGAACTACTTACAAAAAGACGAAAGCAAAAGGAGTCAGATAACGTTTCCCTGCTCTAAGGAATCAATGTATATATATATATATAAATATATACATGTGTGTGTGTGTGTGTTTGCGGGTTTCCACTTGTTTCCCATTCTTGTTGTATGGTAGGACACAAAGAATAGGGGGGGGGAGGGGGGCTATCTATGCTCTATTATTGACAAGCTTCATCAACTTACCCTACTCTTGGCGTTGTGTCAGGATTCGGTGATGGGCCCATACTATGGGCGTCGTCTGATAAAGAAGGTATCTGCTTTTTTTTTCCATCCAATCTGATCACTTCTTCAACGCTTTGGCTACCTCTTGGTTATCTTGACGCATCATAATCCTCTCGTGTTTATGTTTGCGGTGGGTCTAACACAGCCAGTCTTTATCATCCCTCAAACTCACACACAGACACACGCAGACCGTTTTTGTCACAGCTGGTTTGGAGCTCGCCTTTGTTTTGTTTTTGTCCCTTACAAAACATCACTCGGCGGTGGGTAAACGCCTGAACTGTGTCTACCGATTTTTTTTTCTTTTGCAGCTGCTCCTGTCACATCTTGTTTATTCTACTTCTGTTTGCTTCTCTTTCACTTCTTCATCAAACACTACCGACAGAGAATCGTACCTGCACAAACCACCGCCGCCATCGATTGGTGCCGAACTTATGGTTAGCAGCCTTTGTTTCTGATCAAAAAAAAAAACGAGTAATCGTTGGTGCAGATAGGACGCTGTCGTGCTTGTGCTCTCCCGTGTACAGTATTTGAAAATATTTTTAATTTTTTTTTGAAGAAGCTAAAAAAGTGAGCACTCATCTTTCCCTTCTCCAGCGCTCCTCTACATGGCTTCCAAAAGATCTGGGGATGCGACGGCGTCTCGAGGAGGTCGATGTATGAACGCCATAGCCGAACCGAATAGTAACATAAGGAAGCGAACCAGCAAAGTAGAAGATAACTCGAAGCAGACGAGCAACGTTCTAGTTCGTGGGGAGGATGGATATGCGTACAGGCGAAGCGTTCAGGTGTTTTTCATGAACGAGAGATCGGAGTTTCTCCTCTGCCTGCCAGTGGGAAAGGGCAACGAGAACTTTTGCCAGACTGTACAGGGCGGAAGTGAGGCCGGGGAGTCTCCACGTCAGACTGCACAGCGGGAGACATGGGAGGAAATAGGGCTTCTGCTGGAGAAGGAAGCCACGTTTTTGTGTGAGGTGCTCCCCAGTAACACCGTTGGGGAGGTGAGTGAGGTGAGAAACGACAAGAATGAAATCACTTCAGAGCTCCGGAAGGCGTTTCGCTACAGCAGTAAGACGTGGAGAAAGTTAGGAATTTGGGGACAAGAGCTCTACCCTCTTTTGTATTTCTTGCACAGCAGCAGCATCACACGCGTAAATACGAATGGGCGGAGGCGCGGCGTTCGCGATGAGTTTCGTTCTGTTCAGTGGGGGTCTTTGACGGACCTGTTCGACCGGGCTCCGCCGGCAAAAAAAGCAGTCATGAGCTCTGTGTGTCGCGCGGTGGCAGCCGCCGCCAAACCGTTTGTGGAATCACAAGGCTATCCCATAACTGGGTT
Organism: Endotrypanum monterogeii; assembly: GCA_000333855.2. Lineage (NCBI taxonomy): Eukaryota > Euglenozoa > Kinetoplastea > Trypanosomatida > Trypanosomatidae > Endotrypanum > Endotrypanum monterogeii. The sequence goes on along the minus strand of CM007316.1, from coordinate 593,744 downwards.
GACGGTTCTATATTCACCTGGGAGTTAGCGGCCCCCTAGCGAGCGCTCTATCGCGTCCCCGCGTTTCTGTAATCGTATAAGACCCCAGTGTTTTGACCTCTCCTTTTCCCCCTGCAACGGCTCAAGTGGGTCTGGGGAAGGAAGGAAGGATGGGGGGGGGGGCCAACTGCAGGTTCTCTTGGCGTCAATTTTATTTTTTCTCCAATGACTCTGATGGTGACATTCATAGCCTCTTTCCAGTGTCTCTTTTGTATTCTAACTGTTTCTCTCTTGCTAGTCGACATCTTCTTGTTTGTGTTGCGAGGTTCAAAAAAAAAAAACGACAGATGAGGTGGAATAATTGAAAATGAAAATGAGCGAGGGAAAGGAGGAGTGGAAGGGTGTTTCGTGGGCTGACGCCGCCCTTTTGTGCCTCTTCTGGGCGGCACCTCTCCAGACTCATTTAGAGCACATGATTCACCTATTTTTGAAGAGCAGCGAGCCATGTAAACAATACTCCATAGCGGAGATGTCTTCACAGTGGTTTCTGTTCACCCTTCCTCTCCTCTCAGCGCCGGCAACAGCGATTCGGAGCTTACCTTGCACCCTGTTCAACGTCATTATCTCATAGGGGAGAGATGCGCACGTGTGTGGGGAGCTGGGAAGGTGGAATGCTGCTTGTTTGTTCATCCGCAAAGGTGTGCATGAGGGATGAGAACAAGTCCTTTTTTCTCTTCGCTTCTCAGGGAGCAGTTTCCCCTCTTTCTTTTTTTTTTTTTTTTTGCCTCCTCCTGATATCGCAATTGAGCACTGCGCTTGTGATTGTCTGAGTGTGCATCTCCCGGTCATTCCTTCCTCAACAGTCTCTTGAGAAATTTAGGTGTGCTCATGTTCGCGCTGCACTCTCTTTATATAAATATATTGCAAAGTAGGAGTGCTCGTGACCAAAGAAGTGAATAGGAATGACAATATACAGTGGGAAAAAAAAACCCTGGAGAAGAGGAGCACCTATGAAAGGAAGGTTCGTGTCGTCACTCTACGTTCTCTCGTGCTTGTGTCAAAGCAGATTCCAGCTGATTCCTCATGAAACATTTTTCTGATAACAGCCAACAACAGTGGAGGCCTGGGTCGGGTGCAGTGGTGCTCATTGAGACCACGGCTAGGCATTGGTCAACTCATCAATTTGGCCGAAAAGATTAACGATTACACAATAATACTGCCTGACAGCTGTGCCGGGCTTATTTCAATGGACTGGAGTACAGCTAATCTTTGGCTACCGGACTCGAAGCGCGGGTATATGAGAATATAGCCTCCAAGTACATTTCGGATAGAGAGGCTAACGTCCTGTACCGTTGTAGCACCACGTCTCGAGACGGGCACCAGATCTAAAGAATCGCGCATGTTCATATACGTGAAAACGGAGCCGACGTGCGACTGTGAACTGAGAGGCGACGATGAAGGGCGTATTCTCGACGATTTTCAATGAAAGAAGATGCTTGCATTGTCGAGCCTCACAGTGCCGACGACGGAAGCGGCTCACGAGGTGGCTTTAAAACGGTGTATTAACGAACCTACACCCCCTCTCCCCTCATGATCATGATGGCATGGCGAACTACCCCACTACCCTTGATGATATGTTTTTTTTTTTGTTGTGTGTGTGTGTGGTGACCAAGTCAAATAAAAAATCTTTTCTGCTGGACATCGGCGCCACGTGCGCCACGCCTGCATCGAGCAAAAAGCGAACTATTGGCGCTAATTTGGCTATCCAGCATCAGCTCACTGACGTAGGTTCTTTCGATGGAGTTCGGCTGCTCACGTAACTTCGTTTTCCCTCGCAGAGACAGATGCACGCAAACACACTACACTAATGAGAGATGCGAACCATTTGTCCATGCAGTGGCGACCGTCCCTAGCGTGTGTATCGCTGATGTGCGCAGGGCGTCCTGCAAAATGGGATACACCCAAAGATCTGAAGAAGAGTGGAACTAGGAGGAAATAGCAGCACAGGCGGGTGTCAAATTAAGTACAGTTTCGTCATCGACACCCGTGGCCAAGGTAAAAGATGTTGACACACGTGATGAGATCAGTTTGGGTGGTGAACGTAGTTTTTGCGTGACGAGCACATCCCAAGTCCCTCAATTGAGTTCCCCTAGTGGCGAAAATATACGAAGGAAAATAAATAAATATTTATACTTATTCTTTTTTTTTTTTTTCGTCATTGTGAAATCATGCAACCGGATTGTAAGCTCAGGGAAGCACTCGACATCAGAAAATGAGGGAGGGGAGCCCTCGCTCACTTTTATATGGATTTGCTAAGGCTTTCACCCACATTATACGGCATAACCCGACACAAGATCTGCTGACATCCACGGCAGCTTGAGTCACTCTCGACCTCGAGGATCACACTGCGTGCGGACTGCCACGGTCGAGTAACAGAGTTCACGCAATTTTATCCGGCAAGGATCTCTTAGCACGCGCAAGCGAATAGGTGACAGGGACAAGTCAAGGAAGCGCAGTGCACTTCACACGAACCATCGGCACATAGCCTTCGCACGCCACGACCGCTGTTTAACTGTAGTGTCACAATGACATCTTTCACGGGAGTTTTTTTTTCCATTTCCAGTCACACTAGTGCTTGGTGCAATGCCACGCTAAAATCTTTTTTTTTTCGAAACGGTCTGTGTAAGAGGATCTGCGCTACTTTTGTCTCCACGGCTGCGTGCTTGTGTTGATGTACAATAAAAAGGAAAATCTCGCCGGTATCTGCTGAGGTATGAAGACTCTGTGTGGAGTCGTGTTTCTTCGCCAATTCCATCACGAAGGGCTGAAATGTGGCACACGGAAGAGAGACAAAGGAAAGAAAAAACGACCCTGCGCGCTGCTGTTCAATGTTTTTTGTTGTTTTGTTCGTTTGTGTCGAGGATTGTTTAGATAAATTTGATCCTTCTTTTTTTTTTTTTGGAAATCGGTCTCCCTAACCACCGAAGCTGCGCGCGGGGCTCCACAGAGGTCTGTAATTTTGTTTTGTGCATTCAACTGAACATCTGAAAGAGGTTCACCAGTGACACCACCGTTTCGACCTGTTCTAAAGCATTATGCACACTGCCGTCACATCGTTTCCTACGAACTTGCGTAAAACCACACCCCATATCTCCTTCATCCTTTTCTGTGTGCTCACGCACGTATAGATCTATCATAGCGGTGATGCTGTGTGCGTTACGCACAAGCCATCGCCGGAGTATATTTTTCCTCCTAGCCTTTTTTTTTTAGATGCGGGAAAGACGAACTATTCTTGCGCACATACAAATCTAGAGGCACACAGACACACAGCTACTTATATATATATATATATATATATGTGTGTGTGTCTATATACTTGTTTCAATACTATTCGTTGAGAGGTAAGTTTACCTATATGCGTTTCAAAAAAAAAAGGTAGATTTTCTGTTTTTATAGGCCGTGCCTTTCTGCTCGCGCCACACGTACCCCGCGCACTAGAGTCCGTTTCCCACCCTACAGTAATGGGGCATGAAACCACTTCCTTATAGATACATATACATTCTATATATATATATATATATATACTGCACTCATACGCGTATAGCTGTAGCCGTACCCGTAGGTAGAGAGACTGTTCAGGCAGTTTTATGTTTTAAATCTTTTCCAAAATATCATACTCTACAGGTTCGCAATGGCACAGCACCCGGAAAAGATCAAGTGGCGTGCATCCCATTCATATGGTTTGTCAGCGTCTCAGTTCGGTATGGCACTGGGATTTTGTGGCCGTGTATCAGACTACGTGCACTATCTCCGCGATATCGTGGGCACGGAGCAGGAGTTCAAGGGGAACGCCGTCACAGATCATGGCATAAATACGGAACCCAAGTCACGCGCCTTGTACGAACTGCTCCTGGGTTGTCGTGTCCACGATGGCGGTTTCTTTGTGACGCACGATCGAATTCTGGGCTGCTCGCCAGACGGACAAATATACTTAGACAGCGGCGAGCAGCAGACACGACATACAGGAGCGCTCTCCCCATGGAACCAAGAATGCTCTCGTAAGAGCTACAGTGACGACTTCGTTGTATGCGGTGAAGGAGATGTGACGCAACATCCACATGGACGTGGTAGATGCTCTGTACGGGTTCCATTCAAAAGCAAACGACGTCCGCGCTCCCCGCAAGACACGCTGTCTGGTCGACCATCGCATAGCTCGGAAACCTTGGTTTGCGACAGCAATGGGAGAACCAGCGCAACAGCCGGTGACACTCGGTGCTCCACTGAAGGGGGCCGCGGTACACGTCTACCAAAAAGCCCTGTGAGTGCTGAGCAGGTGTCGCCGCCGCCTCGTCGCGAGGTAAGGCTACTGGAGATCAAATCCCCATTCAGGGCACTATATGACTCGAACAAAGGCGACTACCAATGCTATGGCATCCCAAAGCATTACATATGCCAAATACAAGGCCAGCTCGCCATCGCAGACTGTGAGGAGTGCGATTTTTTTGTGTACCTCGATCGCCCAATGTGCCAGGTTGAGGCATGGCGCGTCCGCCGCTCGCGTGCGTTCTGGGCCTGGGCAGAGCCGAATCTACGCTGCGTATCAAGCTGGGTCAAGGACGGGCCGCCGGATTGGCTGAATCGATCCTTTGCCTTTGCCGAGTTCGACTTTCGCTCTATCGAAGTTGCACCGCTAGTTTTTCCGTTCGATATCACAGCGAACGCGGCGCTCACAGACGCACGTCGGTTTTCTTTTTTCGCACAGTTTCCGAATCCTATCGAGACGCTCCACCGGTACCGCGCCGACGACAACAATGACCACTCTCCAGTGCAAGCGCAGGACGGGTCCTTGATCTGCGAAGGGTCTGCCTGGGCGACCTTAACGGAGTGTGAACGCGTCGCGATTGTCGCGCAATCGCCTGTGGTGAGACTGCTATTCGCGTGTGTGGGAAATGAAGTAGATGACACACATACTTGCGAAACTGAGATCCAGCTCTGGTGTCGATTCTCCTCGTGGCGACAGGTCTTGGAGAAAAAAGGCTTGTTCGAAGAAAGTGCAACGGGTATGTTTTGGCAGGCATGGACTAGCACGGCAAAAACTCTTTCTGACCCCTTTGTAAGAGTATCGCTCAATGTCCCATATGACTGGAGCGGTGGACAGGTGGTGGCTCGGTGTTGCTTTCCATCTCCCCTCCCTACTGAGGACAAGACTATGGGGTCGGTCCGCGACGTCGTGCCCCTCGGCTTTTACGAGCAACTTTTTTTCGCGTCGCTGCTGAGCGACGATGCTGCTGCGGTGTGTGAGCGAGAAATGTCGTTTGCGTGCGCGGTTACTCCTCACGTTTCGGCGTGTGTTTCTCTACCGAACTTTAATCCTGTGCTCTCAGGCCCAGCGTCTTCGTCGCCGAAGAGAGTCCAGCTGGCACACACAGGTGCTAGTGGGGTACCGCACTACGACGAGGTAGCGAGCAGTCGCTCCTCCTCACTTATGACCGCGACACCGTTTCGCCGAGACGGATCCTCCTATACTGTGAGATCTTCTTCCGTGGTGTGTGTGTCGCCAAGAAATCCTTCACCGTCGGAGCCCCACGATGTGCAGTCGGTGCTGCTGGATTGCTATGACGCTCACTCGGCACACCAGCAGCCATTTCTCAAACGGGGATGGGATCTCGAAAACAACGCTAGGCGGAGTCCTAAAAAATATGGTCCATCAGCTGACGAACTCTCTGCGGCATCACAGCAAGCAGTCGGGTTGCAAAGCTGGTGTCTTTCTGGAAACGATTTGGCCGCAACTCCAGTCGTACTCGACAACGTCACAGCAGCTGCATCTCCGCGATGTATCGGCGCGAGCACTCCCGAATGTCGCTCCATCTGCCCATGAGTGTATAGGAGAGGAGGTCATTATGAGTGGGCGAGGTAAGGAGTATTTTTTCTGCTCATTTTGAATCATGAGGATCCATCCTCCTACTCCAACGAGGGTACTAGAGGGGGGGGTGAGCAAAAAAAAAAAAACAAAAAAAAGTGCGCTGGGTGATGGGGTGAGTGGAGGATTTCGGTCCAACTGATTGTACGCTTTTGGGTAGGAGAAACACGACGATGTAGAGGCGTCTCTGCCCGGAAGAAAAAAAAAGGGGGTGGCACCGATAACCATGCGTCGGATTTTATCTCTCAGCGCGTCTGAGATTCTGCCGGTTCCCGTGGCCCTTCGTCTATACCAGACACTCTCACACATGATATCCCTCGTTTTGCAGGATTCCGACTCATCTTTAGATGTACACTATGCAACTGAGTGAAAAGTCAACCGCCCCTTATTTGACGCTCCTAGACGACTACGTTCACGCATGCTGAAAAGATGCCCCCTCCTCCCTCCCAAAAAAGAAAAAGGAACACGCCACTCGGGCCCCGGGCGTCAGTGGTCGCCTGCATATGCAGAAAGGTGGGGAACCACGCAGGGTGGGCAGGAGGTGAATCAGATCGCAGTACAAGAAGTCTTTCAGTGCCCTCGACACCTGTAAATTGTTATATATATATATATATATATATATATATGCATATTTAATGAGGTGTGCTTCTGAAGAGTGAGACTGGGTCCAACTGAGTGAGCCCAATGTCGCTCAGGTGAGGTAATATGAGCGTATACTCGTGATCCCTTTTTGTTTTTCGAGGCCCGGGGCCCTGTTCTCTCGCCTGACTCAACGAAACCCCCGTCTTAATGGTTAGGCAACCAGTCAGCTATGCGGTGACAATGTAGATTTCGGTATAGTGAATCGATAAGCAAAGGCGCAATCCCCCCATTACGGATGTCCGAGCGTCTTGCTATAAAATGTCTACAAAATGAAAATAAAGTTTCTAAATGATTAATCCCAACACAAACGTCTTCTTTCTTTAAAAGCAACTCTCAGGAGGTCCGCTGTGAGTTATTTGTGAGTGAGTGGTTACTTCACCGCATCACACTCCTCCATCTGGCATGGAACCCTCACCACCTGTGTGTCCTTGAGTCTGTTTTTAGTTGAGAGGTAGGCTAATATATTCACCCTGCGCAAATGGGGCGAAAAAGGAAAAACAACCTTTTGGTAATATTTCCCTCCTGATAAACTATATATATATATATATATAGATATAGATATAGATATAGATATAGATATGGAAAACTAACCACCTGCATTTTCCGATGCGACCGAATCCTTATGTCTTTTTTGGAGGGGATTATTTCTTTTTTTTTCTCTTTTTTTCCCTTTGCATCCTTTTTGGGTGACCACAGCGGGTTGTGGGCGACGAGTCAGATTTCCTTCTCACTAAGCGTAATCTTCAAGCACCTGTGCACGTAGGTGCGATTGATCGCGATTCTTGCCCCTTTGAGAAAGAATTTTATTAAGCGCAAGTGCTAGACAACTTGTGCCCCCCCCCTTTTTTCCCTGCCCGACTGTGTGTGTTACGTGGAGTTGCACCAAGAGGCAATACATTTTGGATTGTGTTTCCTTTTTCGTTTACTTCACCGAAAGAAGTCTCAGACACAGGTGTGAATAAAAATAAAACGCGGTATTACCGACTCGGCATGAACCTCCCAGCAGGTTCTTCGATGACCTGCTTTGGTCCCCTTCAAGAGGAGGGGCAGGGGCACCCGATGTGCGAGGCAGAGCGCATCCCTCACCTGATTCCTATTCTGGAAAGTCTTCCAGGCCAGGAAGCCACGGAGGCCCCCGAAAACAGGATTGTAATGGCCACCGTGCACCGTCTGCGAGAAGCTTGTGGTGCTGATCATGTGCAGGTGCAAACAATACGCTGGCGTGGAGAGACGGAGGAATCGATCAGGGAACAGCTCCAGCCCATGCTCATCCACTACCGGGCTCACATCCTTTTTGTGAATGAGCGCACACAACGGCGGTTTTTGGAAACTGAAGAGCAAAGCGAGCGGGTTCCACTTGTCACTGAGCTCTACCGTACAACGCCAATTCAGTGGAGATTGCAGTCGTACGTGACCAAGTCTGAGTCTCGGGGTCCGTGTGAAACTGAGAGCATGTTGGGTACTTCGGTGAGTACGACCCTCACCGCCGTCGAGGAGCGTCGCGAGAAACAACTTCGCGCGTCTTTTGAGCGCTTCGCGAAGATCCTCGATGGTCGCTCCAGAGACAGTTGCACACACCCCTTGGAGCAGGGAGAAATGCACAGGGTAACTGCACAGACAGCAATGGGCATCAACAACAGGCTGCCTCTCCCACCACTAGCGAAGTCGTCATGGGGGCGTGTGGAAAAAGAGCCAAACGAATAACGGTGTCATGAAGCGAGTTGACTGGGTTCAACTGTTCAATTGATAAGACTCGTGAAGGACGAAGAGCATCTCATAGGCGCTCGCATTCGGCGACAGAATCTCTCCCATGTAAACTGTAGGCCACCTAACATTTTTTGCATAATGGGAGCATAACATCAGTCTCGTAAAATCGTTTTCCGAGACCTGAGAAGAAAGTGAATGTTTATTTGGCGCCTGTCGTGGGTAATAGGGAATACCTCTATTTGCGTACGTCTCTCTCTCTCTGTATATATATATATATATATGTAAATACATTTGTTCCGCTCTAGACGACAGAGAGAGACTTTTATGGTGCACTGGTGTGCGAGTAACTTCATCGGTTGCCCTTTCACCTCGCTTATCGTTGAGACATTTTTTGTTTGTTTAATTTTCGCCTCTTTCGAAGCATCAGGGTGAATGCAATCATACCTGCTGAAAATTTTCTATTTGAAAAAAAATTTTTTTTCTGTTCCTAGCACATCGCCACCCTTCAACAGACTTTCGCGTATCCCCATCCCCCACAATACCCGAGGCCTCAATGGTAAGATTTAATTCTCCGAGCAGTCAAGTTTTTTCTGGTTCGTTACACTAGAGACGAGATGATGAGCTTTATCCATCCGCGTCGTCTTCCCAATTTAGTTTGTATTCTGCAAAGTGAACTCCGGCGTCATGAATAGCCTTCATCTCTTCGTTGGGTGCCACCGCTCGAGTCTGGCGAGTTGGCTCCGCTCATTCGATATCCTTCCCCCTTCGACTAGAAGTTCGGGTGAAGAAAAGGACAGATGAACACGAATTTTTCAATTACATCTGCTATAAATCTGCCAGAATTTTCTCCACAGTGGGCACTACAATGCTGCACGCTGCAGCGGCTGTGTACTGATGCGTAGCGCAATAGAATGACAGTTTGTGATGATTGATGTTCAATTGTGGGCTCGCTGCGTTCTGTTTCGGATGTCTCATTTACAAAGTGAGCAAACGATTCAGAACTCATTCATTCTAGCGTATTTTCTTTTTTTGGGGGGGGAGAGGGAGGGTTCATTGGCAGATTATTACACACCCCATGTTGTCAAGAATATCACAATGTTCACAAGTAGCCAATCAGGAAGTCTGAAAACGAACATGTTCACCACTGGTCATGAGTGTGTATATATATATATATATATATATATTTGTATGTGCAGATGTGCATGGGTTGGCAACATAAATCCCGACCAAGTAAAGAAATGAAAGTCAACGGATGTCTGTTCTCGCGCACCTCTCCTTTTCTAAATTTTTCTTCTTTCTCTCGCACCACCTGGACACACACCATATACAATCTGCGTTCTTATCCCTATCCTTGCCCCCCCCCCAAAAAAAAAAAAAATATATTTTTTTTTCACATCATACGCCAACGCATATTCTGAAGCACCAACACCCCGCAATCATTCACATTAACTCACATATATATTTATATTCCACGTCTACTCTCGTGGCCGTATCTCATTACACCTGTTGTCGTTCGCGGTACGGTGATCCCTTTCTCTTTAATATTTTTTCTACCCCATTACCATCTCTCTTTTTGTGATAGTGCCCCAGTTAGGTGTGTGTCGCCACTGTCTTCTTAGTATCCTCGTCTGCCCCTTATCGCGACTGTGTTGCTGCAGCAGGCCTACCCTCAGTCACACCTATCTTCACACGCACAGAGGAATATTTATCTTTATATATATATATATATATATATATATATATAT
>CM007316.1:565876-583498 GCA_000333855.2 Endotrypanum monterogeii | reverse complement strand
CCTTACCTTCGTCGACGTAGTGTTGTCGTGCGAGCGAGGCCGTACCCCTACCACGTCACACCTACTCTTCTACACGTACACACGAGAAGTATTATTTTATATATATATATATATATATATATATATATATATATTGTATCTCAAGCGCGTAGAGAGAGAGTGGAGAAAAGAAAAACGCTGGGCACAAATTCGTTTCTCAGTTCTTCCGTTCTCTCTGTCCTTTAAGATTTCCTTCTATCTGTGAATCCTTCTTTTTTTTGTGTGTGTGTGTGTGCTTCACTACTCTCCCCGCTGATGGTGTAACCACGAAATTTCTCCTCGTTTTTTTTTTTTCGTCTGTCTTTTTCCCTTTCCCCCGCTCAATTTTGGTGCGCGGGAGTCAGTGTCTTACCCGCTACTTACCGGTTTCCTGGAGGGGTATCCTCATTTCGTTTTACTTGGAAGGGCGTCTTCACTTATCTGGAGAAGTATCTAACGCTAGTACTGGAGAAATCGAAAGCTGCGGAGAAATCAGCAATGACGCAGAAAGAGAGCCCGGGTGGTGGATCGCTTTTCCAACAAATGTATAGCGTGCAGCAACAGCAACAGCAGCAGCAAGGTTACGCTGTCCACCCTTCCTCGCTCCAGCATCCTCCTCCCCCTCCTCCTCTGCCCCCGCCTCAAGGGCAGCATGACAGCTACGGTGGCGGTCATGCCCAGAGCTCGTATGGAGCTTTCACCCAGAATGCGGTCCCGTCGCCGCCACCGTTCCCCGCGTATAACCAACCACAGCAGGTGCCAGCTCCACAATACGTCTACCAGCCGCCGGTTCAAGATGACGACTACTACAAAGGCTTTCACGACGGCGTCGTGCGGCCCTCTGGTCCGGTATGGGGTAGCGCGGTGAGCTGGATCGTCCCCCTCGTGGTGAACGTTGCCTTTTTCGTGGGCCCCATTTGGTACTTTCGGCGCAAGTACATGCAGGCGATGTCGAGTGCTGCGGGCTCAGCCGGCGCTTCGGGTGGCAAAGGCGGCGCGGGGGCCACCTCGAGTCCTTTTGGTGGGCTCATGGAGATGATGAACCCCATGAAATCAAAAAATTTCCGCACAGAGGTGAAGGGGACCACCTTCAAGGATGTTATCGGCATTCCAGAAGCGAAGGAGGATCTCAAGCAGTATGTGGATTTCCTTAAGGAGCCAGCAAGGTTCACCCGTCTCGGTGCGCGACTCCCGAAAGGGTGCCTCCTGACCGGCCAGCCTGGTACCGGCAAAACACTCCTCGCCCGCGCCGTTGCAGGGGAGGCCAGCACCCCGTTTTTCAGCTGCTCTGGCGCCGACTTCATCGAAATTTTTGGTGGCAGTGGCCCGAAGCGTGTGCGCGAGCTGTTTGAGGAGGCCAAGAAGGCAGCTCCCTGCGTCGTGTTCATCGACGAAATCGACGCAATCGGTTCGCGGAACCAGGGCGGCCGTTCCATGGGTGGCGGTGGCAGCAGCGAGGAGAACCGCACGATTAACCAGCTGCTGGCGGAGCTGGATGGACTCACAAGCAAGGAGGCGATTGTAGTCATTGCCGCCACAAATTACCCAGAGGCAATAGACAAGGCGCTGCTGCGCGAGGGTCGATTTGATCGTAAGGTGAACATTCCAATGCCCGACAAAGAGGCTCGCTGCGAGCTTTTCGAGTTTTATCTCAACCGCATTATCACTGGAGACCCCAACTGCAAGCCAAAGGTGCAGGTGTTCAAGACGCGCAAGGAAGTGGAAGGGGAAGGCACTGATGCGTCGAAGACATCTGCCAAGACGCCCTCAAGTGACACCGAGAAGGCTGTCCCGGAGGCGAAAACGCTCGTGACGGAGGACGCGAAGCCCGAGTCGATTCATGTGATTCCAGGCGTCAGCAACAAGGAATACGCGTCTATTCTCTCGGATCGCACCCCTGGGGTATCGCCGGCTCAGATTGCCACCATCGTCAACGAAGGTGCTCTTAATGCAGCTATGGCGGGCGAAAAAGTGGTTCCACTAGGTGTGCTGCAAGACAGCATCGATGACGTCCTCATAGGCAAGAAGCACCGCCAGCGCATGAGTAGTTCGTCGCTGCACCGTACTGCCTATCACGAGGTGGGACATTGCATTATGGCGTGGACGAATCCACTGCAGAAAGACGTCATCAAGCTTTCTATTATTCCTCGTGGTCGTGCCGGTGGCTACACGCAGCAGGTGCAAGACGAAGCAATGGAACCACACACGGAGGAGTTTCTCTTTTCTCAGCTATGTGTGCTCATGGGCGGCAGGGCTGCTGAGCGGATTTTTGAGAAAGACATATCCATCGGTGCCATGGACGACCTACAGCGTGCCACCCGATTGGCGATGGAGAAGCTGCTCAAATTCGGTATGTCGAAGACGATTGGCCAGCTCGCGTTCAAGCCAAACGAAAAGAATGATGGCCGCGCGTGGATGACGTGGTCGGAGAATCTCCACGCAAAGGTGGAGGCGGAAGCTCGGGCGCTGGTCGAGGCAGCCTATGTGCACACTGAGAAAACGCTTCTAGCACGCAAAGACCAGCACCGGAAACTCGCAGAGCTGCTGCTCCATAAGAAGGAACTTGATAAAGCGGATATCACTAGCATTCTAGGGGCTCGCCCTGTGCTGAATGCTTGACAGACACAAATGAAAAAGAAATACACCCATCTCCGTTCGACTACGAAGGCAGGGGTGGATGTCGATGGGAGAAGAATTTGTTTCTCTCCCGTTACCTTCCTCTCACCTACATACTGGGCATCGGATATTTCTTATGTGCCCTCTATCCGTTGACCTCTCCTCTTTCTCTATTTTCTGTTGACGAGATCAGGTCGAGACTGCTACAAAGGTGGTGGCCTTGATATCGGTCTTCCGGATTTCCTCGGTGCTGCTTTGGCGCAGTCTACCTTGTTTAGTGTGTGCATGTGTTATCGTCTCGAGGTCGTGACAGTATCACTTTGCCTATCTCACATCTTTTTTTTTTTTTTTTTGTGGCTATCAATTATCGTCCCTTTCTTTCTTTGTGTGTCTGTATGTCGCTGATATTTGACCCGCTTACCCCTTTCGCTCCCATCTCCTCTTTTCTTTTACTGTTCTACTCGTGTCTTTTTGTTCTGACGATTTCGCTAGCCGCGTGAAGTGCGTGTTCTTTTGCTTTCGCGTGTGTCTACATGTCTCTTTGTAACGTTTTTTTTTTTCACCTCACGAAAGTACCATTGCTACTCTTATCGTGGGGGCGGGGATTATTCTTCGATCTGAGTCGATATATGTGTGTGTAGTACTGTGTGTGTGTGTGTGTGTGTAGTTGTGTGTGTATCGGTGGAAGGGGGGTATGCATTTTTTCCGCATCGAGTGCCGGAAAATGGCGGTGAGAGGGTGCACAGTCAAGCTGCGGCGCGGTCATGGGTGGGCACCAAAAGGCGCGTGAAGCTATCGCACACTGTTCCCCGTGTTGGGGGTGCCTCGTTTTTTGTTTTTTTTTCCTGTGTTCCACCCCTCTTTCCCTTTCCATTGGTTGTTTTGAAGTGTTTTGGTGTGCTCCCTCGCGTGTGCTATTCTCTCGATTTTTTTTTTTGGTTTCTCACGTGCTTCCTTAACATTCACAGGAAAATGGCGTGAATGCATCATCCGGCGTGTTTTCTCCTCCTCCTGTCCTGGCATGCGTCACAGAAAAGAAAAACAAGAGAAGTGGTCGCCAGTTGCACATGCCGCTGACACATCCACTCACAAGCCGATTGCCGAAGCCCACGTGATACGAGCAGGGTAATCATACGGACCCAAGGAAGACGAGACCAGGGAACAAACGTGGTGGTTTCCTGTAGAGTATGGTAGGGAAAAGAAATCGTACGCCTTTGAGTGTTCGCGACTGAGGGGTTCCAGAAATCTGTAGTCTTCTGTCGTCGCCTCATATTTAACACCGCCTTGTAGTACAGTCGAGTGACAAAAGGGGCTAGGAACGACAACAAACACACGTGTATACACACCTCACTTGACGTGTGCCCAACTGCTGGGAATGCAAGTCGATGTTCTCCGCGCTTCACAATCTTTGTTTTTTCTTCACTCTCACGTTTTGCTTCGGCGTGGAGTGGAAAACACTTCATTGCACCTAATTCGCATCAGAGATGCGCCACTCTCAGTGGTAATCAAGCATTCCAAGTCGTTCGTCTTTGCTTTCGAGAAGAAAATTTCTGGTGAGACCTGAGGGTTAGTGCTCAGCGAAGAACGCTCCCTGTGAAGTGCTTTAGTGAGTGTGATATCACGATCCCCTCCATCTAAGTCACACAAGCACACACACACACACACACACACATATATGCACTTGTACATACATGCCGACAGATACATCGCCGTCCTCACAGAGAGAAATAGCAAATAGATAAAGTTGCGAAGTTGACTCAGATTTTATAGTGGAGTTTGTAATTTATATAGAAGTATTGCGCTCGTCTGCCCACGCAGCGAAGTGAATACTTTTTATTCCCTGACACCACCTTTTCTTTTTATCCGGTACTTTCCTGCATCACTACATATTACCCCCCTTTACCACACACACACACACACATATATATAGTTGTCTGTATAGGCAAAGTTGATATCTATCGGTAAGATCGATGAATTCCCCCACGTCAACGGGTGGAGGATAATTCTCAACTCTATTGGCCACCCAGCTACGTCACTCGCTGCAACAGATCGTCGCTGCTCTCGGTGCATCTGCAGACATAACTCCGCAAGAGGAGGGAGTGCTCGAAGACCAACGCAAGCGTATTCTTTTTTTTTCTGTTGCCCTCACGGATGGAAACGAGAGGCACTCCTCCCTCCTTTTATAGTTCTACTAACCGACAGAGACACACCCTTCTTTCTCCTGCTCGTGCAGGAAACGGTGCTGCAAATGTAAATACTGCTTCTTTGCCCATGTACAGTGGTCAGCCACGCGGTGAAAAGGGTGTCACTGCAGACGACTGCTCTCAATCGCTTGTCACCGAAGCGAGTAGAGTGCTCCCAATGACACCCCCACACCCGGTCCACCGCTGTCTTTTAGGTGGTCTCTGTGAACAGAGAGCCCTGAATAGAGAGACGCCGTATCGGAGCGCCTCGTTCCCCGGTACACGGCATCCCAGACACGGGCCCGTTGTGGTAAATGAAGAAAAGGCAGATGACCACGACAGTGAAAGTAGTTCCAGCACAGACGCCGTAGCTGCTGTACCATCGAAGACGCCTCACCTATTAAGCACCTCTCTACCCCGACAATCTCCCGACCGTGGTGGGGATGACAGCGGTGTTGAGATTTTCCACTCTTTCTTGAACGTTTCGCGACACGGTCTCACACGAAACGATGCTCGGACACAACAAGGGACGTCGCACTTGAACCCCCTGCGGCATGCACTGAATAGGGATCGACATGAGTGTGATACAAACCCCCCTGGTCGGCGCAGCTTCTGGATCAACGTTTGGCCTTGTCTTGGAGGTATAGCAGTGGAGTCTACGAAACGACCCATACGCATCCTCGTGCAAGGACGTTGCTTTTATTTTGAGGAAGTCCTGGAAAACGTAGCAAAGCTGACGAGCTGCCAGCCCGCAGCGGGTGGATTTTACACGCCGGATGGATGTTTTATTCGTCGTGTGGAGGAATTGGTCGCCGAGAACCACTATCTTTTTTTCCCATTCGGTGGAATCTATCGACAAGAGCATATACCCACTGCACTTCTGTGGATCTTGTACGCTGAGGCCTGTTGTATTGTGGAGCGGTCATCAGCCAATAAGTCGCAGGAGGGAGGAGGTGTGCCAATTGATGCATACATGTCCTAGTAAGCTGATTTACCACGACTCCTTCAAGGCAAATGTTGTGAAACATGGTGCCCTCTCTAGTGGAGGATGTCACGGAGGAGGGGGAGGGGGAAAGTCTACGCCACACTATTTCGCATCACTCACCCCCCACCCCCTACACGCTCTCTCCGTTTCCACGTGGCCTCTCTTTTTTTGGGGGGGGGCGGGGGTGTTTTTCTCTGTGTGAGCTTAACGTCCCTGAGAACGCATCACTCTCACCACCACACCAAAATGCAATGGTGTTGGTGGTGATTTTTTTTTTCTTTGCGCTAGATGTCATCCTTCCCTCTTTACTTCTCAGTTGTGTTCAGGAATAATAAAAGTACCTCTCTGTTTTACCATCCACGCCGCCACGTTTAATAGCGATCAGAACAACTCTCGTGTTTGTGCCTGTTTGTTTTTCTTCATCATTTTCATATTCAGCTCTTGGTCAATCTACTACTCTTGTTGTTGCGTTACGCTCGTATATTTTACTTTTGTTTTCTTCGTGGACAACTTTTTCCCCCCAGTCTTCTATGTAAGTGTGCCACATCTGCCCTATTTATCAATCACATACACACACGTCTCTCTCTATACATATATATATATAATTTAAAGTGTCTGTGTGTCTTGTGTGTGCCTTAGGGACTTCGAAACACGATGATGGCATAATTGACGTGAACGCAGTGTGACGAACGCGCAGACCGTGGCGTCGATGACTGTGTGGTGTTCAACTGGATGTGATTCAAGTCTCCCCAGTATTCCACACTATCATGTTTATCCATTTTTTTTTCGTTTCAACTGCTTCTCTCGCCCACGCCTCTGTGCCACTCCTTTTAACGATGAAGTTTGTCTGAGAGGATCTACATGTATGCGCGCGCGCGCGTGTGTGTGTGTGTGTCATCAATGGCACCACCTGTTCTACTTTGAGTGCACCCCCTCCCCCTCCCGCACATATGTGTACGGGGGAGAAAAGTTGGCCTCATTCCCTAAGTCGTCTTTTCACTTTGTCTGTGAACAATTCACGTCGACTTCTCTAATCTGATACTACCTACTCACGAGCTATCCCTCAAACCAGAATAATTTCCTTCTTCCTCAATCCTTCAGTGTCTACAAATTTTTTTTTTCAAGATCGAATTACAGTAAAACACACACACACACACACACACAGGTATATAAACATGAGCGACAGGGAGAACCGCCGAAAGGTGTATGGCTTCAAGGCAGAACGACAAGCTTTTTTCTCAAAGAATGTCCGTCAAACTTTTTTGGAAGAAGGACGGAAGAAAAAAGATGATGAGCGTGCTCGTATGGAGGCATACCGAAAGCTCTGTAAGGAGGAGGGAATAGTGTCGAAGCGACTGGATGACTATGATCGCACTCGCAAAGCGGCTTCGGAAGAGCTCAGCAGTGTTCTCGAACAGGTTGATTATGATCAAAGCCTGACAAACAACGAGAAGAAGAAACGGAAGTACAATCTCAAGCGCAAATTCTCGGCGACGACTGTCACTGACCTTATCGAGAAGCGACAGAAGCACTACACTGCAGTCTCAGGAATGGAGAGCGTGCAGCGGAAGCAGCAGCAGGCGTATGCTGAAAAACAGGAGGCTCGACTAGAGCGTGAAAGAGAGAAGAAAACGCGAGTTCAAGCAAGAAAGTCGCGCAACGCCCTCTTTGCCAAGCGAACCAAGAAAGGGCAGCCGGTTTTGTCGAGCCGCGTAGAGTCCCTTTTACAGAAAATTCAAAAACAGTGACAGCCGATCTGCTCGACTGGGACTGTTGGGTGTGGGTGGGGAGGACGAGAGATACAGACATGAGGGCATGAAAGACGCGATCGCACCACATGCAGGCATGTATGTATATATATATATATTTGTGTGTGTCTGTAAAAGTGAAATTGATCCACAAAGTTGTGATGAATTCTCCGGTGTTCTCCATCTTAGTCGACTTTCTGATTGCACTACACATCACTTCGAACTCTCTTTTTTTTTACCCCGCTGAAGTAACCACCCTGTTCTCGGAACTTATTCTCCATGTCCTATCTTAGCGTTGTAAGTGTTGCCTCATAGGTTTCGGTCATGGACAGGATCAGAGAGTATCTCTCGGCCTAACCCCCCGGTTGCTTGCTGCTGCTTTTTTTTTTTATTTCAGCCGAGCTTGTTGCTGCAGAGAGAGATTGATGCCTTTCTTTGATAAAAGAGACGAAGCGGAAGTGTAGGATATACTACCGCATAGATCCTTCAAGTGAAATGAAAAATATCATCGACTAATGAATGAGGAAAAAGAATAACACCAACGACGGAGATATTCAGGTCTGCTTTTTTTTATTATTTATTTATTTCGGTCTATCCTTACATGTTAGTAATACGCCGGGAAGATGCTCGATCTAGTCTTCTGTTTGTTCCCCATCGTCACTTGGGAGCCCGGCAGGAACCGTAGCAGGTCTCTGTTACGTGTGCTAAGTTAATCACAGACAATCTTCTCTCTGCTAATGTTTAAGTACATGTTTTGATGACACCGCGAACTCGCATTGCTTTGGGTGCGCAATGGTGCTTTATTGTGTTCGATACCGGTGGTCAGGTTTAGGGATAATGGTCTCCTATGCTGATGTGAGCCACGACGAGGATGTCTGTGCGACTTGTAGGTTACAGAAAATGCCAGCTTGGCTCGAGCGAATCGATCTCTGGCCTTTAGTGTCCTCGGGTAGTGCGGAGGTAAATAATCAAATGGATACTGCATATGTGCAGACTGCTACAATGGGAGGAGGAGGTGAGCAGGCTCGCATTCATGGAAATTGAGTATACCTACTTTACAGCCCTTGTGTTGGGCTGTATCTCACACAATCTTTACACCTAAGCAGAGATATGAAACTCTATGTGGGGTTTGGTGCGCATATTTTCTTATGGACAGAAAAACGAAAGATGAAGTGACTAGTACTCGAATTTGATCTGGGATCGATCCTACTATCCTCTGTTTTTCACAGACATCGCCGAGCGGTACTGGGACAAGACTTGTACCTGTACAATTGCTAACGTGAATGAGGTTTTTCAGATGTTTGTTGGGTGGGTAGTTGACAATACACACTAATTATCGCGCAGCAAAAATACTACCACTAATAGAAACAAGCAATACATATATATACATATATATACATATATATATATATATATATGTATATCGAGCTCTAAAAATCTGATATATTTTGTTGCTTTCCTTTCTATTCATGACTACACCAGAAGAAGTTTTAAAAAATCTCATTTTCTGAACACTTTCCCCTCCTCCCTGCTTTCTCATGTGCATACACGCACACCTACGCATATGCACACCGGCGCATATGCACACCTACGCATATGCACACCTACGCATACACGCACACCTACGCATATATGCACACCTACGCATACACGCACACCTACGCATATGCACACCGGCGCGTCGACTTGCAATATCACTGTTTTGTTTTTTCTATTTTTACTCTACGACGCACGCTTTACCGAAAAAAAAAAACAATATCACCGATGCATACAATCTTCTGCTGGATTGTTTCTCGTGGCCTCTACACAATAATACTGTCGACGCTTCGACGAACGCTGACAGCAACTTGCAGGGGGGATTTTGCTCCTCTTTATAGGGCCTCGGGTTGAGTGATTTTAATGAATTCTTTTTTCCTTGAGGAAATAGTCCGATAAAAATAATAACAACAACAACAAATACACACACACACACACATACACAATAATTGACGTAGCTGTCGGTGAGATGGCGTATTCGGGAAGCCAATGCTGGCTGTACAGGAACCCGTTCCCAATAGGTACAGGGTACACGTGGGGATGCTTACTTATTATTTTGACCATTATTTTTCCTCTTCTTGTCATGGGGTATCGCTCTCGATCTGTGTTTCGCCGCCGAAACTTTCTCTCACCAACGCCCTTCAGGTAAAGCGAAGCGCAGAATATAGTCGGTGACGGAACGCATGTATAAACATATATATATATATATATATATACATGGCTGCGCATACTGCTGCATCGTGTGGCCAACTTGGGTGAAAGCGATAACGGCATTGGATTCGCTCCGTGAAGGATTTAAGCCGTGCACTTCTCTTCACCCGTTTCAGTATCAGCGAAAGGTAATCGAGCACAGACACACACACACACACACCCTCCTTCTCACTCCTCCTCTTCGAGAAAAGTGACTTGGTTGACAACACATGTCTGTTGCGTAGGCTGTCACACGCCCAAAAGAATATGATCACGACTCTTTGAGTGCGTAACTTGGACGGGGAGCAGAAGACTGGGGGGGGGGGGATCGGGGTGCCCCACGCGAGTAGTAGACCTTCCAGAGTCGTGTGAGTGGCATACAGACGAGATGCGTAGCAAAAGAAGTTGACCATGCTGAGGAAAATCTATGCATATTGATTGTTGCACGTATCGCACTCTCGCTCGCTCTCTATATATAGTGTCGCTCACCGACTCTAGCCTTTTATTGCTGTCGACCTTCTTTCACATTAGTATGGTACCGCCCACGAGTACAAAAGAAGTACAACAACATTCAAGTGAAAAAAAAACAAAAAATGGGTGAACAGTCGGCATATTACCGCCAAGATTTTTTTTTCTTTTGCGGAATCCGCTGTGAATGGAGACGCGTATTTACCGAAGGTGTGTGCTACACAAATTATAGTACGCCCAAACTATCGCCGTTGTGTCACAAAAATACTGCTGCGTACGTATGTATGCCTTATATCAGATTCTCATACACTATGGAATTTGCCTGTGCTTACTTCTCTAGACATGTCGATCAGCTCCTGGACAATAATGGCCTGCTCTTCACACAAACACATACACACACACACACCATCCCCCTTTTTTCATCCCTTTTTTTCTTTCAATGCGAAAAGAGGTTTCTACACCTCTTTGTGTGTTTTACGTTCTATTCCTCATCTCCCTCGTCGCTCACTACCACCACCGAGTACCCCCACAAGACATATTCGACGGGCGTCCATCACCGCTGCGTGTGCTTTTCTCTTTTTTTCTGCGCCATCAACTCCGAGCAACTTAGCGAAAATCAGGTGGAGGCAATTATTTGTTGCCCATCCTTTTCTTTACCATCTAAGTAGCGAGAAAACTATATATCCGATTTTCCTCACTCCAGCAATTAGAAATATTTCTTCTTGACATCTAAGTTGCTTCATAAAAAAAAAAAAGTGATTCACAACGGAGCTTATCGAGATAGCTGATAGTGCTGCGCTGCAGCCCCACTATGAAAAGCGCCTGTCGCTGCTGAGATCACCTCCCTTTCTCTTCCCCAGTGGCTCTAGCCCTCTTGACAATTACATTAGTTCGATCTCTCATGCACTGGCGAGTCCCAAGACACCACAGCATTTCGCATTAGACTTTTTCAACGTGTCTCCGTGTAAAAAAGGGGGGAGGTGTGACTCCGTGAAATCCGCACTTCTCCTCTTCTCTCTTTCTCTTCCTCCTCCTCTGACCTTTCCTTTTTTTGTATTTTGTCTACTCTTGCCTCGAGGATAATACAGACGACTCGGTCGTCTTTGCAACAACACTGCGGTGCGTGATTCTGTCTGTATTCATTCACTTAGTTAGCGGCGACGTGTTTTGCTTTCCATCATGCAAGCTTACGCATCAGTGCTATCGTTGCTACACGGACAACGCGTCCTTGTCCGCGACACAACTGCTGCCCTTGCAACGCGTCGTTTTTTTCGAAGCACCGGCGCGCTGCTTGAAAAAAGCTGGACTCCCTCATCGCCAACACCGTCGCGAGCTGGCCTACAAGCGCACCTGCCCGTATCCGCTTCGCAGTCATTGAAGTCGCAGAGCTCTCTTGACGGGGACGAGGGTGCTGCTGTAGGGGCTTCTTCCACGGCCAATTGCGGGTCTTCTTTTGCCTCGTCGTTAGACCAGAAAAAGGCTGACAACAGGCGAGATGTGCTGAGTGCTAACTCGTCGCTGTACAGTCACACCATTATCACCGAGGCCGACAAAGTTCCGAGTGGCGTGGCAACGTCCGCTACGGCGTCCCCCCCGAGCACAAAATCTTCATTCAGCACATTTCGAAAAAAATACTCCACTCTCCCTCTACGCAGCAGCGGCGCTGATGTGGGCCCCAGCGATGCAAACAACGCTGCATCGTCGCCGCTGACCACCGTTAATATCAAGGACAATGTATCATCGCATACCGAGACCCTGAAGGACCTCAAGACGGCGGCTCGACCACAAGACGGCCCGATGGTGCCGGACTATGGGCCTCTCCGGGCAGCAGGACTGTGGTCAGTAGATGAGGTGCTCGACGACGCGAAAAAAACGGTTGACTTCCGCCGGATCGATGAGGTCGAGAGCGAAATGGTTGAAGACCTCAAAAACGTAGACGAGGCACTCGTGCCCTACGAGGAGGAGGAGATGTGGAAGCATAAGCTGATGTTCGAGTGCAAATTCAAAAAAACACCAAAGCATCTCACGTGGAAAGAATTGGGGGAGGAGATCGAATGCATGGATTGCGTCATTGAGCTGGACAACCACCGCCCCGAGGAGCTTTTCACTATATCGTTTTACTTTACGGTAAAGAAGACCGGGACGCGCGACTTGGTGTGGTCAGCACGGAATGATGTCTCGTACTCGGAGGGTTTCACCGATCTCTTGGCTGCCATTGGGGCGTGTCTGGGGCGGTCTGATGTGCATCGCACGATTCGGTTTGACGACGGCGTTGGCTGCACCCGGGATCTCACGTTCCGTAAGCGCTCGCGCTACACCTCCGACGTGTACGTGGCTTTCCGCCCACCCGAAAAGTACAACAAATTTCAGCGGAAAGAGGAGAAGGATGAGTACGAGGCATCGTTGGAAAAGGAGGGGATGAGCACCTGGGGGTACCATCCGGCCCTCATGGATCCTGAATTCAGTGAGTTGGATTTCCAGGATCCTGAAGGCACATACGAGATCGCTATATCCGCTCACAGTTTCTCCTTCATTGTCCTGCGGGCGGTCCACCGTCTGTTGTCGCGACCGATGAAAGAATTTTACCGGCCTTCGCAGCTGATGCGAACCGCAAAGGTCAAATCGGAGGACGACATTGGTTTCACGCACGCGTTGAAAGGGTGGTTGGGCGTTGATGAGCAAATGTACCCCCACTACACCCCCATTGATGCGCTTCAGGATCACTGGCTGGGAAAGGACGCTCCCTTCAGTCTCTGCGCCATCGTGAACAAGCTGCGCGAGATGAACTACCTCAAGAAGGAGAACCCGGAGTTTCAGTCGTGGTTGTCGGTGCGAACGCATGACACGCACCTGGCGATTCGCAACATGGGCGTGAAACTACTTGGCGTCGGTGCCAGTACACTGTTTGTTCCGGTGTCGCACAACGCGACCGTGAACCGTCTTCTGCCGAAGACTCAACAGCGTCGGCTGGAGAGTCGATTCTCACTGAATGCGGTTCTAGGGCTGCCCGACGAGACGCGAAACCTGGAGGAGTTCAAACAGATCACCGGGAGCGGTCGCATTGTCGAGTCGCCAGTATCTAGCACAGAGGAATCGGGTACCGCTGCCTCCTCCGCTCAAATAAATGAGGCTTCCCTGAAAAGCACACAAACGTAACGGATGCTACAGCCAGGGAGGTGGAGGGAGCGGTGGGGGGGGACCTTTGAGCCTTTAAAAAAAAAATGACATTTCGATCGCTGCCCTCAGTCATAGTCATCCCCCTCGATTGTGTGTGTTTTTTTTTTTTTGGACCACCCTACAGTGAATCGACTGCTCGTCTGTTTCAGCGCCTGCACGCAAAGGACTTCGCTATACGATTGTTCCAGGCACGGTATATACAACTCCGTCGTAGTCCACCTGATGCATTGGTGGATACGCTCCACAAAAAAAAAAAAAAGAGTATCCTGGCGTGTGGCTGTTATGAAGAAGGGTTAGGTAGCAATTGCTCTCCTGAAGAACAAAAAATAATCTGATCAATACCAACGGTGCACCATCGCCCTTGCCTTTTGTCCCACTGCTGCCTCGATTTCCTCATGACTGAGGGGGCGTGGGTGGCAAACGTGAAAGCATCGAATGTTTTATTTTTTATTTTTGTGTATATGTGGGCGGAGGGGAGCGAGAAAGAAGGCCGTTAGCGCCTATTGTGTCTGAAAAGCGACATACCCCCTCTTCACCACTCCCACTTCCACATTTTTTGCGACGGACATGACCACCTGCGGTGATCATAGGCTTCGGCATCCATACGACATGGAAAAGACACCAATACTGATCATTGTGGATGCACCTCGTAACATCTAAAGATGTTTCCTATAACATTGGCCCCTGACAAACACGTACTTGTCCCCCCATGTGGTAGGCAAAGAAATGAGGTACGTGATAGCAGTACCTAAACGATGTCGGTGTGAGTGTGTTGAGCATGGGGCGAGCTATGAGGCGGCTAGAAGACAAGGGCTCTTCAGCCATGACGAAAGTATCGATCATTTCTTTGAGGTATCCCAAGTGCCGTTCCGCATCACACAATTGGGACCTGGAAGTGGATATGTAAAGACGATGTTCTCTGCCCGTATATGTTGATGTGTGAAGTAGAGGGGTTCGAACTCGGGTGTGCGGTGTGGTATCATCAGGAAAAATTACTCGGAGAGGGCGGCAGGGAGAAGGGGTTCACATGAGACATAGGCAGTCAATTATATGGAATGTGCTGTGTTGTCAGTGTGTGACACTCGGTGGAAGTGAGGGGGTGGTGGGGGATCGATCAGTGCTGTGAAATGTTTTTTTTTTTCACGTATAAAACTGCTGCCCCCTCCCTCCCTTCCTTCTTCCCTCTATTAGCTTACCTCTAGTCTTTATTTTGTTGTTTCTTTGTTCGTTAAGGTCGCACCATTCACAGAAGATAACAATATCACAAAGTGCTTCAGCATTCAGATAATTATATATATATATATATATATATATATATATATATTCATACACTAAGGGGCGAGCGAGGATGGTGATGCTGCAGGTATCATCTGTGAGATAAAAACAAAGGCGAATCACGCCGCTACCCCCTGTAAATCAGAAAGAGTGGAACCCACATGAATGGAGAGAAAGGAGAGGGTGATAAACATTGGTTATCTGGAGGACCCATCGCTGATGAATGAGCGAGTGATGCGAGCTAGGGGCGCGGTGGCCGTCTGGGTAGCCTTCACAGTGGTCCGCAGATGTCTAGTCGGCCTCCTCTTTTCAACTCTTTTGTCCTTCCCCCCGAACCCCTCCCCCCGCACAAAAAATAAACATTTGACACGTGATGGTCGCTTCGGTGCGCGGATAATATTTGGTTCTACCTGCTATGGCTGATCTGTACCAGTGTTGCTGCTGAGGATAAATCTCGGAACACCGCACGTTCACAAAAAGTCAATAATTTTCCCTCTTTCCTCCCTGACTAACTCGAAACTCCTCTGTTCAGTGAGCATTATTGACTCCAATTCATATATATATATATATATATATATATATGTCTGTGTACATCGCTATATCCTTACCATATTTGTGGTACTGCTAACTTCAAGACTGCAAAGCAGGAATGGGTGACGAAGTTGATTTCTGGTCCGCCACCATCGCGGCCTTCCAGCCACTGCAGCTTCCGGCGCCCGAGCTGACGCCCAAGCTTTTGAAGAAGCCACCGTTTCGCTTTATTCACGATATTGTCTGCAACATCGATACACGGTTTGCAGCGTACGACCATGTTATTCCGTCTCATCTCTGTATCTCTGCTCAAGTAGACACCAAGGAGAAAAAAATTGATTACTTGACATCGCTGATTCAGTACATCAACAAACTCATGAATGTGCAGCTAGACGTCAACCCAAAGAAAATCGTGGCCGGGCATGAGCCCGAGAAGACGAACGTTTTTCTTCAATACCTCGCTGCTGGGGTCGGTTACGCGCAGCAAGACAAATCTGCCCAAGCGGTCTCCACCTCAAAAGCTAAAAGCACCCTTTCAATGCCCAGCTCTTCCTCAGAGGCGGCAACTTCATCCTCGCCGCAGTATACTCACGACACCGAGCAGCTTCCGTCGCCCACCAGTCTCGCTCAAAAAAAGTCGAGTTTATCCGATCCGACGGCTTATCTTAGCTCTCGCAACGCGGCCTTCAACGCGGCCACGAAATTCGACCACAAGTTGAGCAGCTACTCCATGGATTTGAAACCATCTGATGAGGTAGATGTTCGAAAAGAGGGTGAGAGCATTGCTCGCATGTGGAAAGAACTTTCAAACCCCCAGGTGGAGACGCAACCCTCGCAGATGCCTTCGGAGGTACTGGAAACGGCCATTGACCGGCAGATCGAGACCATCAAGATGGTGCGGGAGCTGCTGAGCGAGAATGATGGCATTATTGGCAAACTTGAAGATCTCGTTAGCTGAAGTCGACTTTTGTGCAAACGATTCTCAACCTCCGTGGGAGGCGGACTTCCACCCCGCTCCTCTTCTTCCTCCTGACATCCCGGAAAATGTTTTTGGTGACTGTAGAAGGTCATAGGGAATTCGAGAAAAGATTATATGCGCTACATGAAAGGCAAAACACGTAATCCTCTCTAGAGCTTATCAAGTCGGACAACTGAGCATAGGCGATGCCATTCGTTCTTTCCATATATATCTATATATATATATATATATATATATATGTTCCTTACTT
Source organism: Endotrypanum monterogeii (assembly GCA_000333855.2). Classification (NCBI taxonomy): domain Eukaryota; phylum Euglenozoa; class Kinetoplastea; order Trypanosomatida; family Trypanosomatidae; genus Endotrypanum; species Endotrypanum monterogeii. The sequence goes on along the minus strand of CM007316.1, from coordinate 567,042 downwards.
CTGTACCTGAACGGCTCGCGTAGTTGTGTGTTTTAAGCTCTTTTTACCCTTCTTCTTCTTTATCTGACTCTCCCTAGAACTGTACGGGATCGCAAGCCCTCTTTTTATTATTATTATGTTTCTTCTTTCTTTTTGCTCGACGCTCGCTTTTACTTGCTTCGGATGGAGACTCACGTCCCTCTTTCACAAGATCCTTACTTTCGGTACCCTTAGCTGACGCTGGTCTTGCTCATTTATTTGCTGTGCAATACGCACACAAATAAACGCGATCAACGATTTTAGCCAGGCGACTTTGCTGCCATTTTTCCCTTGAAAAAAAGAACTCGAGTGAGACGGCAGGGAGGCAAAAAAAAAAAAAAGGAAAAGGCGTTCCGTGCAAGATTTGTGTCGCTTTTCTGATTCGGCGGATTCAAATCACCGCCCCCCCCCTCCCCCTCACTTTTTCTCGTCACAACAAAGCGTTTGCCTCACACGTCACATGAGGCGTGTGTGTGTGTGTGTTGAAGCACACGGAGCGGCCGCCCTTCAGACGTTATGCGTTTCGGCTTCCGCCTTTCAAAAGTGTCAAATTCGTTCTGGCCTTTTTTGTTTTTTTATCTCCTTGGACTTCGTGTGTATGTGCGACAGGGTGGATGGTCTCTTGAACATCGTTTGTTGTGAATGTCACCGATGAAATAAAAAAAAAGATGGACAACTTCGTGTAAAGATCGGTGAAAACCTATACATTTTTTTTTGGGGGGGGGAGAGGAGGAGAGGCTTTCCAGCCTCACAGCCAAACAACCCTTTTGCGCTTTCTTTTCCATTATGCGTACCCGCACAAATTCAGAAAAAAACCCTCCCAGCACTGTCGCAGCGGTCGCAGTGTTTGGGGGGAAAAAAAAGAAACAATGTAGGAAAACTGAATGGGGAGAATGTTGTATTGCCGATTCCTTTTGGATACAATACTCGGAATCGTATCGTTTGGGTTGCTTCACTCACGTCATGACGTCTATATCAGGCACTTTTTTTCCTTCTCACCTCTTTCTTCTCCCACAATATATATATATATATATATATATATATATATATATATATGTGACTATGTCTGTACTACCTACGACGGTAGGGTAACGGTAACGTTCGTACTACTTTCGTCGTACTCCTACTTCCTTACCGTTCCGTTTGGT
>CM007316.1:532400-565866 GCA_000333855.2 Endotrypanum monterogeii | reverse complement strand
ATATATATATATATATATATATATATATATATATATATATGTTGACATGCTGATACCTTCACGTGGGAGGTAACTTGCACTTTTCTGCTCACTCTACCTCCTTTGTGCACCGGCAGCAGTTGATTTATCACCAAAAGAGAGCTATCGTTACACTTTCCTCCCTGACTCACAGGGAATGCAGAGGCGCTGATTTCGGTGTGAAACAGCCCCATTTTGATGGATTCGAGGTCCCCCCCCCCTCCCCCCGCTCCCGCTCCCCGTTGCAGAGTTCTGGATACTGAATCGTGGATTCCCCAGTCCTACACGGTGTAGGCAATTGCGTGCGTTGGTTGCATTTCTCGGTGTTATTCCGATCATATTCTCTGCTCCGCTATTGCGTTTCTTTTTGGCGGCCCCCTTCCTTTCTCCTACCACCCTTCAGAGTCGTAACTCCCTCTTCACCTTTTTCTTCCTGCTCCAGAGTGTGTACCGCGAGGGATTGCACTTGATAGTCAGCTTCCCACCTCAGCGGTCTCGGTGGGATCCACGCACCTGCATCCTCCCTTAAGTGACTATTCACACGTCGCATTTTGTAGCGTCAGCGTGGTCGCGAAGGGAGGAGCGTGCGTGAGTTTATCGGACAAAATCGATTCTCCGCGTTCTTGCGCTCCTGGCCAGAGACCCGCTGCATTTCGCGGCTGACGAGCACTCTGTCCCATGGAGGACGACATCAATGATGAGCGCCTCATGCCAGCGCCCACACGGAGGCGTACCGAGGAGAGTACCTTATCCTCTAGTCACTCCAGCCGAAACGTTTCCACAGGAATACGAGACGAACTTGCCAGTATTGGGGAAGAAATCAAAATGCTCCAGCACCAACTGAGTAACTCGTTGTCTCCTCAAGCAAAGGTATCGGAGGCTCTGACAGAGACGCTGTGGCGCCTGCTGTGGCGGCTGCGCATGTTTCTTTTTCTTGCCTCCCCCGCCGCTGAGCATCAATGGAATATAGGGGGTGTTCTTTTCCACTTGTATCATCGCCGTAACTACGTGAAGGACGCGACTCATGTTGCCACTGCGCTTCGCCTCTATCTTGTCCTGTTAAGATTCACTGTCGTTTGTCCTGCTGCTGCCCTTCATGGATGTCTGACTCTGTTTAGTGTGCTCGCAGTGCTCAACGACCCGCGACTTCGATCATGGAAAGACACATCTGATCGTCTTCTTGAGGGCTACCTTTTCGTGGCACGGGCCCTGCACAGTAACGAGAACGATGTCTTCGTGAAACTATTAAACGCTCTATTTGAGCTGCTCTCAGAAGTCACGGTGTACTTTGACGATGCTGTCCAGCCAGCGGATCGCGCCCTTTTTCTGAGCATTTCCGTGCCCCCGTCAGCTGCCTTGTACTCGCAGGCGCGTGGACTTCTGCAATCTCTCGCCTCCGTCAAGTCGGAGTTGGACTCACAGCGCGGCCCACAGCTCTTGCAGGAGGTTTTTTCGACGCGTACTTGCGTCGAGACGCTGTACGAAGCTCGGTGTATCCAGGCGTGCCTACTGCGCCTTATTGTGCGACTTAGTGAGCAACGACTGCTTCTCTCTTTTTCACCGGAACGAATGGGGCTCATATGTGATGTTGCCTGTCATCTCGTGTCTGGTGCAGTGCCTGGCACCGAGGGGGGTATCGTGAACCCGGCACTCCACGAAACGGGGTGGGATACTCTGCGGCACTTCACTGTAGTAGACAACCGCATGCTCCCGCACACACAGGGCCCACTCATCTTGGCTGTACTGGCCGCGCAGTGGAGCCGCCCGAATAATTCAACGTGTTTGTCTATTTTCGAGGTAACCATCGCGGAGAGATCGCTTTTCGACTGGTGTAGAGCCCTCAGGAGGCAGGAGCTTGACGCACTCGTCTTGGCGGCGCACCACCGTAGCGGCACTGGCCCCGATGGCCAGGGTGTGATGATGGAGTATCTCGTGCAAATGTGGAATGTTGCAGTGCGGTGGTGCAGAGAGCTGTTCAACATCCCCGAGACGCTCGGGGGCGACGTTACGCCTCATAGCCTTCCCAGTGCACAGCTCATTAATTCGGCGATGAACTTGTTACTGGAGTGGGTGCAATTTACCAAGAGACTGTTTCGTAGCACATTAGAGCAGACAGGTGCACCTTCAGGCTCGAGACCGTTGGAGGAGCAGCAGTTAGCTGACTTACAATGTCACCACCTACAGCTTCTCGTTAATGAGCTTTCTCTTTCCTCCATTACGGCCTCGCTGCTGTGCGCGCAGCTGCCGTATTTTGTGGTAAGGCCTGAGCTTGCGTTTCTTCCAACTCACATTCTTTCCTTCTTCGACGTACCTGCACTGAGTACGTGTGTGGGGCGTGCAATGGACCATGCGAAGAACTGCGTTGATGTCTCCGCCTACCGCCTAGTAGAGGCCAACGCACTTGCTGTACTGGCATCTCTCAAAAGGCCTTCCTCGAATCTGCGATGCGATGCAGCAGCCTTCCGGATGGCGCTGACTGAGACAATTCGAGTGATGCAACAGCACGAGTCGCCATCTTACAGTCTTCTTGTGCAGTCTATTATTCTTCTCTTGCACGCTTTTCCGGTGGACTCAATGCAGAGCGACGCATGGAAACAGGAGTCTGTGGTTCACGCCGCACAGGAAATAGAGAATTGGATGAACTCCCGGCACAACGGAACCCACGTGGCAGTCGAGGTCGCTGCGCCTCTGTGGCACATGTTTTGTCGAGAGGCGGCCACGACCATGTTTCGCGCTGGATCAGGGCTGGGATGGAGTCGGCGGGTCCTGGTGGTTCAACCGGAAAGGATGATGTCGGAAAAATCAGCAGAGGTATTCCTTTGCCGAGCTGCCGGACTCGCGGAAGCAGTAGAGCACGTGCTGGCGGAAGTAATTTTTCCAGATGAAACGGGGATGTGCCCCCCTACGACACACTCTCGTGCCTCTTTTACTTCTTCTTTTGGATCTTCCTTAGGGAGCGGAGAGTCTATCATGCAAGCTATGCGTACGTACGACATCATCACGGGTCAGCTTCCAGTCGTGATGCAGCTGCTTAACGCCCTCAACATCTTTATAACATCATTGCGCAGCGGTCCGCAGTGGTGGGGTTGCACAGTCAACTGCACAGGTTCCATGTGTTTTCCTCGTAATGCAGCCACAGTGGCGATGGAAAAGCTTTTCAACATCGTTGCAAACATACTCGTGCTTTTGTTGGATGTCAAGTACCGCGTCGCTGCCTTCTCGCTTCCTACGATGGAGGAGGGGTCGCAGAGCCTCCCTACTGAAGCAACTGCAGTTGTTCCTCCTAGTAGCGCCTCGAAAAAACAACTGCCACAGCCCACGGTGGTGGTGGACGTGGACGACGAGGATGGGGCTGACAACGGTGAAGAGGAGCAGGGCCAAAAGGAACGGCCCAGTCGACGCCGAAAGACCGATGCTGACAACCCTACCCGAGGCTCCAAAACAGAGAAAGATGCAGCGAAAACCACAACTGGCGGAGGACGGGACGACTCTAGGCAGTGGCAGTACTTGGCTTCAAAAATTCAGCAGCTGGATAAAATCGTGGCGCTTAACAGTTCGAAGCTGTTGCCATCTCTCCTTGACCTCGTCCGGTGCTCTGAATGCCAAGGAAAAAGTAGCGGCGCAACACTGGATGCAGAGGAGGTACCAGGCGAGAAGGGGTCTATGAACCGTACGCAGGTAGGTAGTGGGAATAGCAAATCGTGTACTCGAAGGTGCGCTGTGCTGCGCTTGGCACATGCCTCACTCGCTCTATCGCCTCCTCTCTCCGCACACTGCGTGAGGGAGTTTTTTCATTTCGATCTTTTGAGCCCATACGACCGAGCAGACCATATGTGCTACTGCGCACTGCGTGAACTATTGCTGTGGAGCAAACAGTGGACAGACGATGCTTCGATGTCGCTACCGCGGCTGACCCGTTTCTCTGGAAGGGAGCGGCTTTTGGCATCTATAGTGGCCTCTATGGGAGAAGCTGGCACTGCGCATCGTGCCGCAGGTGGCAAAGAAATCCTTCTGCTGCTGTGGTTTGGCCGGCGTTTTTTTGAGGGCGTACGCCCCCGACGGGCTACCTCCAATGCTGCACTGGACAAGTACGAGCAGTTGTCGCTCAGTGATCGGTCCCTAGAGCTTCAAGAATGCTGTATGGCTGCCTCTCCACGGATAACTGAGGAAGGACTTCTGTGGCTGTGTCTCTGCTTCGACTTGTACACAGTCTATGAGGGTGGAGGTGTCACGCAGGACGAAACCGCGTTGGCTCTCATGGGTCTCTGTATTGAGACTGCCCGAAGTGTAATGTCGCTGTTCGAGTGGTCTGCCACGGATCTCATGCGCTTCCGTGAGCGACCTTTCGTTTTTTCACCTTTCACCAAAGCGATCGTCGACAAGGAAGACTGTGATTTAACGGCAGTGCTTACATTGTCGCTGGATATGTTGGGACGGTACCTCGTTTCCGCCGAGGAATGCAAGCTGTTATGTGGAACGGGAACATCGGCAGTCGCTGCTCCCCCTAGTGCCCGTGGAAATGATGCGATACAAGCCAAGCTCAGGCACCTCATGATCCAGGAAAAGATCCCTGACTGGCGGGTGATCGCAGGGGCTCTGGCGTACATACTATACGAATGCGGCAGTGGCCTCGCTACAGCGCAAATGCAGTACTTTGAGGAGGCCATGAGCTACGCAAGCAAAGGTGTCAAGGACGTCCCTGCGATGGCGCGATCGACGATTCATTTTCTTGCATTCCACATTATGTCCCTTGAGGCTGATGCACAAATGCTGGCGCGTGACCGCAGGTATCATCACAGAAACATTACTCAATGCCCCCTAGGAGGGGACACAGCCCTGCAGCCTATAGGGAGTCACTTAAGAGCGACATCGAGCGGCCTATTCGACCCTTGCCACTATGAACGGAAGGGGGAGGATGCAGGGGCTCCAGAGGACGGAGCCGTGCGATCTCCTCGAAGCACCGCCACCAGCGCACCATATCTGGTGGAGGGGAAGGACGGCGACGCTCTGTTGAACCAGGACGTGCTCGACGGGAGCGCATTCTCGGTGTTTGAGCGCGCGTTACAGCAATTGGTGACGCTAAGTGAGGCAGCAGAATCAGCTTCGGGGGTGGAGGAGTCGCTACGGAAGCCGGTGACACGAGCTGTCGCAGCGGAGGTGCTGCGCAAGCATATGTTCGCCATCCTGGATGCTGTGCACAAGGCGATCCGAATTGAGCCCGCCGTCACATACCGCAACGAAGGCCACAGCGTTGCCGAGAAAACGAAAGAAAGCAGTGCGTTTCCCGGATCGCGCCGGACAAAGTGTCGGTGGCTTCTCGGCCTGGCGTCTTTTATTCGTTTTATGGGTCCACAGACAACACCAATTGCGCTGATGCTGCCAACATTATTGGCCCACTGCGCTCGCTTCCCCAGCCTTCTTTCAGCTGTTTGCATTGTATGGAAAGAGCTGGTGTTTGTGTGCACAAATGAATACTTGACTGAGTCGGCGGCCTCGATTGCGTTGAGTCTTGTGAGCCTCGAACAGAATAGTAGTCTTGATGTTGAGTCCAAGGGATTGTTGCTGTGTACCCTCCGTCATCTGTACACGCGCACCGAGACTGCAGAGTTTTGGGACTCATACAAAGTGGTCCTTGGCACCTTTAGCGAGGTGGTGCGTGTGACCCTTCATTCTCGGCGTCCCCTGGAGAGCGAATCCGCGGAGGAACCACGGGAAAGTCGGGCACACAACGCGCATGTTCTGCTCCTCGGTTTTGCATCGGTGATGCGATCGGGCTCACTGCAGTCCACCACTATCTTTCTACGCGCCCTCTACCAGTACCTCCACGCTGCAGATGAGGAAACTCGCTTCCACCTTTCACACGCGGCCGCCGACCATCCCGAGGTTCTGCAGACGCTCCTGCGCTGCACGGAAGCGGATTCAGAGAGCGCACTTTTTGCCATGCGCTGTGTGAGTCTTCTTGGTGCCGTCCATGCATCAAACACCTCAGGAATAACTGCCACACAGTTTACGACAAAAACACCGCAAAAGGAGGGGATAAATCTAACAAACCTATCTCCAGTCTCCGTCGTCAGCGCTCGGAGTCGCACTTCGTGGGCACAGTTCTTTTACCTAGACGTGGAAACGGTGCTGAACTGGCGAAAATTTTCATTCACCTTGCTTCAAGACTATTTTCCGAATGTGTTTGCCAGCACTGCAGACCCTGTGCTACACAACTGCATTGCCTTCGCGGTGCAGGAGCTGATTCGGGCATCTACCCGACAGGAACGCCTGCTGAACAAGGGTGTGGAGCTGCGCCGCGAGGACACAGTGCACCTGGACGAACTCAGTCGATATATATGGTGGGCACGATTGACGCCGCACGTGAAGCAGCTTTTGGGTGGTTTCACGACGACAAGGTATGTGTTGACGGTAAATTGGCAGACACGCCTTCAAAACCCCGAATATACGCCCTCTCTGGATTATCGACGGTGGCTGTTCTCGTTTTTTAACCATCTAGTCATGTCTTGCGAGGGTTGGTTCGCTGAGATGGTACAGCCGCTGCGCAACGTTGCCAAAAAAAATGCCCCTCTTGTTCTCTACTTGCTGCCGTACCTCGTCGTACATATTCTTGAATCAGGAAAGACCGAAGACGTCCAGTACATCGAACACGAGATGAGAGTGGTGCTAGAGTCCGCAGCTGGTGACAAACAAGACCCGACCTCATCAATCCGATCCCAGCGGATCTATGAGGTAAGCCCACAGAGCTCTTCACAGAAAGAACCACGCGAGCACGCGCACACAGTTCTCACTCTTCTCGAGGATGTAGAGCAACTTAGGTGGACGCTCTTGCGCAATCGCGGTCGCATCGCCTGTGAATTCGAGCCCCACGAGCACGCAGAAAGTCTCTGCATGCGACTCTCTGACATCTATGGCGATTTCCTGCGCAATATTCCTTGGTCGTTACGCTGCCAGGCCGCTCTCCGAACTGGAAGCTACATTCGAGCGCTTCGCAGTGTGGAGTGTCAGCCCCGCATACCCGAGCTCTCTTCGGTTGTAGCTGCGGTGCCGCTGCAGCGCATCTTTGCCGCTCTTAACGATCGCGATTCTGCCCGCTCTATACATAGGGCCTCGCCCGGGTTGTCACCAGAGGATACAGCCTTTTCCCTGGAGAACAACGGCGACTGGTTGTCAGCGCTAGAGTGCTCGGAGCTAGTCTTGCAGCATTGTCCTCAGAGCGGTCAGCACCAGCTTACGGCTCTGCACTGCATGAATGAGCTGGGGGAGCTTTACATGACGTGTCGTTATGCGGCATCGCTGCTAGCGTCCCCGTCAGCGATGGATAGAGAGGTTCCACTCAGGGGAGCGACAGAGGACCTTGGCGGTGCAGGCTTAAAGGGCAACTCCACTTGTTCGGAACTTCTGAGTGAAATGCCACACAAAAAAATAGCTGCAATCGATGCTTCGCAGCTACGTCACCACGTGCAGGCATACGCGAACGAGGCCGCATGGCGCCTCAGCCAGTGGGATATACTGCTGCCCTCGTGCTCTTTGGCGGGTTCCGGACCTGCACCGGTGGGCTTGGTAATGCCCACTGTAGGTACTGAGGACGCTCGTTTTGTGAGTCTCTCCATGCCTGCCGCGTGCCTTCATCGCGCCTTGTCAGGAACTCTATCGCTCGCATCCGTGCTCCGTGTAACCGACAAGGAAAGAGCCAAGGTTGTGTCATTGCTTCGCATACCTTGCCTAGAGGATCTAACTGCCCAAGCTTACAAACTCACGCTTCTGTTGCATGCGCTTGGGGATGTGGATGCTGTCTGCGAGCTCTGCACCAGTGCCTTTATGACTGAAGGCAGCGAACAAGGATGCCCCCCAGGCAGCTCCTGCATGTCGCAGCAGAGTCCACCGATGAAGCTACCTGCACACATGCTACCCTCCTCCGTGAAAGACAAAATTGTCCACTTGCTGTCAGAGCGAGAGTCCTACGTTGAAGAGACGATTGAGGCTCGCGAGCCACTTCTTGCTCTCCATCGCCTCATCTACCGCGAGCTGGGCATGCAACAAAAAGTGGCTGAGACTTGGATAAAACAGTCCGAGCTTCTGCACAACAGCGGCCTCGGTGAGGCGGCTTTGACCGCAGCCCGTCAAGCAGCCTACGAAAGCCGAGAACACGTTACAGAGACGAGCTACTATGTCCTGGTCGCAAATCTCCTCCACGACACACAGTCGCCAACCCCAGCGATAGAATTCGCGCGGGAATGTGTTGCTAACACGCGCATTCCCGCCACTACGCGCGCGAAACTACAAGTACTACTGACCAATTGGTTGATCGAGACGGGATCGGAGCGTCCTGAACGTATTTTCGCCGAGTATGACAAAGCGCGAGAGCTGGACAGCAGGTCTGAAATGGTGCATCACCAAATGGCCCTCTTCTACGACCACCTGCACGCGCTCACCAGCAATGCGAGTGAGGGTGCTGTGGCCCAGGTGACAGCAGCGGCCACGTCGCTCAAGTCGAGTAGCACCGAGAAGGTGTCGGCAGAGGACATGCTCAACGCGGCCCGTAAGCACCAAGACGAAATGGTGGACTCGATTCGTAAGTGGGCTACGCGCGCCATCGTCCACTTTGGCGAGGCCCTTCTCCGCGGTGTGGAAAAGGCGTCTGTGTCTCTTCCGCGGATGCTTACTCTGTGGCTAGACAGCGCTATTTTCCTTGGCCACTTTCTGAACACGCCTGCTGAAAAGTTGGACCGAACGCCTTCGACCGTTTTGGCAGAGATGAACAATCGAATTCGCGGCTTTATGTTGAGCCCTGATCGGCCGGTCATTTCCCCAGCTGTGGTTATGACGGCACTGCCTCAGCTTCTTTCGCGCCTCGGGCACCCTGTGGCAGCGGTGCGCGGCGTTCTTACGGATATTGTACTCAACTTGATGGGTCATTTTCCACAGCAGTGCCTTTGGCTTGTGCTTCCGATGGTACTCAGCAAGGGGGGGTCTAAGACGGTCGTGGAAACGCAGATTATAAAGCCATTTGCTGATAACCCACTGAATGAGAGAGTTTTACGACACGCAAAGATTATCTGCGACACTCTCTTGACCATTTGCACCTGCCCTGCGACCACTTTTTCGGGGGAGAAAGGACTCAGCCACCTTGCTCCAGTGCAGAAGATTAACCCAATGCTAGCGTCTGCGAAATTCATTGTGCCTGTGCTCTCCAACTTTACTCCAGATATTTGTGCCGCTAGTACTGATCATGTCTTTTCCACATCGCCATATTTTCATCACTTCGATGATCGTGTGGTGGTCATGCGTTCCCTCCAGAAACCCAAGCGTATTTGGGTGCACACCAACGAAGGTCGTCAGATTTCATTTTTGTGCAAAGCAAAGGATGAGCCTCGCAAAGACATTCGTATGATGGAAGTGGCAGCCCTCATGAATTCCTTTTTTCTTTCTGACCCTGAGGCGAAACGAAAACGATTTTCTCTACGGCGCTACTCGATCACAGCGCTCAGTGACGACTGCGGGGTAATCGAGTGGCTCAACGACACAACCCCGCTGGCCACTGTGGCGACGGAGTGTTACGCATTGGATCGATCGGGTGTGCGCTTTTCCTCCGTCAAGAATTGGGTTGCCCTCGTCAACGAGAAAAAGATCACCAAGATGGATCTTTTCACCGAGTACATTCTCCCAAAGGCGCCGCCGGTGATGCATCAGTGGCTTGACCGAACTTTTTCGAGCAACCAAAGCTGGTATGAGGCGCGCACGCTTTTCACGCAGTCCACAGCCCTCTGGAGTATTGCCGGTCATATTGTCGGTCTCGGGGATCGACATGCAGAGAACTTGATGATTGACACGGTGTGTGGCGAACTGATGCACGTCGACTTTGCCTGTATGTTCGACAAAGGAGAGAAACTCGAAGTGCCAGAGCAGGTCCGATTCCGACTCACACAGAACCTGACGGATGTCATGGGTGTGCTGGGGCCTTACGGTCCATTCCAGGCCACATGCGAAGTGGCACTGAGGTGTCAGATGAAAAATAAAAGTGCGGTAATGTCCATTGTAGAAACGCTCCTACACGAGCCACTCATCGAGTGGCGGCAGAGCAGTCGAGCAAATTCGTCAGGAGGACCTAGGCAGCTCATGGAGCGCGTCGCCCGTCGGCTTGATGGCTTCCTGGACCTGTACTCCGCACCCCCTAAGCGTGACACCCTTTCACTGAATGTGGAAAGTCAAGTAGCGAAGCTTATTCACCACTCCTCCGATCTAAACAATCTCTCCCAAATGTATATTTGGTGGATGGCGTGGATATGAGTGTCGTCGTGAAAAAAAAAAAATGATCCAAGGCAGTGTTTTGTCGAGGGAAAATAGCGTGACACGCGGCTTCAAGGGAACAGTCGAACCTCACGGGCAGAGTCCCTGTTGTCAACTAGAGAAGCTATGAAACAGGAGAGGAGATGGGGGCCGTGTAAAGCATGCCTAGTGTGTAATTTCTTCATGAGAGACATGAGGACAAATGTGTGCCGCTAATACTCTTACCCAAGTAATAATAATAATACATATATACATATATATATATATATATATATAGAAAAATATATCAAGAACTCTGAGATGCGGATGTGATTAGACTGTTGTTCTCGCGATGACGGTCTTGTTACTTCTTTTCTGTGGAATCACCGCTGGGATTTAACATGTGTCTTCGGTTCCCCCCCCCCCCCAGCCTCAGAATCAACACTCATTTTTTTTCTTAATGCTCGCGCGTGGCGACAAAAAAGGGCTAATCTTCTACATGGATCGCTTCGCCGTCCCATCGCCCAATGGTGTATCCTCATTCCTTAGCATGAAATTTTGCTGTGATATCCGCATATGCAATCTGGGCACCTTCTTTTTTCTTCCCCCCCCCAAATTTTCCCCGACCCTCTACCTTTTTTCTTGGTAGTTGCTGACTCAAGCGCAACGGGACGCACAAAGAAAGAATTTTTTACCCCGGATGTTCGCAACGCTGCCGGGAGAACTCAATCTAGGAACTGTTTGATCGTGCTTGTGCAGTCAGCTTTTCCATCGATTCGGGTATTGACCCACCTTTCTCCTTCATAGAGTTCGTGTTGGTATTGAGGCGAACATATCTCTTTTTATTTGGTGCAGTCGTTCGTACTGGCTGGACTTCGCCCTTCACCCCCTCTGTGTGTACCAGCTGGTGGGGTGATTGTGGGTATCGATGAAGTGGCTTGGCCGCCTATTATGGCGACGAAAGCGCACACCGCTGCCACCCAAGCCGTACGTCGACACTGCCTCAACAGGGCGGCACATGGTCGACGCACGGCTGTACGATTCCAACGACCTCACCCAGATCGACCCCGAGAAACCGCACTGGCAAGATGAGCGCTTTCAGTCGCGTGAAAAGGTGCCCTTTTTCGATGTTTTTGGGTATAATCGGGACTGGAGCTGGTCCCTATTCAAATTATCGAGTATATTTTTTGTTTTGATTTTGTACTGGGAGATGCGCTCGCTGGCGTACATGAAAAATGATCCACTTAAGATATCCTCCACAACAACGGTATCGCCTGTGCCCGACTATGCTAGGGACGAGAAAGCCACAGAAGAAGAGCTTCGGGAAGCCGGGTTTGCGTACATCGGTGTAAAGAAGCTCGATAACTTGGGTATATCTATGCCATCACCACCTAAAGAAACCCAGCGCCAGTGACCAGGGCAACAGCGACACACAACTTGGGGTGGGAATTGGCATGTATGCTGGTTTTGAGCAAAAAAAAATCAGTAGAGGATTTTCTATCCTCTAGCGCTTCCATTTTTCCTTTTTTTTTTTTGCTGCGTTGGCGGTGTGGTTTACGACAAGTTAGCGTGAGCATTTGTTCCTTGACTACGAACTTCTCTTACTTGCCCTTTTTCTCGTGTTTGGTCTTCCTCTCCCCCACCACTACCACCACCACTACCCTGCTGAGTGTTGATACATTGAGCGTCTCGGCGTCGCTGTTAAAAGAGTACGCGTATTACACTGTGCCACCCGCACAGGAAGACCGTGAGACGACTTGAGGCAGCGTGAAAGAGAAGCTGTAGGTGAGCTGTCTACCGCCGCACAAACGAAATGTTGGCACACAGTGTAGCGATATTTCGTGTACGGGATCTTCTTGCGGTGCTCAGTCTATTCGCATTTAAGATGCTGTCGTATTTCGCGGATCTTTTTTCTTGCGTGTTTTTGTTTCCCCACAATTCCTTGCTCAAATGCTGACCTTATCCTCTCAGTTCGCCAAATCCTCTGACCCTTTGTTTGTCTGTATGTCTTAGGTCTAGTGCTCGATTTTCTGTGTCAGCTAACGCGAGTGTATCGGAAATATTTCTATTTCTTCTGCGCCGATCGCCAATTCATCATTGTTGGTGACTGGTTGACAGGAAAGTAGTACAGGTTTCCTTTGCCGAGGTCGCTTTTTGCGACGGTGGCTGCAGCTTTTTCTCGTCTGCTTGTTTACCTGCACCCCACTCCACCCTCTCCCTCTCTTTTCCCCGATCTCCCAAGATCGCCTCCTGTGGAACTCACAGCACTGTGCCTGCTCCATGTTTCGGCACCTCTCCTGACAAAGTGAGAGTATTAACGGAATCAAATAAAAAATAAAAAATGAACGACATCTATGCAAAGCGCTTAGCGCAGACGTCCCTGTTTCACCAATTGATGCGAGTCCACGGGACGCTCTGGGCAGCAACGCAGGTTACGAAAGAAAAGCTTGATTTGGCATTTGTAAAGGAAGAGATGATGCGCATCAATGGCCGTCGTGCGATGCCTCTGCTCGTCGGTGCAGCTGCAATGGAGAACTTAAATGATACTCACCTTGCTCACTTAACAGACCACTGCGCGTGGGCCGAGTCAGCACGTGCTTTCGCTGTGCAGCAGCAGACCCCACTGACACAGCACATCGCATCCATGGGTCGAATGTCGGAGACAATCACGCAGGCAAAAACTGCTTCTACCGGTCAACTTCTTTTCAATGAACACATGGCGCGCATTGATGGTATTAGTGAATTCGAAGAGGAGCCCATCTTCGAAGAAGAGCAGGACAGCTGAAGGCGCCAATATTTTCGTTGTGCTTTCGCGTTTTCAACTGTTTACGTTGACGTCGCACATCTTCGGGAATCACTGCCGTATCGCTTCTCTGTTGTGGAGAGGAGGGTAGACGTAGCTGCGAAAGCGGTATTTTCTTCACATTTTTTTGTTTGTTTGCTTTTGAGATGCTTCTGAGGCTTCTTTTTGTTGTCTGTGGGCGTATGTGGGGATGTGTATCTCGAAGGGGGTGGTAGGTGTGTTTGCTTGCGCGCTTGTCTTTGCGTCGGCGGGTGTGATTCGATTGCATTGACTGCTCGACTATTCTCTGCGAGATGAAGCCGTAAGCGAGCAATTGGGAGGACAACGACAGTAAAAAAAAAAAATGCATGCATACATAGTGGTAGGAATTGAGAATCTACTACGTGCCGTGAATGTAAAAGAACGCAGTGGTAGACAGCAGATATCCATTGACATGCATAATGGCCCGACCCCCCCCCTCCCCCACCGCCCTCTGCGCCTTCTGCTTACATGATTGCTGTCGCTCAGAGAAAGAGGGTGCGCCACCTCTCCAATACGTGTGGGACAAGACGGTTTACCAAACTTCTTTTTTTTTTCGCAACACCCCCTAAAAAAAAAAATATATATATATATATGTTCGCAATGATGTAGTGTTTTTTTTTTTTTGTCACTCGGGCAGGCCACAAACGACAGAGTACGAAAGGTTTCATAGAGTGAGTAATTGGGGAAAAAAGAAAAGCAGAAAGCCCCCACCAGCGCCATGTCAAGGCCCCCCCCCCCACTCACTGAGCACTGCTTACTCGTCTACTCATGGGTTCCTTCTTTCCCTCACTCACACTCTCTCGCTTCTTCTCCCCATTTTTTTTTTTGATACATAAAAAAAAAACACGAATATATTAGAAGAATACAAATATTTATATATATCCTCATATTATTATATTAAAGAAGAGAATGCCTAGGTGACCGACTCAGTGAACAGAGAAATATGAATTTGTGTCTTCCTCTACAGCGCACGCTCTTCATTTATTGTATCTGTAGTTTCACCTCATATCCAAAAGTGTAACGGTCGACGAGAACACGGGTCGTCACGGATCAACAAGGCGAACATTAGACTGTCGGAACTATCATTGAGACTTTTTCTTGTTGCACCGCATTTGCGCCTCGTTTTTTTTTCTTTTTCGTCGCAGATAAAAATATATATATATTCTTCCCCTTCTCCTCGATTGGCTCGCTTCGTGTCGGTGCAGGTGGCAACGGAGCCCGGCATTCGCTAAAGGGATCGTTGACCGTGTTGTTCAGGTTCGCATGAGGAAAAAAGCAACGGCCTTTTTTTGAACACCGCTATACCTACTTTCTTCTTGGATGAGGGTGTGTGGATGTATTCGGCTACTGACTCGATTCTCCCTTCCCCTCTTTACTGTCACCCTTCATCTCCCCAGTGAATGGATTGTTCTCTGCTTTACGGTGTGCTCGCGTGCGATTTTTGAGTGAATTGTGTTGCACACTCCTGTGCAAAGTGATTTGTAGAAACTTGCGCCTCCTAGCGGTTTCTGTTTTTTGTTCTGTTTTTTTTTTTCTCCTGGTCGGTTGCATCTTCCCACTCCCTCCCCCCTCCCCCACCAACTCGACGCAGTGCTCCTCTGTCCCCTTCTTGCATTGACTGAGTCACTGCTTGCAGTCTTCTTTTGCGCGTACATCTGGAAAGGAAAATTTCTTGCAAGTACCCGAAGCCATCAAGGTCGAGAAAGCGAGACAAACAGCGGGGAAGCGTGTCAGCATACCACGAACGACAGCCGGACACGAATGCCCTCTACAGCGCAGACTGACGCGGCGGTCGCATTTTCAGATACGGTCGCGATAGGTCCCAAGAAGATGCCGATGCCCGGTGGGTCGCCAGCAATGGTGGCTGTGAAGGGACCCCTGCCACCTGGTGCAAAGATCATCAAGGGACCACCACCAAATAGCGTCATGAAGGTCATTGCCAAAGGCGGCGGCTCGCTTGCCGTTTCTCGCCGTGGCTCTGCCTCGTCAGCCCGAGCGAGGTCCCCTTCACCGCCACTGGGAGTGAGGTTGATGGGGAAATCACCCCCCGGGGTTAAAATCATTACCGGCCCGCCCCCACCAGGTATGAAAGCGGTGCATGCCACTCCACCTTCCAACTGGAACGGCAACAAATTGATGCAACCCGTAGTGATGGAGGAAACTCAAATGAAGGGGTTGCCGCCAGGGGTGAAGCTGGTGAATGGCCCACCGCCTCGAGGGTTAGGGGCAATATCACCAGATGCGGCGAGACACGGAGCGAGGAGCCCTTCGATGCTCCATCCGCAGCCCGCATCTCCTACAAATCTCTCGATCTTCCGTATGTTGCCAAACGGTGTCAAAGTACTTGTAACTCCGCCCCCTGGCCGGTCACCCGTCAAGATCGTGACCAAGTCACCACCAATGCACCCTAGTCCCTCCCCACCGGTGATGTTGACCAAGATGCATGCCAAGTCGATGGCTGAGTCAAACGCGGGAGGATCACACGCCGCGGTGACGTCGCGCAGCACGACACCACTGATCCCTTTGCACAACGAGAGCTTCTCGTTAGGTTCCAAGTCATTGTCAGCGCCGAATCAGCAATTACCCAAGCCGATCCCCCTGCGACCCGGTGGTACGATCGTCACCGCTGATGGGGCTCTGGTCGATGAGTTCCCAGATCATTCGCAGCGAACGTTGAAATCGAAGGTGCACCCGACCATGAGACATCTCGATGGGCTGAAGCACGAGAGCAAAAAGTCTACTATCGCTAAGGAGCCAAGTCTCGGCGACTCTAGTAGTGACGAGATCGAATTTGAGGTGGCGACGCCGCTGACTCCGCTACAGGCGCCACGTGCCAGCACGGTAACAGAGAAACTCCCAAAAACCTCGTCGTCCTCGCCCTCTTCCCGAAAAGACGCTGACGACGCCACAGTGGCTCCTCCAGGGAAAACGACTGAGAGCCGCGATGGAGCAGCTCCTCTGAGATCCTCCACGTCTTCATCCTCGGCCGCAGGGGCTGCTCCACCAACGTCATCGACGAAGACTCCGCAGGAACACTACCCAGCAGGCAGCAGAGAATCGAAATCTACAAAAAAAAAGCGAAGGGGTCATCGTACATCGTCCCACGACGACATAGATCGCGAAGGTGAGGCTTCGGAAAAGGAGAGGAGGAAGCGAAAGCACCGACGTCGACATCACAGGCCTCGCTCTAGCGAACCCAGGGAGGCTGTTTCAAGGCGGTCCGAGTCTCTACAATCCTTGAAAATGCTTGAGGCTGATCCGAGTGACTCCCCGGTGCCCGTGGATGAGACGCGTCGCCGCACACCATCACACCGAAACGCATCGAGCGAAAAAAAAAAAGACCTTCAAAACACCTCGGACGAGCTTCTTGGTGGCCAGTCGCTCACCGAAGCGGCTTTCACAGACCAAGCGCTCACCTCCACCTTGCGTGCTCGAATTGCAGAGAACTTTTTGTCCATGCTCTGTCCCCAGCAGTACTACGGCAAAGTTCATAGGATCAGTCGCATCCGTCCATTCAAGGCAGATCGATTCTCGACTAGTGGACTGCGCGGGAGCAACTCCATCTATGTCGCCACGAAAGGTGTGATGCCGAACCCGTACTTTTATCCTCAGCTACGTCTTCGAGACACTGATGGGGACAAGCAGACGACTATCCCTGGCGCCGAGCATCTGGCAGAGGGCTTTGTGAGCACGCCCATCATTCTCTATGAGGCCGCCCCTGGGAACATGCTTTTTGCCGACACGGAGCTGGACGCGCGGCGCTTGCTGGAAAGCAACCCAACCTTCAACAGCTGCTTTATGCTGAGTAACTCGGCGATTCTTTTTCGAGACCCACAGCGCTACGTGCTACCCATCGCGTCTTTGAGCGTACTCTGGGTTCCTTACTCCTCACCCCAGTCGGAACCCCAGTGCCCTGTGCACAAGCGCGAGCTTCAGCTTTTTGATCCATACTCCAAGGAGCTTGTTTGTGCTCTCTGTGCATCCCGCAACGGTATTCCAATGACGAATTTTGTTGTTATACCCGATGTGCTTGGCAACGCTGACTCACGCCGCACTATCCAGGAGACAGTGTGTGTCCAACTGGACGAGGCGCAGCAGTCCTCGAAGCGGTGGGTCGATCAGCACCAGCGAGTCGGAGAACTGTGTGAAAATAAAAAGGATGCAATTAGAAACCAGTTTGATTTGCTTATCGGTGCTCTGGAAGCAAAAAAAAAAGAGTACATTGAAGCGTGCGAAGCAGAATTTGCCTACGCGCAAACAAACGTCGCGCGCGAGATCCTCATTACGGATGAGAGAATACAATTGCTGCGCGCCTCCAGCGATCACCTCCGCACGGAGCCGACAAAGTCGCTCTTCTCTATGCAAATTGCCACCATCGCGGAGAGCCTTAGCGCCGGAACCGACCTTCCGTCACGCTTCACGCGTGCCTCGCTACAGCTGCCTCCGATGAGCATGGGCCTTGTACCAAATTTGGAAGGTATCATGACACAAGTGCTGCGGCTGTCTCCGCAGGTTTCCACTTCCGGAAGCGGAGGGACTGAGGCTCATGAAGAGGGCCCTTCTGCTGCCACCTCACCCCACAGGATACGATCCAACCCGACGCTATTCAAAAGTCAACGGACTTTGGAAAACCCGTTGAGCATCTCCAACGGCGGTCGTCGGAGGTCGACTCGGAAAGGTTCTGCTGCTGCTGCGTCTCCTAAGTTATCGCACTCGGCGAGCCCTAATGTCAACCACTTTCCACTGCACAGGAGCGTTTCATTGTTGTCCTCTACGGCCGCACGTCATCCTCACTCAGCTGGACACGTCGAAAGTCAGGAAAAGAGGATGAACACCTACGCATCATTCAATAGGCGATCCACTATTGGGGATGCAGCACCGGCGGAGTATTCTACCGACGCACTTTCTGTGCCGAACAGCACGGGAACTTCTATGTTTGATTTTCCCCTTCAGGACCTTCTCTGCGCCTTTGGCACATCCAATATGAAGCGCAGATCTCCACGCTACGTGCAGTGGGCCATTCGCGTGGAGGACCCCGGCGACTGGGTCGGCCTCGGCGTCGGTGTCGGAAGCACGATTGAAGCCTGGGAGCAGGGCAGTACCAATGACCTTTCTCATCTATGGATTGTGCCGACCTCTATGAAGGATCAAGTACTGTACCTGCGGGTTGTAGTGAACGCCGGCAGCGGTCATGCAAAGCTTAGAGTGCACGACGCACGTGGAAGGCAGCTGGACTCTGATGAGGTGCCGCAGTGGAACGCCAACCGTCCGTCGTACCCCCAGGCGACCTTCGGTGGGCTTATAGGAACAGTTCGCATGGTTGAGATCCCACATTTTGTGTACTGAAAGAGGAGTTTATGCACACAATATCAAAAAAGGTGCACAGTTAGAAAGACCGCCTCTCTCTTTCTCTCGGCGTGTGTGTCTGTGTGTGTGTGCTGCGGTTGGGTGTCAGGGGGGGGTTAGTATTCCGCTTTTTTTTTGTTGTTCACTCGCTCTCACCTCTTTTTTGTTTCTCTGTACTTCCATGGTGCATCTTTATGTCATAAGGGAAGCCTGTAATGGGCCTTTGTCTTCTGCAACCTCATACCCCTTTGTTGTACGTGGCTGTCGCTCTACCTCCCTTATGCCCCACTGGCTCCTTTTTTTTTTTTGATCGCTGGTTTCTTTTCACACCAAATGGCTAGAAATTACTGTGTGTGTTCGTGCTGGGGTGTATGTCTGTTTCTATTTGTCGGTGTGTGCAAAGATTTGACTTGCCATTGTTAAGGGATCAGGAAGAAGCTGCTGAGGTATCATGAAGGCAGCGGAGCCGTGACCGAAGGCTACTTTTTGACACATCCAACGGCAACTGCCTTGGTTCTATAGAGAGATTTTCTTGGTTCTCAGCTCGGACGAATTTATTCCTCCATTGGGTATTTATATCTGCTTCATGTAGGACAAGGTCATGGCATCTTTCTTGTCTTTGTGTCTGTGTCGTCGTTATAATATATATACTCCGCACTTCACGTTAACCATAGGGTCAAAGAGATTCTACGCGAAGTGTCCCGATAAGCATCAGTCATTGTTTTTTTTTGTGATGCTTACACCCTACTCTTCTCGACGTTTCGGGGATTTCTGCGTCCTCTCTGCTACCTTGCCTCCTGTCTCCCCCTGCACCCATACACAAACACACGCACACACACATACAACCTTCACAACTATTTAGGGGTATTTCCCACTCGTATATATATCCCCCGCTCTGTCGCGGTGGCGGCAGCGCGGGACCGTGAGAGACTGTTGAGCGTTTCTGTGTATCCGCCCCGCGCGTACCCGTTTCTGCACTTCTTGCTCACCGGAACTACGGAAAGGTAAGTTGCGCGAGCAACTCACTCATCCTAAATGCAATGCCTTTTTTCGGGGTCGATGACATTCTTTTTTTGTTGGCTTCGACCACAGCGCTGCTCTGGGTGAAGCGCGCTGATGTGGTGGAGTCCGGCGTCTACACAGCTGTCAAGGTCTTGACAAATGACCACCAAAAGGCAGCGCGTCATGCTGCAGCAGCCGGAGCTGCACAAGGCAACACCCCCACACTACTGCTCAGGGGCTTTAATCTGGAAGCTGAAGAAATCCACCTGCACTCCTTACAGGAGCGTATGGGTCAAGTGGCTTCGCGGACCTCTACTGAGGCTTCTTCATCGATGAACGCCGTTGACGAGTGTGGTGCAGGATCTCTCTCTTCTTCTACACCCCTTCTTGTGGAGGAAAGCATTTACACGCGATTGAGTGATACCTCGATCGTCTACCAAGTGCCACAAGTTCCACACCGTCACTATAACCAGCACAAACGCCGTCCTCATGTCTCCACTTTGGCTTACCTGTCCGAGGAGGAGGTGACGGAGCGCATTTCGCGCTACTCAGTGGCGGAGGTGCAAGCGCTCTTTTCGAAGATGGAGCGTGAGTCGATGTGGGAGGCCGTGATTCATGTTAGCTACGGTATCGAGGAGGCAGAGCAACAACTGCGCTATCTCAACCAGCACAATGTTGAGTGCGCAATTCGGACGCTGCTGAACACCTCTCACCCGGACGTGGCCCTGATCTATTACTTCCGGTTTGGTGAAGATATGTTGCTCTCGGATGAAATATTACTTGCCCTTTTCCACACGTCCAGAAACGATGAGCAGCTGAGCCTCGATCTCTGTCACTTACTGGAGCCGTTCAAGCCGCAATGGACCCCAACAGTGTACGCCTGTTGCCTCACCACTGCCGCCCGTTTTGACTACAAACACGCAATTAAGCTGTACCACGACTACATGGAGACGCAGCGCCGACAGCAAGCAGCCTCACAACTCACGCTTCGACGCGTGTTGGCCTCCTCCTCGCTTCTCCGAGAAACCGGTCTTGTGGCAACACCGACACTACCCAAGCTACACTACCTGTATCACGTTATTATTCCACTGGTCGTGGCGCACGACCCCGAAAACGCGGGTGCGTACGTGGAGGATATGGTGGCCAACGACCCGCAGTCCGCCCCGGATGTACTACTCAAGTGTCTCAGTTGCCGCGAGGGTCAAGAACTTGCCTGGAAATATCTCGACAACATCACCAAAAGTGAGCCCTGCCCAACAGTCATGCGCGCCGTCAAAGAATGGGTGCTATCCCAGAAGAAGGAACAACGCGCTGGTGGTGGTTTTGTAGATGTAGTCGATCTGGCTCTTCACCTGTACCAGCTGCGACCTTCCGCGATGAACATGAACACGATTCTGAAACTCTGCACGGAGTGCACTGATGTCGGAAAAAGAGTGGCCGGCAGGATCCAGTCCACAGATGCTCCGAAACACGTTTCGGCTCCGACGCCACACTCAGCACGCACCGCTGCTGTAGGCTCTAAACTGAAGCTTTTGGCAAGTGGGCGGATGGCTTCTCTGGATCACTTCCTCCAACATATGCCCCTCCAATCCAATCTGGATTCGACCGTTCTCGCACGCACCATCACCGAGCAACATGCTTCGTGGGGACTTGCAACCCAGTTTCTCTCCGTGATGCTTCGGCGTAAGTGCTTCAATATTGTAACCCCTATTGCAGCACATGTTGCACGCCAAGGTCAATGGGCAACGGCAGCTAACGCAATGGCTATTTACCTCAGCAATCAGCGTTCACTCATGACGGAAGCAGAGGCAAAACTGTGCATCGAGTCGTGTGTACGCGCGGGAAAGTGGTCCAGTGCACTTTTCTGGGTGGAGCGTGCGCATGCAAAGGGTCTTGCTCTTGGCTCGTCAACCTACGACCTTGTCCTCGGCGTCAGTCGCCACAGCGGATTCGAAGCAGCAGAACGTGTGCTCACAACAATGCATCGTGTCGGTGATTCGTGCTCTGAGCAGGGCATCCTAGATTTCATCGAATGCGCAGCCCATCACAAAAAAGTATCCAAGGCGTTCTGGGTCCTCCAGCATCACAGTAATATTGAATGGTACCCGAGGTGATATTCGTTAGCCGTTCAACACGCTCGATTGCGTGCGCACGCATGTGTGCGAATCTCCTCATGATTTTGTTGTAGGCGGTTTTTAGTCCAATTCATTTGTGTAGTCAACTTAGGCGGTTTTCAATGAAATGGACATTTTTTGCAGGATTCCCAACTTCCGTTTCACAGCGGTGCTTTCATTTCCTTTGCTTTTTTTTTTTCTCTGCTGTCGATCGAAGATGGCGTCTGTTTTAAGCCCGCCCTCCGAAAAAAAAACAATTGCCCCTTCAGCTCTGATCTCTTCACCAAACCACGGGAGGCTCGATCGTCGGTTAATCAAACGGCACCTCTGATCTCTACTCAGCATTCACTGTCCTCCGTATCGCCTGTTTCCTTTCTCGTATCGTGCTTTATGTGGCATGAAGCGACTTTGTGTATGTGTGTCTAGGGGCTACGGTTTTTTAGGGCTTGCACATCCCCCTGCTTCTGTGAGTTAGGTACACGTACATGATTGTTTGAAATATGTGCTGTCAACGAAAATGTATGATGTTCTGTCTTCTTTGCTGCTTTGCTTGTCTTTACGATGTCACGAAAAGCGTTTCAACACGACATTTTTTTTTCTTTTTGAGGAGATTTTATTTTCTATTCTAATGATTGCAGGGTTGACCGAGGCGGTCGAAACCACTCCAACGCTCCTGGGATGGAAAAAGGAGGCGAAGCAATGTGCACCTGTAAATCTCGCTGGCGGCATTGATCTCACCATGCCGCTCGAAGAAATGCGTGTCGCTGTGCCACCGCTTTCTCGATTTCATGTGCTCCACAGCAGCGATATTCTGACTGAACTTGTTCACATACCGTCGATTACCGTAACAGCAATGACCAGTGCAGCGTTTGGTGCTCTTGTGACCCTGCTCTTCACATTCCAGAACTACGACCTAGTCGTTGAGCTGAAGCAATTGCTGCGGCGCTGGACGTTTCGAGTAAGACGTCTCATAGCGATTTGCGTCGCATCCGTCATGCTACTTCGATTTCTTCGAGGGCGCTATCCCACCGTGCAGCGCGTCTCACAGTATGAGGATTTGTCCAAGAATCCAGATCGTCCATGCTACGTGGCCAGCCATCTATTATCAATGACGAACTCGCATGCCGGGACACATGCCGATGGACCACACCACTTCTGCCGTAGCGTCTTGCACCGGAACTTTGACGACGCACACTACACTGGTGAAGCCATTGTGCTGGACATCACTGCAGAGCTGCGTGAGTATCAGCAGACAGCGTCCCCAAATTTTCCTCCGATCATTACCGAGCGAGTCCTGAAAGCAGCTCGGGCGAAGCTTCCTGACCTGCTGCGCAACGGCTCCCGCCCCATTTGGCGTCTGCTGCTCGTCACCCAACACTCGAGAGAACTATGCAGCGCAGGCAAACATATTACGGAGAAATCGGTACAAGCGACTTTCGGACTCTTACCACTGGAACCTCTGTCGCCAACAGAGATGACTGTTGTAGGAGTCAACGGTAGCCTTGCTGCAAGGTCCTCCTCTTTGCTGAAGTCGTTCGCGTATATGAGCCCCTCCGCGGTACAGTACCTGCGTGCTGCCTTTCCTCATTTACTGCTGGTGGGCATCGATAGTCCCTCTGTCGATCCGCTCTGGGAGAATAATAATCACATCGCCTTTTTACAGGAAGGCATAGCGATGCTTGAGAATTTATCCTTTAGACGCCTTTTCCCTTTCCTGGAGATCCCATCAGGGACCCGTCAACGAGGATGGGCCTCGGGGGCAATGCTGACTGTTTTCAACGTTACGCAAAACTACGACGATGCTCGTGGATGCTCCGTGATCTTTTTTCCCGAGTAAGAAGTATGACGGACCAACCCTTCCGAACCCCACACGCTCTCTGCTAAGGCCACAGAGAAGATGCTGACAATGGTGCTATCGGGCCTTGTTTATTTTTCTCTTTTTTTGTGTGTGCCATGACATCGATATCGTATACGTATGTGTGTGTGTGTGTGTGTGATTTTTTTTTTCGTGTTTCTTGCACTGTTCTTGTGCTCAAGAAATGAAAACTACCCAAAAGTATTGGGATAAACTGCGATGCGTCACATACACGGGAATGTCCTTCGGGATGATGGAGGAGGGCCCTGTCAAGAGGGTTCTGTGTGTGTGTGTGGTTGGGGGGGGGAGGGTAAGGAAGTGTGAGGGGTGGCGAAGCTGGTCTCCCTCGGCAACACCGTGGACTGTTGCGCGTTTCTCAGGGGCATCACTTCGTCTCCTTTTTTTCTCTCTGGAGGCTACTTGTTTTCTTCTGCCGATCTTCTCTTGAGTAGGATTGAGCATTAGACTAGTTTGCAGTGCACAGGAATCTCAACTGACATCAATCGCATTAGCTGGCACTTCTTTTTTTCATCGTCTGCTCTTCTGAACGCCTCCAACACCGTTTGTACTGCCCTCCCCCCCCCCTTCCCCTTATTCTTTCCTCCGTGCCCTGTCCCACTTTGTGTACGACTACAAACACCATGACCACCTTGGTCCTCAATAAACTTTTTTGTCTTTTCCCATTTTTATCCGAATGCGGGGCCTTTTGCACGCTGAAAAGACGCAGACGTACGCTTAGCGTCTGCCTTCTTTCTTTTCTCCTCTCTTCTTTCCTCAGTGGTGCCCGAGAATACAGGAGCGTAGATATGTGTCGCTGTTGACCATGTCCACCCCTGTCGAACAGTGCCTCGGCGAACTCGTTCATTTTATACCCCACCGAAACTTCACAAAGGTTCAGGAAACTGTTATTCCAGCGCTGTTCACGAATGACTGCAATTGTCTCGTGGCCGCGCCAACGGGGAGTGGCAAGACGTTGTTGCTGGAGGTCGCGATGCTGCGTCTATTCCGGCATCTTCTCGCCCCACGAGATGCGGCTCACACAGCCAGGGCCACCGTCGACGAGTGCGCTTGCAGCAATGCTGTACAACGGCAACAGCGTAGGCAGAAGGCAGTATATATATGTCCTATCAAGGCGCTCGCAAACGAGAAGTATAACCACTGGCGGGCTCAATTTTCCACTCTAACTGTGGTCATCGAAACTGGCGACCAACAGCAGCACCGCATGGATCAGCAAGAAAACTACTACTCCTCCGAAAGTGTGGATGCCCGCTCACGTGACGGCTTAGAAAGCATGTCTTGCGTCTCAAAGGCTGATATTCTCGTCACGACACCGGAGAGATGGGACAGCATTACACGACGCTGGAAAGAGAAAGAGGTGATGGAGATCGTGAACTCAGTTGGTCTGCTCCTCTTGGACGAGGTGCACACAGTGCAGGAGGAGCGCGGTGCTGCGATGGAGGCCATTGTGAGCAGAGTGAAGGTTATTCAGGCGTCTTCAAGCACTGCGCATCAGCATACAACACCAGGGGCAACGCTGACACGCATAATTGCGATCAGCGGCACGTTGCCTAACTCTGGCGATCTGGCAGAATGGCTTCAGGTGTCACCTGAAATGACGTTCACCTTTTCTGCCAGTGATCGACCGGTACCGCTGACGATACGGGTGATGGGCTACGCACACGACTCACCAAACCCATTCGCGTTTAATCGATTTCTGTCCTTCAAAATTTTCTCGCTTATGCAGCAGTATAGTCAAGGTAGACCGGTGCTCGTTTTTTGCTCCTCTCGAAAAGATGCGACAATCTCAGCACAACGGATTGTTGACGATATCCGCGATGCCGCAGAGCGCCAGGGGCAATTGGAACAGCTACAACCCTCCTCTGAGGTACAGCTTCTTGCACAGCAAGCTGTGGACAAACAGCTCCGCAGTTGTCTGATGATGGGTGTCGGCTTTCATCATGCCGCCATGACAAAGGAAGACCGAGGGCTAGTGGAGAAGATGTTTCGTGAGCAATACGTTGCCGTCATATGCGCGACCACCACCCTCGCGTTGGGTGTCAACTTGCCTGCACACCTTGTGGTCATCAAAGGGACAACCTTTTTCTCCAATGGACATTGCCACGACATGCCTGTGTCAGAGGTGATGCAGATGTGCGGGCGTGCTGGAAGGCCCAGCTTCGACACGCATGGTATGGCGCTCGTGCTTACGATGCAGCGAAATGTACACCTCTACGAGACGCTCGCCAGCGGCGCTGTAACGCTGTCCTGTGTCGAGAGTCACCTGCACCGCCATATGATTGAGCATGTGAATGCAGAGGTAGCGCTGCGTACTATCCACAGCTTTCCCTCCGCCATTGAATGGGTCAAGACAACGTTTTTCTGGATTCGCCTTCAAAGATGCCCATCACACTACGGACTTATTTTCGACAGCCGAGCGGACGAGCTGAAGTTCAACGCGGAGACCTTCGTAGAAGCACTAATGGAGCGTGTGCTGCGCGTCCTCGTGGAGGAGGGTTGTGTGCACCTGAGTCATACCGACGCCATTGTCACCTGCTCCGAGCAGGAGACCAGGGTGCCAGTAGCTGCAAGGGACCTGGATAGCACAAAGACAACCTCTGCCGTGTTTGAAGCAACGCGGTTGGGAAGGACTATGTCCCGAATGTACATACTGTTTGACACCGTCTGCACGTTCAACGCGAAACTGAGAGGATATGCACCGGTGAGCACACTCGATAACACTTCGGGAGACAAGTTGTCCAGTGGCACCAGAGAAGCAGGACAAGTGGCCAACACCCAGGTGGGCATCGCCAGCATCTTGGAGGCGGCAGCGCCTGCAACTGTGGAAAAAGTTACCCAATCCCAGAAAAAACAACCTCAAAAATGTGCAGGTGATGCAACAGGGTGTTCGTCGCCGCAGGTGCGACCCTTCACTCTTCGGGACGTTCTCCAGCTACTGTGCCACTGTCAAGAACTTGTTGAGGTGCGCTTGCGTCAAGGCGACCGGGGCCCACTGAATGAACTGAATAAAGCAGTCAAGTATCCGTTGCAGAGCGGACGTCGTGGCGGGCGAGAGGTCCGGGAGGACTGGCAAAAAGCCTATGTATTGATACAGGCTCATATCGGGCTTCTTCCCCTGACCGAAGTATCTTTGCGAAACGACTCTCTACGACTCTGGGCAGTGGTTCCTCGCGTGTCGCGCTTTCTAGAAGAATATGCATGGGCGGCTTCTACCTCCTACAGTCTAGCCCTTCACTCAAACGTACTCGCCCGCTGCATTGAGCGCCGTGCGTGGCCAGACGGGCTCGTGTTGCGCCAGCTCAAAGAGGTGAGTGACTCCGTGGCAAAGGCGCTTTCGCGGAGCGGATATCGCACCTTCGAAAGTGTGGCCAATGCCGATGCCCGTCAGTTGGAGGTGGTGTGCAGCCGATTGCCGCCTTTTGGCACTCAGGTGCTTTGTGAAGTTCAACGTCTACCTTGGATATCGCTAGATATCAGTTTATCTACTTCGACAACCGCCACGGAAGGCTCACACCAGAATCGTCGTACCCTGAGCGGAGTTGTGCAGATGACGTTGTCTCGACCAGGAGAAGCGATACCCCCTAAAGATATCCTTGGTGCAGTGCGTGCGCAATCGTCGGTGGCTAGATCGTCGGAAAACATTGGTGGAACCTCGCAGTTTCTCCGTCATCAACACGCTATAAATTCACTTCGCGTGTTACTGCTTGTAGGTATCCCCAGCGAAGATGTCGTGTTGCTGAGGAGATTCGTACCCCTCACTGCCTTCCGCTTACAGAGTACAACCGCTGGTCCGTCGGCGATGGCACCCACAGTGCTGCCACCAGATGCTCAATCTCCGT
This sequence comes from Endotrypanum monterogeii, assembly GCA_000333855.2. NCBI lineage: Eukaryota > Euglenozoa > Kinetoplastea > Trypanosomatida > Trypanosomatidae > Endotrypanum > Endotrypanum monterogeii. Next base: position 538,581 of record CM007316.1, on the reverse strand, counting down.
TGAAGCTTTGCTTTCCTTTTGTCTGTCCAACGTGCCCATCTGACTCGATGAATCAGCGTGAGAGGTCTAGACGCATCGAAGCCCGGTGTCTGGTGCTGCATGTGGTGGGGATGGATACCGTGACTGCGCGAGACGGAGAGCTTTCTGATGATCACGGCGTAGAAGCCACCGAGCACCTCCATGACTCGGCAGAGAAGCCTCCAACGCACGCTCCTCTGCTTGCTCGTACTGAGAGAAAGTCGTTGATGCCCTACTCTAATCGGGGACAGACGATGCCGTTGGCGCAAACCTCGGCCGAAGCGCGTTCTACGTTCAACCATCTTCCGGGGGACCTCAAGACCATCGCGAGCGCGGGTGAAGGGTTAAAACACCGCCGGAGCGCGGGTCAACAACTGTCAATTACACACAAGCGCAGTCGCAGCGAAACAAGTGCAGGTCTGGCGGCACCGGAGTTGGAGGTAACCCTCAAAGGGGAAACGGAGCGGGGGAGCCACACCCTTTGCACAACGCCACTAGTTGCAGAGATGAATTCTACCGAGGGTAATGTTTCTCCAGGTGCGGCAGCCGTCGATGTTTCCCAGGAGCTACCTGCTGGCGGGCAGTCTTCTTTCTCCTCGGAACTTTTTTCGCCCGAGGAGGGCACCGGACATGATGTCCACACAAGGGAAACTTCGTGCGGGAAGGAAAACCTGTTGCACATCGGCGTGAGCCAGCTGACACCAATACAGCAATCGCCTTTGCCGCAGTCTGCCGAACCGACCCCATCCCCACCGGGGGATGCATCAGAATCCCCATCGATAGCATCGCCATCACCACCACGCAAACGTGTCGCGCGAGTTTGTCTCCGGCGGTGCACCTCGCCCCCAGCTTCTCGGCCCCCTGATGCAACGGATGTTCTCTCCAGTACATGCTATCCCAATTGGCAAACAGCAGGACCGCAACCAACTCCCCTGGAATACTCGCTGATGCCGACGCAACCTGGTGGATACTTTGAGCGACCTGCGTATGCGACAGCCTCTCTGCGGGACGCACGCACATATTCCCAGCGGTGTGTGACTCGATGGGGCGGGCAGTGGCACCCTTCAATGATGGTAGCAGCGCCGGCCTGCTCAGGTTCCACCACGGAATATTTTCCGCCACCGCACTCCTCGACTTCCTTATTCCACAGAGATCACATAAAAAGTAACACGCCCCAGCGACAAGACGTATTGGAACAAGAAAAAGCCTTGTATTACTCAGGTGACACTCTCCAGGAACAAATGGGGATTCACTACGCGGTTAGTGGCGGGATACGTGATTGGTCTCGCCTGGGATGTGTCGAAGACCCTCATTGGAAGCACGGGGCTGTGCCATTTGTGCATCAAAATTCATATCGATTGCCCTCTTCGATGACTGAGTCAGCCCACCGTGGAACGCAGCTGGCACAGCCGAACATCGTCGGCCACCAACCATCTCCTTGGGAGCGTGACCTGGCCGCATCGACATCGCGCTTTGAACCGCGGCAGTCGGCGTCACACTCAGCCCCTCGTCCGTCCATTCAAACATCCAGGGAGCGCCCGCAAACTTGGCGGATGCATCCTCGCCTCTCCGGCTTACGGCCTTCGGGTGTGCAGAGTGTGTCTCACCTATATGATGGACACTCTTTGTCGACTCTCTACAGCGCCTCGCAAACGCCGCCGTGGCCCTATCAGCCGTCACCGCTCCTCTACTCCCCTCTTGAGTGGCAGCAATGCAGACCCCTCCCCGCTGAGTCCGCATCTATGCCGCTCTGGATGCCTCCGTCCTATGCCTGCCAGCATCGCCGTCTTCCCAATGTGAACAGTGATCTAGATCACAGAAATGGCCCTATGAATGCAGCCGTGCGTCGTGTGGATGAAACCGCTTCCGTACCCGACAGGATGCACACGCCAAACTTTGGTTACGCTCCGCGGCAGATTCGTTGCCCTCAGGCGATGGCTGCCCAATCGTGGTGGCATTGATACCAAGTGTATCCCTTGGCTCGGCAGCTTTTTTTTTTTTTCTCCGCTTCTGCAATTTGCTCTTGTGTGTGCTTCTGCTGTCCGCTCTGCTTCTTTTTGATTGTTTTTTTTTTTGCTATTCTTACACGCTTCCGATTAGCGGGAAAGATGGATCCCGACATACAAATTCGCATCCATGCGGTACTTGAAAAAAACTGCTCGAGGCGCGTATCTGTTCTGCACAGCGTATCGAACATTTTTTGATGTTAACAGAGGGTGGGTAATGGAGAGACAGCCTCATGGTGGACTCTTCGGGACGCAGAAGAAGGGATTTTCACATAGCGTATCCAAACTGGACAGAGTGAGAATATGCCAACCCCAAAATGCCCCATGTCTCTTCCCCTTCTCCCGCCTTTTGTTCCACAGGACTCTACCGGCTACACCAACTGGCCAATCCTTCGCTGACTCAGTACTTCATCGATCGTATCTCCTCCTCTGCACGGGCCTCCACTTACGATCTCGGGCGCTAGTTTCTGAGTTTTTTTTTTGACTCCTCACGCTGCCCACTGTGACATATCGTGTGGCGGGGAAGCTGCAACATTGACACAGTCGAACAAATAACCGAACTGGTGCATTCGACTGTGCTTTTGTCTCTTCTTCTTTACTCTTCCCCTCCCTCCCCCTCCCCCCCCCCCTTAGACACACACACACACACACAAACGAAAAAAAAAAAAAACGGTAACAGAAATAAAACAACCAAGGCGCAGACTAGAGCCTACCCCCTGCATTCTCTCTTACATATCGCCGACACATCGGTTTTTTTTCTCCACCTTTTTTTCTCCCTCTTCTGCCCTCCCAGATACCCGCACGTTCTTCGGTAACAGCTGCAGTCGCCCAAACTGTTTTTTTTTTTTCAACTTTTTTCCGACGAGACGGAAGTGAAGGTGTTCGGACGGAAACAAAAAAAAAGAAACAGAAGACAAAAAGAACTACATATATTAGGTGCATACAAGTCGCTCTAGTGTGTCATTGAATCAGTCAGGGTGCGAATCTGGTAAAGGAAGTACACACCAGCGACACACAGGGGTATTTCTCATTTCGCCTCATGACTGGTGTGGCCTATCTTTCCTGAGGTGTCTGGAAATACTGACTCACTTTGGTTGTTCCCTCCTCGCATTGTCGCCTTCCTGTGCGCCGTTCCCTTTCCGATCATCCCCGCAGCTATTCATCACGAGCGTGCTAGAGGCTTTACACTCTAGAAGAACCCCTTCACCCCCCCTCACACACACACAGATACATACACACACACTCAACAGCTCTCTCCCCACTGTCACATCGTTGTTCCTTTCCGTTTACAGGGGCGTTTGTGTCTATTGAGTGCATATGAGCGTTCATATACGTTTTCCTGTGGCTGGCTGACGCTTCGGGCTTTCTGTTGTTGAACGTCTGCACTCATCGCGTAGGGTCTTTTCCTGCCCCCCCCCCCACACCACACACACAGACACACACACAAAAACGAGAAAAGTGTGTACTTTTTTTTTGTGGTTTGATTGTTACTTCAGACTGTACTCTAATCCGATGATCATAGGGGGACGAGGAGAGAGATGGGCAACGGAGAGTGTTTCTGACCTGTTCTCGTCCACACGTACGGACCTCAGCGCGGTACTCTTGTGTGACGCCTTGGTGAACTATTTACAAAATATTCAGTCAGTCCAAACTGCTCGTGCAACTCGACGCGTTTCTGAGAGTTCCCCTCAAAGTGGAGACGGCAGCTTTTACGACATCCGAAACAATGTCGAAGTTGTCCTGCAATACATCCAGCAACATGCAGACTCACTCTTTGAGCTGCTTCACGGAAAGTCAAGCGCGAGTGTAGGTCTTGAGAGCAGGAGGCAGCGCTCGCAAAGAAATTCTCCGCCTGGTGCCACCACGACAACGGGGGCCCCAGCGTCGACAGGTGTCGTAGAAAAGACTCGAATCTTCAAAAAAGTGGACATCGTCGACCTCAACAGCGCCAGGGGCGCTTCTGGGGACCGCCATAGCGCTGAAGGTTCACTGACACCAGCGTCTCCCGCCATCCGAAGCAGTGACGAAGCACAGGAGCGGCGTTGCATAGCAAATTTGACGGAGCTACTGTCCTTCTGCATCGCCAACTCCCCGAAACGGAGTGAAATCACTGCTATCGTGGCTGCCTGCACCTTAGCACTGAGTTGGGAGAGAACGCTAGAGCCGCAGCGTACCTTCGCTGTGCAGCGGCTCCTGCTGGAAGCCTTCGACAGTGACTTCGAGATGACCACCCAAGCCATCGCGGATACACTGGATCAATCAATAATCGAAGGTGTGGTCGAGAACCTAGCGAGGAACTCTATTATTGCTGAGACCCTCATCGCGCTCTTTGGGTCAGCTCTATCAGCTGTGTGGATGGTGAAGCCCACTACAAAAACCGCACTCTTCACGTCGCAGTGGATCAGACTGAACTTTGCGACAACGCTCTGCGCTTATCTCCCCATCGCCATACGAGACCCCGGAATGTACCACTATTTTTATTTCCTGAAGGAGCTGCTCAAACGCGGCTATAGTCACAGCGCTGGGCCGATCGTGGATGTGCTGCTTAGCGAACCGCTGGTATCCGAGTATGTTGAGCGTATTTTGAGTACCTGCGAAGAGGACGTGGGAAGGTCGCCACTCTTCTCCTCGCAGGGTGCCGCAGCGGCGCCCGTTTCATTGGCGGCGGATGGAATGGAGGTGCTTGTGCTGATCACGAGCCTGGTGCGCAAGTCGCTGGTGCTGCCAGAGACAAAATCCATGTACGAAGCCTCCACTCGTTACATAACCCCGGTGACAGTGCTGCAGCGCGAAGCAGCCCGTGTGGTTGCACTGCTTACCCCGACAGCCATGGAGAAAGCAGAGTTGGTTGCTTGTAGGACCTCCACAGCGTCGTCTCCAAGATTAATGAACGAGTCCTCGCGGGGAGACGTATCTGCTGTCCTTCCATCCTGGGAATATGGTCTAGGCCCATTGAGACTTGCTGCGTGTGAACTGTTTGTTGAGCTCTGCTTCTTCCAGCTGGCTACCACTGATGAAACCCTCATTACAAGTGGTTTCTTCCCTGCATTCATTAGGTGCTGTGAGCGTTTTCCCCAGCACGACGCACTCGCAAGGGCTTTGCACCGCTGCATCCTGACCATCTTTCACAGATCGACGCTGTTTGGTGAGAGCATTGGCACTGCTGTAGAGCGTGATCGTCTGTGGAAGTACCTGGTGCAGGCGGACACTGTTGTGCTCCTGTCTGGCTCGTTTGTTTCTGTTCTCGGTGCATTAACACACTTTGCACAGTTTTCGGACACGTCCCTCTCGAGCCTTTGTATTGATGCGCTGATGAGTTTGTCCTCGCTGCCGCTTTTCCAGTCCGCTGCCGGCGGTCCATTTGAGCAGCACCTCGAAAGCTTCAAGGCCTGTGAAGTTGTTCAAGAGCGTGTTCGCCACATGACCTCTCCGATCACGGGTGAGCATTACACGGAGCGCGGCTCAGCGAGGCTTTCAGAGACGTTGCACAGGGACACGGTGAACCTCGCTGGGGATCGGTTCAGCGGTTGGAATCCAAGGGGGGTTGCCGAACGCTCTCGTTTATTCAAGCTCTCAGGGGCTGACAAGAGTGCGTACATGATTTTGCACCACATCGCCGACGAAGACCAGCCAAAACGCCCTGTGATGGAGGCTAAGATAGACATCAATGCCCTCAAAGAGGAAGTACTGACTCTCCAGCGGGCCGGCTCCCCGGCCGTGCAATCGTATCCCAGCTTCGGCGAAGTCAACATCAATTTCTTCACTTTGCAAGGGGCAGAAGACCACGAGGAACAGAATTGCGACCCCGCATCATCCTCATCGGAAGAGCATCAAGACCATTAGCCCCCCCTTTTCCCTTTCCCTTCAATACGCTCGTCTCACTCTGGGTCGCGGTGGCTGGTTGTGATGGATCTTCGTGCATAGGCACCACTCCACTATCCCTTCAATCAACCTCTTCGCTCGTCGCAGTGCACTCCTGTGCGGGGCGCTATACTTGTTGTTGTCGACTTTCCTTGGGTGGGTGTGTGTGTGTGGAGGGGGGGGAGGGCAGGAAAATGATCCTATTCCTTTGATGTTAGACAGCAGATTTCCTCCGAAAACTGAGGGTATACATATATACATATATATATATATATATATATATATATATATATATA
>CM007316.1:501674-532170 GCA_000333855.2 Endotrypanum monterogeii | reverse complement strand
ATATATATATATATATATATATATATATATATATATATAGATATGTGCAAATATGTGTGTACGTCTTCTGAGCATCCCCTCAACAAAAGCTTCTGGGGAGGGAAGGAGGGAGATACTCTGAGCCATGCCACACCCAGCGACCCTGCGTAGTGGTAGTGCCTTCGGGCCAACTGCTATAAGAGGAAAAAAACAAATGACACGGATCGGTGCATTGTTTGAGACGCTGTTCTTGGTGTAGGGTTTCCTGAGTCGTATGTGTCGTGTTTGATAACCGTGGCGTAACAGCATGGCATTGACATGTGGTGAGCAAGTGGTGTGGCGCAGAAACCCTGAACCCGATCTCTCGTTTACAATCGGAGAGGAGATGCGCTTGAAGGGCTGTTCTTTTGATGTATCCCAATTGTGTTGTGTGTGGTTTTTCTTTCTTTTGCATGCTGAAGTTCACAGGTGAGACATTCGTGGTGCTGCTGGTGGTCCCTTCACTAGATCACGTGTATTGGTCTCCCTATCTGTTCCTCAGAATTTGTTTCTTGAAAATTCTTCTTGACTTTATGTGGGTTGTGCATCGGCGGGCTGATCACACGTTGCAACCTCCTAGGTGGCACGGGCGATGACGAGGATCTTCGTTTTCGGTAGGTGAGTGTGTATTCGTGCTCGGCCCCCTGCCTCTCTATGCTTCCTGTACACATGCTGCATCGTCGCAGTACTTCTGAAACACAGAGGCACGGTCCGAAAAGGAAAAAGTTAAGCAGGCATGAGGGTTTCTGTGCGAACTCAATGTCCCGGTCGGTTGCTGTACCCACGCCGAACGACACGCACTGCGGTCTCCCCCTCCCTCAAACATACGTACACACCTGATTCCCTGAAGTGACTATTTGCAAAGATCTCCTCGCCTGATGGAGCGTCCGACGTCTCTTTTCCACCCTTGTCTCTCTGCCATCATCACTGCTACCCGAGTGCGCTCCAACATCGTGACGGCCACAGCACACTTGATGAACTGTGCAGTACCACAAAATAAAGCGGGGGACAAAAGACTCTCGTCTTTGGCTGTGGGTTCCAAGCAGGCATCCACCACATTCCCACCGCCACAGATCCACTAAACCTGTCGTTTTTTTTTTTATAGCCACTGTGCCCCTCCCCCCCCCTCCCTGCTATCTGCATTCTTTAGACCCTCACCTTTGGTTTTCACAGCGTCGCGACGGAAGATCATGCGTATCCACACACCACTAAGAACAACAAGGCACGTCTTCTCTACCCGCCTCTCATTGACCTGGTCGTCTGCTTCATGGACACCAGCCAGCGTCGGTGCTTCTTAGAGATTTACTCGGAGGGGTGCGATGCACCGCGTCTCCTGCAGTTGGAGCCAACGGTCAAATTTCACAATGTGCTACAGCGCTTCAACAAGGAAGGGAGCTTGTACTGGGGTGTTCACCGCATAGACCCCGCAGAGAGTCCTGCCGAGGTGGGCATGAAATCCGGTATTGAAGAGGCGCACACCCTGTGGTTCGTTCCCTCTTCGCCACACGCAGAGCTGCATAACCACACCCATGCGAGCTTGCCTCCCTCGGTAGATGACACTGCCATTGTGCCTTTCCATCTCGGTTTCGGCACTTCTCTTCCCGCCTACTTCGACGACCACAACCATTTACCGACCACTAGCAGCGACAATGCCATACGCTGTAGGTCCATGGAAAAACGAAGCCCATCTCATTTGTGCGACCCAGCTCCCTTCTGGTACTCTCGGCCGCACCTCTTGTCACCTGTCCCTCTCCCTGTGAGTGGGGTGAGACCGCCGCCGCTGCAACTCCGGCACCCACCCCCAGTACTCGTGCACCCTGTACGAGGCGCAACCAAAATTTCCACTGCTCCGGTGGATCCTGTAGAATATCATGGCCACACACCAAATGCTTCTGGACAGCGTCTATTCGATGCGCGCACCATACATGTGCCAGCGCCGTCGCTCGCTGCCACCTCATATCGGCGAAGTGCCCCCCTTTGCATACATCCTCGTTTTCCCACCGAGGATATTGGTGACGCAATCGACGTGTCCCAAGCGGAGGCGTGTAGGTGCCGCTGTGAGAGGGACGAAAAAGCACCGTGCGTCCCTTTTGAACCGACTCTCTCTCCGTCAATGCAGCGGGTTGCAGTGCGTCCCTCGAGAGTCCACACCCCGCCGGTGCCGTCACCGAGTCACCCACCGGCCCCCAGCCCTAGCACAGAGGAGCTGGCCGCAGAGCTGCATCGCAGGCAAATGCGCCTTCTGTACGAGCAGCGCCGCCTGCTCAGAACGCGTGGCCCCTACGCCTAGCCGCGTCCCGCTGGCGCCGAGGGACACCCCGGCGGGCGGGCTCGCCCGCCCCCCCACCCGCGGCGGGCCACCCGTGAGAAGAAGGGGCGCGAGGGAAAGAGGCCCCCAAACGCGTGGCGCCAAGGGGGCACCAGCACCCCCAGCGGACATGTTCAAAGCCCCACTGGCATGGCGCACGCACCCGGGCAAAGGCCAAAAAAAAAGGGGGAGGGAAAGAACTATGCGAAATTTTGCCCTTTTGGGAGATCAAATTTTTTTTTTTGTTCCACATGACAGCATTTTTTTTTTTTTTTGATGTGGAGGTTGAGAGGAGAGAAAAGAGCGTCACCGTGTGGAAGAGGAGGAGGGGCACAGTTACTGTTGTCCACACACCGACAGCCTCGGGCAAGAAATTGCGGAGAGGTTTTCACAGACCCCGAGCGCTGCTCCGCAGCAACACTGTCGCCCTAGCCACACCCGTGGTTCCCATCGAGTCGCTCCCCTTGCGCATGGCCTGCGAATGGACACGGCGAGACGTCCTCAGCAACGCGGAAAAAAAAATGAAAAAAAAAAAACGCCTGTGGGAGAAGAAGGGTCCTTCAACCATCCATGCCACGCGGCTGGTTGCACGAAATTGCTCTTATTTGTACTCATTTTTTTAAATTCTGTATAATGTTCCTTCCTGCTCGACTGTTCTTACCTCGAAATTCATAACACACAATCACACACATACAGAAAACATAACCGCATACACTTGCCCATGCGAACCAGCTTCGCTGCACAACGGTTATCACCACCAGCGCGGCCACGGGCTCCTCTTTCATCTCTGGCGCCCAACACGGGAAACAATAGTCCACCGCCCCCGTCGGTGGGGCGGGGAGTGTAGGGAGAGAGCATCCGGAGAAATCTGTCGAGCACACATACAAGAAAGAAAATGCATACGACAGAAGAGGAGGCAAATCGAAAGCTCCCTCTAGCATCAAAAGCTTGATCCCGCTCATCCTAACCAACGGCGTAGCTTATACGCCCTCTGTCGCCGTGTTCCTTTGAAGCACTGTAGGTCGGTGATACGGTTCACGCTTACACAACCGAGCAGTGCTAACCCTCAAGGACATGGGAAAGAAAGAAAAAAAAATCGCCTTACACGCAGAGCAAAACCAAACATAGGTACGCATAGCAACTCTGCAACCTTGACAAGACGACACCCTAGAACAGCCGGCAGTCCTTGGTGCGCCTACTCTCACTATCTTTTTACACACGAACACGGAAGCACATAAAAAACGGCATACCCGGTAACAGGATATAATTGCCTGCGAAATGACACGGGGTGACGGCATGATAGTACAAGTGAAAAAGCGAACAACAAAAAAAAAAAAGCGGACAAGTGGAAGGGAGGCCCGGGCTGCTGCGATCACAGCATGATGTACGATAAAAATTACACACAAAAACATCATCACAGCATGCCCTCACTTTCGTCCTTAGTCCTTTGCTTATACCTCAGTGACCAAAACAACAACAACGTGTAACGACACTACCTCAAACCCATATCCACGTTGGGACTCGCTCAGAAAACGATATGACATGCAACAAGACGCCCCAAATCGGCAGACGTCTCCGCGACTTCACAGGAGTTCCTGGAAAGGCAATGTTCGCTGACTCACAGAAAGAAAAAAACAGACTCAAGGCGGAGGAGGAGTGAGAGTGGTACCTAATGCCTCAACCCCAGAGGACTACGTGAGAGGCAAGTCATAAACCTGAAAGAGAAAACGCAGTTGTGCTCCTTAGACTTGCTTCCTTTTCATGTTAAAAAATAAGCGTTGCCGTGTCTCAGAAAGTTGTCGTACCATTGGACAGAAACGTTCGATTAGTGCGCACAGCTGGCCCGCCTTTTTTTTTCTCGTCTTCGCTGATGGTCTACACAAAGTCTCCTCCTCCTCTCCTCTCCCCCTCTTGCCATATGGAGGCACAAGCACCTCTTCCCATCGCTCTCGATTTTTCTTCTCGACTCACTGTCGAGTACACCCGGTTTGCCCGCAATAATTCCAATATGGTGGCGAGGACTGGCGAAAGGAGGCGGATGGGGGGGGGGGAGGGGGGGCCGTTATTTCATTCGAGACATCAAGGGGTTATTTTTCCTACTTCTTCAACTTTGCGCGCCTTCTCTCGCGTCGTGAGTCGAAAAGAATACTGGTGGGGTGATGCCCACACCTACACCGCCAAGTTAGTTATTGCACCGTGACAAAGATTGAAAATTTAGGTCGTGATGCATAAAGGAGGGGGGGGGGAGGGGAGTGACGTCGAACACGTACAGGTTGGGTTTGAGGTAAGACTTAAAAAGTGGAGGACTGAGTCAGACTTCCTCTACACCGTCGGCCGTACTGAGGCGATAGTAGAGCAGGCGTCCAGAAAGGATTCTGTCGACCACTGCGGTGGATCGGCGAAGGCCCACATGTAAAACTGTGTGATCGGGGTCACCTCCCACTTGCAGCGTCGGCAGAATGTCAACACGGCACTCTTCTCGCGTGACTTACCCTTAGTGGCTGTCTTTTCCATCACACACTCAATGATGTTGCCGTCATTGATCATGTTGGTGTCGACGCTGGAGTCTGAAATCATGACAGGGAGGTTGTTTGCGCCGGTCGTGCGACTGGTCGCCAGCACCTCGTCTTCGTACTCGCGAACGTAGCCGTCAAAGCTCCACATGCCTTCGGTGATGCTGCCAGCCCAAATGCGCAGCCGCACTGTCTTTTTGTTTTCTGACGGGTACACAAAATTGCGCACGTCGTAGCGACCGTATTCCATCCCATCAGGGTTGACAAAAATCGCCCCCCGACTCACATCCTTGTACGCGCTCAAGCATGTCTTGATGTCGCAAACGGGGTAATGCTCCAGCAGACGCACAGCGCTGCTGCTTGGCAGCTTGCCGAAGGATTCCGAGAGCAACTTTACGCGATCATGCAGCAGCATCTCTGCACCGTATTGTTTGCCTATGATCATCATGTCGGAAATATAGATGACATCCTCTAGCATAGATGCCTCTACACAGAAAAGTACCTGGCACGACGAATCCTCCGCACTAGAAGGGTCTGCTTCGCTTTTGAGTTTCTTCAACAGATCTTGTATCACCGTCGGCACATCGTTCATTTTGAAGACAAGGTTGTAGGATGTGAGGTGAATATAGACGTCCACGTCGCATCCAATCAGAGACAACTTATCCCCCCAGATCCACGGTGTGACAAGGTAGTGTTGCAGCTTCGCAGCCGATTGGGCGAATTGTACGTAGTCAAGGACATAATTCGGCTCCGAGTAAGTGAACGCGTACGGAAGCGAACGCTTCACTGCGGTGCGCTCCGCCTCTAGAATCTTCTCGACCTCCTCTACATCCGTTACCATGGGGCAGTTAGGGATAAAGTACACCTCCTCAAGCTGAATGGCTGCATCGTTCTTTTTGAGCAACACGGATACGTCCGCTGCCGTCTTTTCCATCAGCTCATTCATCTTCAAATCCTCATCCACAACTATCACCCTCTCGGGGTCGAGACTGGAGGCAAACTCGAAAGCCTCCGGATGAATTGCTTTCGCGTTAGACTTCGCGAAGCTCACCCCACGCGCGACCAGCGACGCTAGATCAGGTACAAGGGCCACAACCACGTCAAGCTGTAGACCCGCCTTGACGAGGCACTCCACTACATAATGCGCATGGTACCTGTTTGTCGAGAAAGCATCATCGATGACAATGCCTTTGATTGTCGACTTCGTTTCGAGCGCGACGCGTAGTGGCGCCAGCCGTTCGACCGGGTTGGTGTCTTCCTCCTCAACCTCTTCCGTTTCCTCTTCGTTCCCAGTGCCGGCTGCTCGGGCGGCCGCTTGCTGCTGTGGCGACTTGAGGCACAGGTACTCATAACCTTCTCGCCTCGCGATTGCCCGTGCCACGCTGGTCTTCCCAGTCTTCTTGTAGCCGACCACCATCACAGCGCGCGGCGTGCTCTTCGGAAGAGAAGTCGGAACTGCTGCAGCTGAAGGGACTGGCAGGGGTCGTGGCACTGGTGCCGGAACTGGCTTCGGCGGCGGGGGGTGCGCGCTGACGCTGCCGAGCCCGACGCTGGCTTGCGAGTTTACGGTGGGGTGCATGCTGGGCATTGGGCTGCGCTGGTTATTGTTGTAAGGGATGCGACCGCCACCGCTCATCATGTTGTTGTTCATACCCATTGTATTGTGCGGCATATTTTGCATTCGAGACTGCATTGGCATTTGCTGCTGTGGCGGTGGCTGATCGTAGCTGCTGTTTATGTCCATGCCACCAATTTGCTGATACGGGGAAGGCACTCCCATATAGTTACCACGCACGCCGCCTGCACCTCCACCGCCCGCCCCTCCACTGCCCACCATACCGTTAACATTTTGGTAGTGGTTATGAGGCATGTGTTGTTGCCGATTGTTGCGACCCATGCGATGGCCGCCTGAGTATCCTTGGTGTGGACCGTTGCCCATGTAGCCGCCACCTTGGCCGTATCCGGCACCAGGATTGCCACCCCCAGGGCCATAGCCGCCGCCGCTGCCCTGATGGTAGTTATTTTCGTACATCATCCCTCCACTGTAACGGTCGTTTGGCAAGCTGCCACCACTGCTGCCGCCACCGGGGCCACCACCATTGTTGTAGCCCTGTTTGTTGCTGTGCGTCGGGTTCGGTTGGTAGTTCGATACAGGGAACGATGGTGCGTTAGGGTTGAGATTCGACATGTTAGCTGAGGAGAGCAACGATACGGGTGTGTGTGTGTGTGTATGCTGATGTGAGTCGGCGCACTTGTCCTTACCGAGTCGATAGACGGCGAGGCAGTGCGGGGCAATTCAGCGGCCACGTGAGTCGTCGGAACAAAAATTTTGCCGATAAGGAACAGGAGCGCGGAGGGGGGGGGGATCGAAATCGAAGGAAACCAATAGAACAATATTTGGACGACCAGCGTCGTCGGCACACACAACTAAGCACTGAAAGTTGGGGTGGAGAACGGCAAAGAAACAGTGCGCCACACCCCAGAAAAAAAAAGACGAAAGGAGAAGCGAGAAACAGGGCACTGAAATAAATATAAAAACCCACGACGAACACAGATGCACCACAGAAAAGCAGCCCAAGAACCGCACCGACGCAATCTTCACAGATTCGATACACGGTGGGAGGAAGAAGACCTTAAAAAAATGTCTTGAATGACAAGAGACAAATTAAAGTGACACGAAACACGCACACAGAGGAAACAGATGTGCAGGAGAGGTTCTCGGTTGATCTTTCCGGTATTTCGGGTGCTGTGATGCAGCACCAGAGAATAAAAAGTGCTTTTCAGAGACGGTTGCCTCCGATACAAAGAGAGAGAGAGAGAGAGGCGAACAGGAAATGTCCTCTCAGTCACAAATTTCTAATACCTCAAGATGTCTGCCTGAGCGGCGCGGCAATCGCCGACGTGGAGGGGGGAAGAGTGGGGGGGGGAGAAAGAACTAAAACTCCCCCTTTGAGAGGAATCCTACTGCTGTGTGAAGATGTTCTCGAGTAGATGCACGTGTTCGCTTTCAACTTGAACCGCAAAGAAGCAACGAAAAAGGGGGAGAAAAGGTGGAACAACGGATACGACTATCACAGAAGAAACTTTCGTCACGGCGCTAAAAAAAAAAAAGTGGCGACACAGTAGAGGAGCTTACAGAGGGACAACTGACATCACACGTACAACGGGAAATCGATTTACCTTTCGTAGTTCAGTTTTCGCTTCTGTGCCCACGCGATTCGCCACAGCTTTTGAAGCGAGAGAACCACAGTGGGGGGGGGGGACTCTAGAGAAGAGCGACACAGGTGAGTTATCGAGCAACCACAAAAGATGACACAGTGAATGCCGATATCCTACAACACCTTTAAAAAAAAGGCTCTCTCTCTCTATTTGATATTGTTCTTATGTACGTGTGCGCGCGCGTGTATATGTCTGTGAGGGGTGTGTGATGTTGGTTATGCAGCGGTCGATGGAATTTTCCTTCTACTTTCGGAGGCGTTCTCTCTCTTCTCTGTGGCAAGATTACTTCGCATAAAGAACCAAAGGGAACTACTGTGAAGACGTGGCGCGGATAAATAGGGGGAAAAAAAAAGATGAAGGGGAAAGAGGTTGGAGAGGTCAATTGCACTGGCAGTCCCGCCTAAGAGCAAGGTAGCTATGGTGACAAGTTTCGGAGAGGCGTACTACACTCAGCAACTGGATTATCATTGGCTTCTTTCCTACCCATGAGGTCTTGTGTATATACAGCAGAGAAACCTTGCGTGGATTGTCGGATGAAGAGACGATTCAAGCGTATTTTCCTCTCCACTCCCCTGTGAGGTGGAAGAAATGAGTCACTCATCCAACATGCCTATCCCAGGTACCCCCACGCCACTAAGCCATTTTTTTTTTTTTAATGCTGTGTATACGTGTTCGAGTTGGCGCTTCCTTGGGTAGGCCCAACAGTGTACAGTGACCTGGAGGATGAGGGTGAAAGGGGGAAAAAAAAACTTCGCGGGTAAAGTTGCACGGTATTGGAGTTTCACGCACACAGGGAGAGAAGGGCAAAAAAAAAAAAAAGGGTCAGGCGTGATCTGCAGAATTAGCCGAGGAGGCGTAGTCATCGACAAACTAGCTCTGCTTTGGGTACTTATCATCTATTTAGGAGTGGTACAAGAGTATGACACAAAAAGCACGCGAGCGAGGCAACAGGAAGCGAGAAGCGGCGGACAGGGCGGAGTTGAAGAGGAGAGGGGGGGGGGCAGGAGACGAAGCGAGATCCGGTGTCAACTCCTGTAGACTAATCCAACCCCATTCTGTAACACACACACACACACACACACACACACACAACCTAAAAAATCTCTATGGATATTGCTCACTTTTTTTCTCCAGCAACGCGCCAGAAACAACTGCAGGCGGAGGAGGTCAGCTGACACACACGAAAAAAAAATCAGAAAGTCGCGGAGGCTGTCGAAAATGCAAGACACCTTCTTGCTTCCAGACAGGCTCACGAAGCAGTCTTGTTTCACTCCCCTTCTCGTTACTGATACCCATGTGCCTTTGCTCCTCTTCTATACAAACGTCTTGAACAGTTTTTTTTTTTAATTTCTTCACGGGGTTTCAGAGAAAATGCCCCTTGTCACCTGAATCTCTCTGGACGACACTCTTGGCGTTTCTCGCCCTGCTGTTTATCCTAGCCCAACGAAACGACACCCCACATCTTCGTGCAAGAGAGGTTCGCATGAAGATCATATTGCTCACCATACATACACGCAACTCCAAGCGACATCTTGAGGGAGGGCAGCATAACCAGCAGCACTCCCTCCGCCCTCCAGGCGGCGGACCATGTCATAGTCTATCACCGGAGAAATACCACCTCTGAATAAAATATACTTTTCTGTGGGAAGCGCAATCGTACACGAGGACTCGGGAGGGACAACCTCGCAAATGTCAAACTGAAACAGGAATCATATCCCCTCTCCATCCCAATCTCTCCAAAAACATATATATATATATATATATATATATATATATATACGCACCACACATGGACGCTCTATGGTGGCGCGGTGGTGATCTTAACTTTATAAAGAGTATCGCTCTTCTCTACTCAAAAAAAAAAAAAAATACAATCGATAACAACAGCCAAAAAGGAGTCAGCACGTCCACGAGTCGAGCTATGCTCACCCACGCGCAGAGAAAAAGAGACATGAGTTTAACTACCAGCCATAGGAGGAGAAGCGCAGTGTAGCCAGAAACACCATCGGAAAAGAAGCAACAAGAAACGAAGGGGGTGTTAATGAAGCAGTGGAGACACGAGTTGCACAAAAAAAAAAAAACTAATCATTCAAGCAACCGAATGATCAGTCAACTATCGATCACGAGAAAAATTACCGTGCTTCGCGACGGCCTCTCGAGTCCCCCACGAATGTCAATGCCTCACAGAAAAAAATAAGGATTTTTTTTTCTGTGAGTTAGCACGTATCAGTAGTTTGAGAGTCAACTCGAAGCGTGCTTGATATTGAGGGATGGTACAGGCAAAGAATAGGTCACAACTGACACTACGCGTATCCCAGCTACATACATGAACAGGGACTGAGCCCGCTTCTATGACTGAGAGGCGTTGGGACCACTAAAACGAAGGACTTTGCAGTGATCGATAAGCTCCTGGTATGAGAGGTGCTTCAAGTTGACGATGCTTTCCACGATGGAAGTTTTGTTCGGCCGCTGTTTATCGACACGCAAACGATGGAACACCCACTGCGTTGCTGGAAGTCCGTTAGGGCCCGCCTTTTCGACGATGTCCACCAGCTCTAGTTCAACAACGACACTGTTACGCAGGCTATAGGCGGTGACCTGCATGTCGGTGAAGACGCCGACGGCCCCTGGAAAGCTGACCTCCCGATCACTCTCGGTTGTGTAGAGGTCAAAAACTGTGACACCATCTTCCGTTTCTTCCCCATTCATGAGCCTAAAATCGGCCGTGCAGAGGTGCATAGGCTTCCACTTCAAGAGGAACCTATCGGAACCGAATTTGTAGAGGGAGTTGCCCTGAAACACTATACCGTCCACGGCGAAGGGCGCCTCTTCGAGTCGCGGAAGCAGCTTCGGAAGCTCGTTGATGGGAACGTACTGCTTCAACACCACAGGCCCGTAGGCCGCAGACTCGCCACTTTTTTGCACCATCAGCCGGAACCACCTACGCAAAAGCTCGTAGCGCTCAAAGAATAGAGTCCGCTTAGCCTGCTTGCCACCAAAGTAGACGTAGTCAATGACGTGTAGCAGGGGAAGCGCCTCGTTTGTCTCGCTGTTGGTGACGCTCATCTCTGCATCAAGCATCCACTCAATATTATTCACGTTTACTTGGCGATCGCCGACCATCTCAAATGCAGAGGGAAATGCTAACGAATCGAAGAGAGCGTTTAGTTCGAAGCAACCGGTGAAAATGAAAGGAAATCCCAGTATGCCGAAATGTGAGTGCTTCACCACCAGAAACCGCTGACCATCCGCCTTCAGAGTAACGTACATGGAGGACATCCGCTTGCATTCTTGACGGTTTGCGAACGATTTGGCGTCGACGTATCCACCGACGATAGAAAGCGGCGCGCTATCGGTACGACCGGACATATTGCCGACTGCTGTGTGAATCTCCTTGGTGAGCAGCTGAAAGTCTCGGTAGTCATCGACGAGGGGAAACTTGGCGATGCCGTCAACCACTGACGCACTTGGTAATCGGATGTGTCGACTGCGTTTCGGAAAAAGTCCATCAATTATGCTATAAATGCGATCCGATACACGGCGCGCCTCCAGTGTGTTGCAGTCAATCGTGTGCAGCACACCGATCTTCTTGTACACGCGATCTGCTACTTCCGCCTGAGCCCGCTGTTCTACGGAGCGCCAAAAGTCGGCGCCGGACTTCTGATCGCCACGCGACTGAGCGCGCCTCATACCTTCTTTGGGGTCCACTTGCAGCCAGAAAACAATCGGAACCGGCAACTGACACACATTGAGGGCGGCTTGAAGATAGTAAGCATCCATTTCCCCTGTCGCGATGAATCGATCGAGTACAAGGCCATTGTAAGAGCGGTCCTTTGCATCTGGCCCGAAATTTTCTTTCACGACCCGCTCAACCTCCTCAAAGGGTTGTTTACCTTCTTTACTCAAGTCGCCAGAGGACAGGTGCAGGAGATGATAGCGCTGAGCAACGCTCTCAGCCTGTGTTGTTTTACCGGATCCGCGGCAGCCGAAAATCATGACGATAAGCGGGTTGCTGTTTGTCGGGGCAGCTTTTCGGCCAAACTGAGGTGGTCTCCAACCACTAAGCGCAGCAACGCCAGAACCAATGGAAGGGCGGGAAGACGGCGCGGCTCCAGGTAGTGAAACAGCAGGTCCACCCGCGTGTTTTGGCACGGCCGAAGGCTGCAGCGTCGTCGATGGTGGTGGGGTGCCATTGGGGCTACTTGTGGTCGGAGCAGAGCCTGAGCTATTCGTGGTAGGGCCGCTTGGCAGCACACGCAGCATTTGTGATCCAGTGGCGGTGTGATTCGTTGACACAAGACCTCGCGGAGGTCCAGGGTAGGGCACTGCACTCCTCGCCGCGGCAACAGCTGAATATGCTGCATTGCTGGCCGCGGTGCCGACGCGGACAGCTCGTGTCATTGGGGCAGACGAAATCCGCGGAGGTACCTGCGTAGACACAGTAGAAGAGCTTGCTACTTGCCCTGAAGAATGTATGGCACTCTCTGCCACAATGTGATCCTGGAGTTGCTGTTGCTGCTGAGAGACAGTCTCGGAGCGAGGTGCGGGTAAAGCAGGCGGCGAGGGACCACGTTGCTCTTGGATGGTGTAGCGACTGGAGGTTGCGTTGCCCGCCTCGCTAGCACTAAGGCTGCTTGGCGATGCACCACGACTCCCTTCGTTGGCTGATGCGGATGCCGCAGCCGCAGCGGCCGCGGCTGCCGCGGCAGCCTGCCGCTCTTGCGCACTGCGAGGAAGCACAGGGGCAGCCTTTGGAGGAAAAGATGAATGCTGATACTGGTGTATTTGCTGCTGCTGATGCTGTGGAGACACACGTTGCAGAGGGGGTGCTCCTTGACCTACGACATGCGCCTGCTGTTGCAGACCATTTCCTCCAGGTACAGATGAAGAGTAGCCGCTATAAAGAGGGAAAAATGAAGCAGGATTCTGCGACTGGCCACTGCGGTCTTGAGAGCGCGGTATTGCCGGTGCAGATGACTGGGATGGCAGCGGATGCTGCTGTGCAGTATATCGAGCACCGGTGTTATGCGTTTGGATAGAGAGCGGGGTCCCTGATGGGCTCGTGGTTGGCGCACGCCGTGTGGAGGAGGAGGACCACCCGAGAATCGGCGGCTGATCACTCTCAAGCCGTTCGGAGGAGCCATCAGTTCCTATTCCACTGGAGAGATTTGCAGCCGTGTGGACACCGCTCCCGGCTTTGTTCGTACCGACAGATATGGAGGCAGGTGAAGGCACGGAAGAGTTTATACTCATCAGGGGTCTGGTGGGAAAGATTTCTGACGCTCTCGGTAATGGGGACGGGGGTTGCCACATCATCGCCGGCGGCCCCCCACTGCCCGTCGTCTGGGGGCGCAGGCCAAGGGTGGACACTTTCCCACTGGTAGTCGCGCCACTGTTTGGTGTCTCATAGGCGTCTGCCGCGGTTGTTGGTGCTGTGGCCGCTGGCTTCGTGCTTCGCTTGAAGCCTGACAGGAGCGGTACATCATCGTTGCTGACTGGACCAGAGGCGGTGAGAGTTCGTAGCTGCGGATTGAACTGTGGAGTGGGGTGATACACCGGCGGAACAAACGACTCCGGATCGTTGCATAGAAAAGACGGAATGAAGGGCTTCGCCGTCGGGTCAAACGATGGAGCGTTTGGATTGAGACTCATCTTGATACCTCGACGGCTAGAGAGTGAAACGGAAAAAAAAAATACACGACAGAGACGTCACCACCACCACAACACAAACAAAAAACAGAAGACAGGAAGGCCTGATGGAACGTGTGATTTTGTGTGTAGGGGGGGGGGAGGGGGTTAGAGAAGTCTTCTCGGAATCAGGTAGGCAGGAAGACAGCGAGTTAAACAAACGCAGTGCAGTACAAGACAAGACGGCGCGCGACCACAAACAGGTGATCTGATATAAAAAAAGAGGGGGGCACGGAATCGCAACGCTTTTTTTAGTGTAAAGGTGTATCGCGTTTCCAACTACAAGTAAAAATAAAAATTTTCACTAGTGGTGTTCTTCGAGTGATGTAAATGCTTAGGGGCGTTTATGGACCACGTTATATAGAGTTCTGAAGAGGGTGACGGTGAGCCAGCGGCTAGGTCGGGTGCTTGGAGTAAGCCTAAATCAGAAAGTAGTTTCTCCTCAACACGAGCAAGGACATGCACACCGACGCTCAGACACACCCACGTGTGCAGCCACAGTCACAATCACCCCGCCGCTACGCCAAGAAAAAAAAAAAGAGTCTAGAACGAGCTCTCTCTCGTCTGAACCTTTTTTAATTCGATGATGACACTTTCCCCACACACCTTCAAATGAAATTGCAGTCGCCTCGCAGTTGAGTACAATTCGTGCGAATCAACAAGTGAAGACCTCCCCTCTCCAGGAGCAGCGCAACAGCAACAACAGCAAAAAAAAAAATGGCGTCGTGGGTAGAGGCACAAGAGAAGGAGCCCCTGTGCGAGATGAGCAGAATCTGGTGAACTGAGTGTGTTCAATGAGTAAGGACTGTGCGCAGGATCTACACGGAGAACGCCAGAAGGGTGACAGGGGAGAGCAAGGGACACAGTACAATGTGTGAATTCGGAGATTCCAACTTGCGTCACCTTCGCGAGCGCTTTTTTACTCAACACTTTTCAGAGAATATTTAGGAGACAAGAATGTGATTCACGTCCCCACTCACGCAGCTGTGATGCGGCTCACGAAACCTTCGGAACCTTGTTTTGGCGTGGTTGATCTATGGACACCAACCTGTGTTAAATCAACACGAACCCCGAAGAGAAAGCAGCTGACCCAAACAGGGAGTAGAGAGCGCGAGAGCCCAACGGCAATTTGTAGTAGCTACAGTAGAAAAACGTGGCTTTTCCCAAGGAAGTAGACAAGCAGCTACTGTTGATAACGGTCAAGGATGTGAGGAATATGGTCGGAAAGTGGAGTGGGTTGAGGGGGAAGGGGGCGAGAAAAGGGAAAACAGACAGACACACACACGCAGAGGAGTTGGCCACGAGTCCCCTCAGCGAAGATGCTTTGGTGTGATGGTGTTCTCACCTTAGATGTGGCAGATAAAAAGCACAAAATACACGGGAAATGGGTGAAACAACAAATCAATACTTATATCATGCGCGTTGGCTAGGAAATCGGCCCCTTACACGCACGCGAACAGAGTTGTGTCGTGCTTCGAGGGGTGGGGGTGGTTTCGCGGACGTTACTTTTGAAGTTTCAGATTATGTTGTCAGGCGTTTGTCGGAATTAAGCTTCGGAGGAAAGTAACTCCACTACGCTGGTAAAACACCTCAGTTTAGCACCCTCCAGAAAAGGAGGGTCTGTGTCTGTGTCTGTGTGTGTGTGGGGGGGGGGGAGGGGGGAGGCAGGTGCAGCCTTATTTATCTTTGCCGTGTTTTTCCCATCCACCTCATGTGTGTTTCTTGACTTCACGTTCGATGGTGTGTACCCACTCCTCACCGTCACCTGCACACAGCGAGACGTGTGGGCCTTTGGTTTTTCGTGGTTTGCAGCCGTCCTCTCACGGTTTTCTACTGTGCTGTGTGCTTTATCAGCTAGGATGGAGAGAGAGAAAGAGAGAGAGAGAGAGAGAGAGCTCCGGCCTGACGACACCAGGAGCGTAGAAAAAATAAGAACACAGAAGGAGGGTGGTAGAGATGCTCGCTCCGTTTGCGCGGATTTACGGAGGGAGGGGAGGGGAACGCACCAAACGACCGACAAAGCGCGTGCTCACTCACAGAGAAAGAAATAGAAGCAGCGACGACAAACACCACGACCGCAACAACAACAACAAAAGAAAAGGGCTACAAAAAGGCAATACGCCACTGCGGGAGTGGAGTGCAAGCAGTTTTGAGACAGTCAGAGGTATATGATCACGTTGGTGAACGCGTAGGTAAGTGGGAATCGGAAAAATACCAGGTTACAAAGCAAGAGAGATTGGAAAGATTTTTTAAAGAATTCCAATTGCTGCATAACAGATATCACGAAATGTGAACCAATCACGCAGTGCAGCAGAACAGTAAGGGTGCACAGAGGGCATTGAGAAACTCTTCTAAAACCGAGGTAAAAAAATCGTTTTATTTAAGTTGGAAGGTTAAAACCTTCCACAAAAATGGGTCAACAATTGGTCTGCACGCGGAAACACGACATCAAAAGACGAGGGGCCACGCCCTCCAGGTTGATCTGCACTTCATTCCGCAATTTTCATGGTGCCTGTTTTCTTTTTCGCTTTTCCTTTAGGGCTCGCCACCCCCTTCCCCCTTCACGGCGTTCGCCACGGATTCATTGAGGGATTAAGAGGCTGTGATGACTAGGAGTAACCCAAAACGCCGAGAGCTGTGAGACGATGGTACCGGAAGTTATTGAATGGCACCCGTTTCCCTTCCCCGCCCTAGAAATCCAACAAAATAAAAGGGCGCCTGTTTCGACTGCTTTCTGCAACCGACAAGACACAAGCATCAGCGGGAGAAAAAACAAAAGAGAGGGCAAAGGGGGGGGTCCACTCCTAAGCAGAAGCTCCATTTCATTAAAAAAAAAAAATGAGAACACACATTATTGGCGCCATGTCGCACGCACAACCAAACGGGAGAGCCTCGCTACTCGTGTATGATGTTCTTGAACTCACCGACGAGGCCCTCTGAATACGAAAACTGCTTTTGAATTCCCCAATCCTCACCATAGCTCTCGACGAGATAACGCTCGGGGGGCACAAGAAACCCGTTCCCAGACGAGGCGACCATGGAGCAAAACGGAAGCTCTTCAAGATCGGTGGCGAAAGGCTGGTGGCGATAGCGATACATGCCATGCTTGCGCTTGTCGGCAAGCTCGTAAAAAGAGGCTGCCCACAGAAACAAACCCTTCTCACGCACTAATGCATCATCGCTGCCCTCATCTTTTTCAACATCCGCATTCGTGAGTATAGGGGGGTAGTAGAGATTTATGTCGATGCGTGTGCCTGTGTTCCTGTGCAACACACGCAGCTCCAGTCCCTTTTCAACTGCGCCACAAATATCAAACACGATAAAAGCCCGTGTCGAGGCTAGTGTGTGAAGAAGTTCATAGACGCGCGTTTGCACGGTGTCCAAGCCGGCTGCGGCGCCGGATGAGGAAGACACGCGGGACACCGGCAGTGCGTCAGCATCACTTAGAGGTGTTGCGATATCTTCATAGAAAATTCCAAGATCAATGTCTACATCGTACGGGACGAAGCAGCCATCACGGCGTGCACCCAAGGCTGTGCCGCAGGCAAGGAAAAAACGAATCTTGAGCGATGCTAGCACCTCTCGCACTGCTAACAGTGCTTCTTGGAACGCAAGTTGCTTCGCAACTAACGCAGCCTGTCCATTAAAACGCTGCCGAACATAAACTTCAAAGTTGTTGGGCACTCCATGAAGAGATGGGTTCACACCCAGCGCGGGTGACACCGGCGCCTTTGGTTCCGTTGAGGTCGCCGTCACGCCAGCTCTAAAAGCCACTAGATGTTTTGGAACACGAATGGAAGAACGCTGCTTACTGTCCTCCGCCGGTGTCGTCATTGGCTCCATTGCTGGAGGTGAGGTTGGTAACACAGGCGATTCTAGGGTATACTGCTGACACTGCTTCTCTAGGGAGCTCACCAAACGGGTGAACAGCGCCTCTTCCACAGTGGCATCTGTGCATCTCAAGTACGTCTCGTATGCGGCCTCTAGCTCAGCCTTGTCAGCGAAGTCTTGCACGTTCTCCTCTGTAGAGGGTGCCTGTTCGCATGATACACATCCTTTGCGCTCCAGATATGAGAATCGATCTAGCCACTCCAGCAGTGCAGTACGTCGAAGCTGGAACGAGGAAAATAGCGCGCTGTCCTCAACCTTCACTACAGACTTATCACACCGCCCAGGCAGCAGTGTGACACTGGATAGTAGAGGCGGAATCCCGTTCACTGAGGCGGTGGTAGCGTTCGCCGTACCTGTGGCGTTATCTAGAGTCCCCCTGTGTTTGGAGACGGCAGCGGCGCATATGTGACACTCTCTCTGGTGTACGTGTGGTCGAAAGGTGGCTTCAGCAGCCCTTCGGCAGGCCTGGCAGTGGCGTAGCATGGACACTTGGCGAGGACACCAACTGTATGGTGGTGAGGGGTAGAAACGCTGACCAGCGCTTGACAGGACCGGGACGTACGCCCACACCTCTAATTGATTTGTGCCGTACCTCGCCTTGCTGAGCGGGAAAGATTTTTTTTCTTTTTTTATTGGAGGCCGTTTGTGCGTACGAGAATCCGGCGCTTTTTATGTACTGTTCATGTCAGGGGCAATGGGAAGGTGCGTGATACACTGGTATTCAAACGTTGACGCCCCATCCCCCCTCTCACCTGAATAAAAAAAAGTTTCAGATCAAGTACTTAAGTAGGTTGGGGGGGGGGGTTACGAGAGGTGGAGAACCCCATCAGACAGGTCGTCCATGGGAAACCATCAAGAAACTGGAACTTACTGCCTGTGATGAGAAAAGGGTTTTCCCATTTCACCGTTCCACATGACAAGAGATACCGTGGACAAGCAGTGGTACCACCGAATACAGGAAGCAGTTTCTTACTTCGTGAATGCAGAAAGAAAGACAGCTGTCGGGTCCATAAAGACATCGGAAGTGATGAACACCTCCACTTAAGGTGGACAAAGGTGTTTGGCATGAATGCCCACGGCCTGGAAGAACTTCCGACCCTGCGGATCTTGCTATCTTTGGGTGTGTATCGTCAAGAGACTCCACCCGTTGAGGGCCGTAATTTGGCATTCTTTATGGTCACCACACATTTGTGCCAATGTTGGGAGTTCTGCGTTTGAATCACCAGCGTCAAAAACTAATAAACCCAACGCAGTCACACTCCTTACACAAGTTCAGAAAGAGAAACACCATTACCCAATTACCCACACAGAGTGACGTGCTCTAGCTACCTTCATAACTGCAGACCCCCTTCGCAGCGACATTAACCCCTATCTTTTCAATCAACACACACACACAGACACAGACACACACACACACACACGGAACTGGAAGCTGACTTTCCTCCGACGTCCTGTTTGTTCACACGTGCCAGAGTTCTGCTGAGACGGTGGCACCAACATTCATGACACGCAGTAGCTGCGTCTGCGCTGCCGAGGCAATCAGTTTGCGTGTGCGTAAATCTTGCCGATACAGTTGCTCCAAGAGGGGTACATGCAGCATCCATTCTTCACCTTTGAGAGAGCTCAGCGGATCACTCTGAGGAAAGCCAAGGAACATGCGCGGAGGCAGTCCCCCGACGTGAGCCACCTCGGTTTGTAGACGGCGCAACACCCACTGCCCCGTTCGACTTGTCTGATCGCCGAGAGGCACAAGGTAGCCAATTTCGCCCATATTAGTGACATAGATTGCAACACTACCCGACTGCGCTGAGGCAGCCTTCAGTCGCATCATCTTGATGAGCGAGCCGCCGGCCAGGCGGTACTCTCCCGTGACGCTCAGCAATGACTCCAGCACTTTCGCCGGCTTCCCCGGTTCCTCGAGAACACGAGGCTTGTAGCTCATGCAAATCAGATTGCGCGCATCATCGGCGACCAGTATACCTAAGCGCGTATCGTGATAGAGCATCTCTTGTGAAACGACAGAAATGTTGTGTGTGTCACGTCCGAGAACGGTAATGGAGTGCGCATCCTCGTTGTACCGGGCGAAAAGAACCGAGTTGAAGAGGTCTCCAATAAGAAGGTAGTCGCGCATAGATTGCAGGCTTGTGACGTAGGCCCCGGCATACAAAATTGCCATAGTCTCCATTATGCTCTTTTCTGCGTCATAGCGGTACACGCGCACAGTACCACCGACAGCGACAGCGACGCAATCGACACTGACCCTCGCGATGGCCGTAACCGGTCCCTTCATTGACTCTTCGTGCAGAGTGCGCAGCTGCTGCGTTCCCTGTCGATCTTTCTGCGACGTCGCCAGCAGCAGCACACGTCCACGGGTGGTGACATCCTCGCCAAGCGGGTACGCCGTTGCCAGGGCGCACACTGGCGCCGTCGCAGGTCGATTTACTGCGTCCATCGTCGTGTCGCGGGACACCTGCACCAGAGTTGCAGAGAGCACTTTCTCATTTGTATCAAGCAAGAGACGATCCATGCACTGCCAGTCGAGTGTAGAGAAGAGCAGAACCTCATAACGTTCATTTGTCGGCACGGGTACCCCGGACGTTGCCGACAGAGGAGGCAGTGGTATTGGTTCCACCACATGTGGCACACGATTTCCTTCCTCGTCTTCGATCATTCGCAGTTGTACATCAAAAGGAGCGCGCTTTGGCGAAAATGGCTGTGGCCGCGACGACACAACGAAGCATCCATGAGCCGCCGGTGAGTAGACAAGTTGGTGGGGCGTGCACCCAAGGCGTACCCGCTCCAGCCACCACCCGCTGCTTCCGAGCAGCTCACCGAAAGGCTGCATGGTGGCGAAGTGTACAAAGCCTTCACCACAGTAAACAAAGCCGCCATGCACATGCCGCGAGTGGAATGGTGCAAAGCCGCGCACGGCGCTCATGGCATGGTGCCGGGTGCAAACTAGCTGATTCGTGGCGGCATGATAGAGGAGGAACACTGGTGTCTGACCGCACACATAGATGCCCTTGTGCCGTCCCTGAAGGTTGCGAAGTGGCACCAGGCGCTCACTACAGTGCCGCATCTGCTGCGTGACACTTGCTAAAAGCGCCCGTTCTTCCTGCAAGCGCTTCTTTCGAGCCTCGATAGATTCTACGACGTCCACTTCTGGTGCCACGTCGAGGATGTGATGGACGAGTTTTACACACCGTCGGGGTCCGTTGGCATCTGGAGGAACAACCCGATAAGTTACTAGCTCGCCGGATGATAATATGATGACCCAAGTTGCCTCGGTGGGAGCAGCAGCGACAGCGATGTCTTCATGCTGGTCGAATACGGAAAGATGTGTTATGGTGGGCAGTGGCTCCGAATTCAGTCGCTCGCGCAACTTCACCATTGGCGTCTCAAGCCCCTCCACCGCGAAGGGCGGCAGAAGGGCAAAGTTAGGAAAGCTCGAGACCTGCTGAATTACCTGCGGCGATTGCAAATGATACATGATAAGATCCATGTTTTGCACGACCAGAAGCGTCTGCTGACGCTGCGGTGACTGCCTCGTTGATGCTCCCCACCAGGCAACAGCTACGACCTTCTCGAGAAGAAGAGTTGCTGTGGACATTGCCTTAGCGTCTTGTAGGCTAAATGACAGCAGCTGTCCATCTGTGAAGCGGACGAGAACGCAATGCATATCAGCAACCAACAACGCGGCAACCGCCACGTTTGCCGCGGCACCTTGGCTGCTGGCTCGCTGTATCGCTGGCAGTGTTTGAAATTCAGTGCTACCCAAGCGGCGCTTGCCATCGACTGAAAGGAGTCGCAACTCAGTTTCGGTTACCTGCAGGAGGCCTGGCAACCAGTCTAACTGTGTAGCATACACAGTGCGAGCTGACACACTGAGGGCAGCGCCGCGCACCTGCTGTACTGAGTCGCTGCGCACTGCAAATAGGATGGAGAAATTGGATCCGGTAATAAGCAGATGCGGGTGCTGGGCGGCGCCTCCGGGAAGTGCCACGGGTATTTTTTCTTGCTCTCCCCCGCCCCTGGAATCTCGGGGCCGCTTGCGGGCATCCTCGTTGGCATGCTCAAGGAAAAAGACGGAAATGGCGTTGAGCTCCTCCTGCCGCACCACGCGGCTGCGAATCGACCGTCGGAGAATCGATAAGCTACCCGCAGAGCCGGTGCCGGAGCAAACGGCGATGTCCATGACTGCTTTTCTCTGTGCTGCCGTCATGACCGGCTCTGTCTCAAAATCGACACTGCGGTAGAGATCAGCGTAAGGAGAGGCCTCTACGGACGGGTCGAGTGTGTTCTTGTCTAGACCCCCACTGATGACGGTAGAAGTGTCCACAATGTCCACATCACGCACAGGACCAATGCCAACAAACTTTTGCAGCACTTTGCACGGGTCCTGCGGAGTGCTTTGAATGAAACGCGAATCACCGTTCAGAGAACCAAGGAAAAAACTCGTGGAATCAATGGTGCCATAGGAAGAACAGAAGCAGCCGGTCATGACAATCTCCGCGCTGATGCTACTAACTGTGTATCCGTGACTGTGCAGGTGAATGTCTACAACTGTCCCTTCCTCCTCCGTAACGACTAGAAGGCGTTGATTCTCATCGCGCGGCGCCGCATCCCTGGAGCCATCCATGCCGCCTGCTCCCTGCCTCCTCACCGACTGCGAGAGGAGAACGGTCGACGCGTTCGCCAAGTTTAGATTCACCTTCACCAAATCCGTCGACGATGCCTGCGAGGCACTGCGCCACTGTATCGCCTCATAACTCACTGCCGATGACTTCAGATTGCGCGCCTGTTCCTCGCCAACGGCGTTGAGGAAGACGCCGTAGCCGCTCTTGGTGCTGACGTGCATCACCATGTTTCGGCTAACGCAAAGTACAGCGGAGGGCACATCCTGGAAGGCTGGAAGCGGCGTCATGTTTGTCACATCGTAGGGCAAGCCGTCCACTTCGCTGAGAGAAAGCATGTGCGGTGTTGAAGAGTTCGCCAGCGTAATTTTCATCCACTCAATGGAGCACGTTAGCATGTGTGATTCGACCGTCTTACTGCGCCACTCCAAGAGCTTCACACGCCCTGCCCACGTCGGCTGCCTCTCGAAGAGAAACGCCAAGAGGGGCTCGCCGGCGGACTCGACAAACTGTACGTCACGAATGTTGCGCAGTGTAGTTTTGACGTTCTGCAGGCTCCAATGTGTCACCGTTCCGATGCGCAGCAGTAGCGAGCTGCCCCCTGCATTTGTTGACCTCTCAAGTGGCGCAGCCAGAGGGGCTACTGGGGTTGCTTCAGACGCCGTGGAACAACCAGTCCTCTTAACCCCTTGCATGAGAGGTTCCAGCCCCTCACTGAGCGCTTCCGATTGCATCGGCCCCGTCGATTCTTTCTTTTCCTCGATATCGTCCTCGTCCTCGTCGCCCCAAGCATTAAGCGCGACCGTTGGCTTTGGCGCGACAGCCTTTGCGGTACCTGAGGTCGTGTTTAAGGCAGCCTCCTCATCTCCCACAAAAGCAGCAGATCCGCCGGCTGTTATCGACACGTTCGCCGCGGAGGATTCCGCTTGCGCTGCTGCCATGGTTTCTTGATTCACCATCTCCAGTACAGGGAAAAAAAAAAGGTCGCTCCGCTTAGCCAAAACGGCGAGAAAGGTGCCCGTCTCATCCACTCGTAGCATCGCGTCCAGTGGGCACCGGTCAAGGCTGAGCTGTCGGTCATCCAGCTGCACGAGGGCTACGGTGTCAAACTGGAGTTTGACAGGGTTGTACTGCAGAAAAGAGACGTGAAAGTCATCGAAAAGGAGCACCAGAATGTCGGATATGGCCCTGAAAGGTCGACATGTCGCTGCCCCGAGCGGCGGGGCGTGCAAGGATACCTCCGCTACTTGCCCAAGCTCGTCCGCTGGTCGCAACCCAACGGCGGCGTGGTCACGATGTGGACCTTTCACTCTATACAAGGTGAGATAGTTCTGTCGAATAGCAATCACCTCTTTTTCTTTCTGCGCCGCCAGCGAGCTTGGCAAAAAATAGCCTGAAACCGTGTGCGTCACCACTGAGGCTGGAAGCAATGGAGCCACAGCTGTGTGGAGCATTTGAAAATAGGCGTGAGAGTGGGAGAGGGGGGGGGGAATCGTTTCCTGGATAAAAAACACTAGAAGAATCTAGCGACTACTGTAGAAGAAGTAAAAAAAAAAATGTGCGTTGCTGCTCCCACTGCGCAGAACAAAAATTCGGTAGTCAGAGATACGCTGATGAGCACCCAACGGGCTCGATGAGCACTTTTCTTTCCCTCCCTTTCTCTTTATGTGTGTGTGTGTGTGTGTGTGTGTAAAAATACAGTTAACACGTGAAACTACCCACAATTCATCTGCGCTTTTCTCTCTGCAGGTGTGGAGGTAGCGGACGCGCAAGAAAACAAGGTAAATATGAAAAGAAGTTGGTTAAAAAAAAAAAAAAGAGGAGGAATGTATTGGAAACGAAAGTAGATGTGTTGGTTTGGAGGATTGTTCAAGATAAAAAGAAAAAGGATATAGACGCGCACATATACATTCATTTTTTTTTTGAAACTCTTCCCCTCTTTCTCTTTGTCAGAGGTATACATTTTTTTTTCGACCGAGGGATACCCCTGCAAACCGCACTTCACCCCTCGCTCTGCGTGAGCAACCATGATGAGCCTTTCAACAGCGTAGAAAAGAGGAGAGCTATATTTCGAACAATGTATACCATCCCTCTCCTTCCCTGTACCTCTTTTTTTTTCCTGGGCCCTCAGAATGAGGCTTCTCTCAATGATGCTCATCGGCAGGTTGCTTTACTTCTTCCCGACAACGAATCTCATGTATATATTTTTTGTTTGTTTTGTTATTGGCACCCGCGCCGCGGAGCTGCTCCTGCACGATAATAGCATGCAGACACTCGGTAAATGAGGACAGGAGCGCGGCACGGAACATAGATGGGGTAGCCTCACGTACATGCACACGAAAAAAAAAAATGTGTGAGCCATACGGTGAGGAGGGCACGCATACCACTCAGCAAAAAAAAAAGTTTACCACGAACAAAACCGACAGCTTTGCCTTGCATGAGAGCCGAGCAGCAACATCCTTCAGGCGTACAGGTCTTCTAGTGTTCTGAGAAGACACACCAAGGCACGACTTTCGTTGGAGGCACATCGGTCCAGGAGTTTAGTATACCGAGGCCTGAAGGCGTGCATTCTGATAAATCTCACCGCCACTGCGTTACTTGAAGCCAACCTGTAGAGTGCCATTAGGATCATGTTAAAAGAGGGCTCTGGCAGTTGCTCACGACTACGAAGGTGCAGACTGCATAGCAACAACGTCACGAGCCGCAGAGCGTAGTGCTCGCCGACGGAGTGCTTCATGTCACGCTTGAGAGACGGAGTCGACGTGATAACAATGCTGAGGGAGAGATTCAAGGCCAGACAAGCTGCTGTGTAAACAACAGTACTGCTGCTATCCATGAGGCCCAGACCAACGATCGACACCCACGAGTCTCGATAACGTTTTTCACTGTGGACGATTGCTCCATGAGCGCTACAGGCGAAGTTGCACACCAGCCGAAGAAATGCTACACGCCCATCTGACGACAGACGTGGAAAGTCGCGGGCGGCGAGGACAAGAATTGACATCAGTTTCCTATGAAAGACACAGGAGATGAGGCACAACTTATGCAAGACGACAATCCGTAGGCCGTCAAGGATGGGCCCCCATGCTATTACGGGGCTCTGCGACAGCGACTCAGTGACCATGTCCACATAGTTGAGCATCATTTTTGGTTCTATGCAGTCGGTGCCCTCCATCAACGCACTCGCCATCTCTTCAACCACCATTAATGCAGCCGGTTTCATAATGTTTTTACTGATAAGTGTGTGAATATAAGGGGTAAGGCCCAGAATAAGTTGCCTTGCTAGCGGCAGATCGTTGACGCGAAACAGCACTGCGGAATTCGGTGGCAGCATCACGAAACCACAGGCCGTCGAGACGTTGTATTGCATTTGAAGGCTGTGCTGTCGCTCACATATGCGAGAGCGCAGCTGCCGCGCAACAGCGCTCTGCATGCCCAGTGTGGTGATAGTTAGTGCCTCCGCGACGGCAGCGCCTACGTCTGTCTTCAGGACATCTTCTACAGTACTGACCAGATAACTTGGAATGTTAGTGTTTTCCCCCAGTAAAAATTGCACTGCATCGAGGGAAAAATGGTGACAGTTGTGCCGCACCGGGTGATAGTCATGGATCTGATTTACCTGAGCGGCCTGCACAGTGATCCACCGAAGAAACTCAGTGACGGTTTTTCTCGTGACGCCGACGCAGTGTGCTCGAAACTTGTCGCCAAAGCGAGTGCGCCCTGCTGATGCGACGCCGATGCCCCCTTCAAAGTACACTTCGATTCCGTAGCAGACAACGCCGGAGTGATAGACGCCTGGTACCTCAAATCCAACAAGATCTCTACCGTATTCTCTCAGATACCCAGAGGACAGATCATACACGTGTAGTCTCACTTCCATGTCTCGAGGAGTCGGCGTGCAGTGTTGGAGAAGGAAACTTTCCCCATCTCGCACGGCGGCAGCGGGCATCGACGCGTCATTTGGTGGCTGCATCGCTGTCGCTCGATTGCTAGACAGTTTTTTTTGATTTCCGACAGGCAATGACCCTGATGAGGTTGGCGCCTTCAGTGGCACGCATCGAAAAAAGGAATCACGTGAGGAGTGCGGCGTCCCCGTGGAAGAACCAAAAGATAGCCCGGTCGCCACAAGCCGTGGTAACGGTGACGTCTGTGCGTCAGCTCCCTTGATTTTGCCCGAGGTGTCTTCCTGAGAGGGGAGGGAGAGCCGGTTGCGGGACGACTTGCCTACTAAAGCAGGCGTCCCTTTGGAGGGCAAAAGTACCCTCTCGGACTCCTGGAGAAATTCCGCATGATTGATTTTTTCGTAGAGGAACGCATCCGCTGAGAAGCTCATATGCTCCGCCGCACCGCTCATGATGACAAAAACCCAATCAGAGTGATAAATATATATATATATATAAATATATATATTTATTTATTTATTTTATATATACATATATACTTGAGTCTTTTCCTGCCTTCGCTAATAAAAGATTGCCTTCAATTTGAACTCTGAACCGTCTTACCAGAAAGGCCTCTCTGCTATGAAGGTCATGGGCAAAAGCACCAAGTGAGTGGAGACACGTGAACCCTGTTACGTCGACAAAGATGTAGAGCTAACGAGTTAAAGGTGAAGAGAAGGCGAAAACAAGGGGAAGGCAGTACACGCGAATACAACCGGAGAAGACAAGGGGGGAAAAAATTCCGACCCTCTTACTTCAGCTAAGTCATGCATGAAGGAGGGGAATATGGTGGATCCCGAGAAGGAATATTCCGCCCACTTTCCGGTGTGGTTAAGAGATGGACTACCATGGGGCGAATGATCGAGATAGGTGACCGGAAACGTGCACTGTGAAACTACAAAGGGTCAAACGAATCCACCCCAGTACATTTCTCGAAATAGAACGCAGTCTTGATTTGATTTTTTTTCTCCCTTTCCCCCCCAGCGGTGCCATTTACAGAGCCATTGGGGAACAATAATACACCCGTATGCCTCTGTTACCTTATGAGGGAGAAAAGGTAAAGTGTACACGAGCACCTTACACACACTCGGACAGACAGCGAGTATGTGTGTGCCCTTGAAGCTGAAGTTTCCACAATAAGAAGACACACGCTTCAGACACACACACACACAAAAAAAAAAAAGCGAGAGAGATAAGAGTTTCAAGAGATGGGTGTAAAACTAATCAAATACATGGAACAAATTTCATGCCGAGGCTGACATGCAAACCTCATCACAATACAACACAGGGACTGAAGCACTTCTTGTGTTGATGTTTCAATGTGCGATCCCAGCACTTGACTTTTTTTTTTCGAAATAAATTCAAGAAAAGTGCCGTCTCCACAAATATAATAAAACTGAAGGGTCCGCGGTTGGTGGTGTTCGTGGCTAGCAGAAGGAACAGGGGGGGGGGGGGATGAGGATGGGGATGGGGATGAGGAAGGGAATGAGTAGATTAAAGCAGAGTCTAACACTATAAAACATCGGTTCTACTACTCATGCTAAAACCACGCACACACACTTAGGGGGAAAAAAAAACATTCACGCGAGAGCAGGGAGGGGGAAACAAAAAAAGCCCAACAACGAGGAAAATCGACTGTGCGCTGGAGATCCTCTGGCAGACAGAAGAGCTCTGTCGGCGTTCCAGTATCTTTGATCACTCGTAGTTAAAGAAGAACGCACGTAACCCGCGTCCATATGTCTCTGATGACCCCACGGCCAAAAAAAAAAAAAATGAAAAAAAAAGGAGAAAAAATAAAGCTGAAAACGCCTTTTCTGAAGTACCAAAACATTTACCCTAGTCAATCAGCTTAGTGGCCTCAAAATTTTTCCGGATTTTGATGTCAAGAACTGTTCGACGCAATTCGCGGCGGTGCAACTCCTGCTGATCATGGGTGTACCGTAGCATACTCAAGGCGCGGCGTCTTCCCTCCATGAATTTGTCCGCTCTAGCTTCCCGAACAGCATTTTGATGATATATTTTACTCATTTTTGCCTTTCGCTGACGAAATGCCGCCTCTTTTTTGCACGATGTGATCATTTCATGTGTGCGCTGTACCTCAGCAAAAATGCTAATAGCCTTCTCACGCTCCCGCTCAAAAACTTTTTGTGCGTGTTGCTGCTTTTGCTCAATCGCGTTTTCGCGGTCAGACTGCATTTTCCTCCATCCTCGCTCCAGAGCTGCAAGAGATTCCTGTTGCTCTCTGTCAGACTGCAGGCGGTCCTTAAATTCAAGCGTAACACCGATAGATTTATTATACTTGAGCATGTGCTCTAGCGTTCCGAGAGCTGGAATGCCTTCCATTTCTTCATCAATAGCACGGGCGCGCTCGTAGCGCTTGCTCATAGACTTCAGATCCACTTTTGCCACTCGATGTATAGCGGCCATCTCGCGATGATTTTGTAGCTCCACGAGCTCAAGAAAGTGCTCAGTAGTGAAAAGGTTATGCGAGGAGGAGAGGGGGGGGAAGGTGGTGTCGGCTTCTGCTGCGGGGGTGACCTGAGCCATTCTGTTTCTTCGTTTTTTGACCCTCCTGACTGCCCTTTTGCTGTAGCGAGAAAGCTTTTTCTCCGTAGTGGCAAGTTCCTTTTCCTCCTCACTGAGCGCCTCATGAGTTCGTGGAAAGTAGGGCTGCGGGATGGTCGGGGGCAGCAAGGCAGCCTTCGGTTTTGGCCGGTATGCTATCAGCTCAAGCAGCTTGTAAGACCTCACCTCTTCACTCTGGTGCTCAGTACCCTCCTCTTCGAAGGCAGAAAACTTGTCTTTGCCTTTGCTAACTGGACTAGTAGTTGCAGATGCTGCCTTACTGCCTGTGATGGAAACACCCTCCACGTAAGGCCGCGGCACTGCGAACGGTGAGAGTGGCTTTTCAGCGAGGCCCGGCGACGCAGGGGAATTCGGCACGCCAGCCTTATGGGCCTGGGCTAGGTCACCCCCCCCGACCACGACGTCGTCTGTGCTAGCTGAGCCAATATGTGGCGCAGTAGCGGGCACCGGCGGTGGTGGCTTCATCATGCCTCGCTCGTCGATTTTGAGCTCGTCGTCGCTCTCGGTGTCGGTGTCAAGAGTCGCGGCGGCGTTCTCCAGCTGCTTATCTGTGAAGCGAGGGCAGGGCGCTGCATCAGGTAAAACGCGAGTCCGCTCCTCCCATAATTCCTCCACGTTTCCTTTTTGCATCAACTTCAACTTAGCGCCTAGCAGGGTGCGAAAGGTGCCTTGGCGACTTCGTTCGCACATGGTGTATCGTATCAGGATGACGTGTTCCTCTTCATTACCGGTTTGAGCAAACATTGCTTTCGGCATGTAAAGCAAATTTTCCGGGAGAATTCCGTACATGTCGCAGGCCAGCATCGCAGCCTTTCCATCGAAACCGAAGAAGTTGACATAGATGCTGTCCTCGATACCTCTTGATTTCATAGTCAAGCGACTGCGTGCCTTTACCGGCGATTTGATGGAGGGGAAATGAAAATGATGAAGGGATCAAAGACCACCAATGACAAATAGTTATACTGCAGTTACGAGTCGATCCGCCTCCTCACGCCCACCCTCCCCTTTTTGCAGGTGCCCGCCTTGTGCGCGTTGCCTGATAGTAGCTGTGTACAGGTGCGTATGCGGGGATGTCTTTGAGGGGCAGTCGCAGTCTTGGGAGCCACATGTGGTAACTATTTGAGATACGTAATGAACGAATGTGGAGCAGAAGGAGAAAACAGGACAAGTGAAAGCTATGTTAATGAAGACATTGACATTGCCACAGAGGCACCCCGAAAATGATATGATAGGAGCGCGAGGTTGTGGGCGAATCCAGTGAAAGATGACCGCAAGTCTATCCACTCGTAGAACGCTCCCCCATTTTTTCCTTTCCATTCTCTGCAGACCAACGCGGTATTCTAGAACACCAAAAGTGCGCAGTTCGCAACTTCCGTCATCTGCGTTGTCGTCTTGATTCAGTGGTCATTAAATTGTACCCAAAGCGGAGCAAAGATGTGCACAGCGGATGCAGAAACGAAGACAGAGGTGTACACACTGACTCCCCACACCACCTCATCAGCGTCACGCGCAGGGGAAGGGTCCCAAAGAAGTCCCGACAGCGTGATGTGATGATCGGGTTCATCTCTCTCTCTCTCTCTCTCTCTCTCTCTCTCTCTCTCTACTACTATACTATATATATATATAGTAGTAGTAGTACGTACGTACGTACGTACGTACGTACGTACGTACGTACGTACGTAGTACGTACGTACGTAG
>CM007316.1:479725-501664 GCA_000333855.2 Endotrypanum monterogeii | reverse complement strand
CCTGAGACCCCTCCCCAATTTTTCCTTTTCAATCCCCGCCGGCCAACGCGGTATTCTAGAACACCAAAAGTGCGCAGTTCGCAACTTCCGTCATCTGCGTTGTCGTCTTGATTCAGTGGTCATTAAATTGTACCCAAAGCGGAGCAAAGATGTGCACAGCGGATGCAGAAACGAAGACAGAGGTGTACACACTGACTCCCCACACCACCTCATCAGCGTCACGCGCAGGGGAAGGGTCCCAAAGAAGTCCCGACAGCGTGATGTGATGATCGGGTTCGTATCTCTCTCTCTCTCTCTCTCTCTCTCTCTCTCTATATATATATATATATATACGTATGAGTAAAAGAGGCAGTCCGGCAACCTCAGAGATAAGATGCTGTTGACATTCTAGTTGCTGTCATCGTCGCTCGAGACAACACAATACTCCCTTGGTGTAGCTTCCTGGGGTAGTACTTGCCCCTCTTTCCCCAACACTGGCCTTGAGACCGAAGTCGACGACAGTAAGTCCGTATCCATCAGAGAAGAGGAGTCACCTCCCTCAACTCGCGCTCGCTTCCCGACTGTGTTCTCCGTCTCATCGCTGTCATCGCAATCAGCGCAGAAACTGCAGCCAATAACAGATTTCTCACAGTTCAGAAATCCGCAACGCGGACAGTTCCAAAAACCGCCGTCTTTATCATCCAAACGGCACTGCGGAACACGATCAGGCACGTTGGCCTCGTCCATCTCCGACATTTCACTGTTTCCGTGGGAGACAATGCCCTTGTATGGCTGCTGTACCACCGGCTCTGAGGTCGGCATCACCACCGAGGCCAAAAACTGCTCCTGCCTTAGACGTCTCTCTGCTGCGTCCGCGAGGATTTTCCGTAGAGCGTCCCGCGTCGGCGTGAGACAGACGGGTGTTCGTGACTGGTGAGGATCTCCGCCGCCAAGTCGCCGTCCCTCTCCTGAGAATACTGTTGTGCTGCCCGCTGGGGATGAGACCCCTGTAGAAAGTGTGGAAGGAGCCTTGGTGACGGATTTTGTGGTCTGGCGAGTGTGCGTGCCGGCCTGAGGGCGCTGTCCGCCGTCCGCGCGACCTATTCGATAACCTCTAGATTTACGATTACCAGACGGTGAAGCAGTGACACCACTCATCGCAGCTCGACTCTTCGGGTGTGCCACGGAGGAAGAGGTCGCCAATATTTGGGCTATATCTGGGTAAAGCTGTTTGCCTTGTTGAATCATCGCCACCTCCAACAATTCACACTCCTTCACCAATTCGTAATATAGATTCCAGAAAGACCGATCGTGCTTTGAATACACGCAGTGCGTGAACTCGTGCAAAGCTGTGCAGAGCACTTCGTGAAATGGAAGGAACTCATTTTTCTTGCCGGGTATACGAAAGCGAATGCACACCTCACTGCCAGCATTTACGTTCAGTCCTAGGAGCGAAGCCCCTCTCGGGTAGAATTCTTTGATGAGGCCGACACGCCACCCTCGGCGTGGGAGAAGTACCCGAGCTCGCTGCAAAATATGTTCCATGTATGATTGCGCCACATCGTCACGCTGCCAGCCAAGCGTCGCTGATGACCCGATGTAAGGGAGTTGGGCCAAAAATGCAGAGGACATTATGTACTCGAAATGACGCGCCACGCGAACGTGTGCGAGTGGTTATCGTCTACTTCTTTTAACGATTCCAATACCTGGGGTGTTTATTCGGTGCAACTAGCAGCTGCTTGATCGTTGTCGGTGGACAGGGCGACTGGGAACAGGAAACCTCATCAGGGGGAAGGGGGTGGAAGTAAAGAAAAAAAAAAAAAGAGGAAATAGCACGCCGCGTCAAGGATGTCGTCGGGTAATGAAAGAAACTGTGGGGATGCGCCATGGAAGACGCAGGGTGGAAGCGGGAAGGGTCGAAAACGGTCTTTCTTCTCGCATGACCCCCCCCCACCCCTCCACACACACAGACGCTGCCTGCCAAAGCCACCTCGAAATACAATTTCTCGGACAATATTACACGGTCATCATCACTCGAGTGGCTGTATAGGGCCACTTACCCCTAGCAGAGGAGACCCTTTTTCACACGCTTCTTTGGCTTGCTTCGTGGGTTCAAGACGTGAATAGGAAACAAAACAGAAAAAAAAAAATCCTGGGGACTAGTGAAAGAGAACGAGCAAGGTTTCGAGACTGGAATAACTCTGCACCCACTACGCATTCCGCACCAACTGAGGGGCTGTGCACGGAGAACTGGTAGTGAGCAAGCCTGAAAAGAAAAAAAAACCGCAACAGATAAATATACAAACAAAAACAAAGGCTGCTAATCACCGTCATCAACGAGCACCAAAAGAAGAAGGGGAAGAATTGAGTGCGCCCGCCCCCATCTCGAAAAAAAAAAAAGAGGTACCAATATGTGTATGGCACTTGACAGCACTCTTACTGTGCAATCCGCTCGCTGCCAAACTCTTCTTTCATGTTCTGTGCGTACCACCATTCCATCCCTGGCGGGATTACCGTGGTGTTCTTCACGTAGTCGAAAAACTGACCGGGTACAGTGATATATGCCTCGGCGGACGGAAAGTTGACAGGCCAAAGGTGTCGTTGCGACATTGCCACGGAACTGACCACAAACTCTGGTCCGACGGTTTGATGAAAAATAGTTCTGCCCATCAAATGATCTAGCTCGTGCATGAGGCAACGGGCCCGCATACCTTCTAGAACCTGCACCTTCTGGTTGCCGTGCTCGTCGAGCCCGCTGCACGTGATACGTTGCGGGCGCACGACCCAGGCCGTTGCGGTACCACACGAGATACAGTTTTCCCACATGCCGTACATAGGCGCCACCGCGTCTCGATCGGCATAACCGGGAACTGATGGGTTCACCCATATTTCGTATTCTTTTTCATCTGGGCTGCTTTTAATCAAAATTACGGCTGCGTCCCAGTGCGCCTTTGGGGCACTAAACGATACGCAGTGGAGGTCCGTGGCGAGCTGATTCAGCTCCATAAGATTGGACATGAATAGTGGGGAGAGAATCTGTGATACCGGCACGGGCATCACAGGTCTAGTCATCGAGCGATGGGGGTAGCACGCCACTCGCCTGAGTGCCTGTGACTCCCTTTCAATGTTTTCCTCCACGGCATCTTTTACGCTCTGTGAC
Organism: Endotrypanum monterogeii; assembly: GCA_000333855.2. Lineage (NCBI taxonomy): Eukaryota > Euglenozoa > Kinetoplastea > Trypanosomatida > Trypanosomatidae > Endotrypanum > Endotrypanum monterogeii. The sequence goes on along the minus strand of CM007316.1, from coordinate 498,525 downwards.
GACGATGAGGAGGCGGATTGGACGCCGGCGCCGTCGCGGAGGAGAGTCGTGCATCTGCACACGAGGTGACGCCGCAGAAAAGTGCGATGCATCACCTTTGTACCGTTGCGAGAAGGCTTCGAGGCCCTCCAGCGCCAAACACAGGAGTTAATGAGCGGAAAAAAAGGGACTAACCTGCAGAAATCGATGCGCTCCCTAACTTGTGTGCCGCTCCTCGGCGACAACCCGAGCCCACCGTATCAGGAAACTGCTGTTAAACGCGTGAAGGGAAATCACGCAATTCCGAAGTAGTGACACACTCGACTCTTTCTCCACCTTCTCTTCCTTACCGCACAGAACAGAAACGAACACAGCACAGCAAAAGGCTCTTGATCTTTTGGAAGCGTAATGGGCCGACAGACACGAAGTAATTTTGAAGGGTGAAGAATGAAATGATAAATGCAAAGATGATGATGCAAAAGACACACTACGCGGATAAGGAGATCAAGGATAATAATGGAGGAAAGGAGATATGAACAGCTCAAAACAAGGCGTCAATATATATATATATATATATATAAAGCTGCTCTTTTTTTTTCCTCATCAGCGCATACATACTTCCTCCGTATCCCCTCCACCCCCGCTACTCTATTCCATATCAGATGTCAGGATACGCTCCTAGCCTTTCCCACAGTTTTGTGGGTGGCAGTCTCAATTAGGTAAGACGAATCCATGTCCCAACGGGGTAAGCCGGATGGGATTTTCCATTGAGACCTCACCGAGTCTTTCGGAAGAACTCTTTTATTTGAACTTGTTTCTTTCATTTCACGCGCCCAGATTAGACAACGACAGAGGTTGCCGAACACCTCGCTTAGACGCTGAACGTCAGTCAAAGTCGCCTTGCCTTCAGCTGTTAGCGACTAGTGCTGATCCCGCACACAGAACATACACTAGCCTATAGAAAACGCTATATTGACCCCAAGATACACCCAAATGTCGAAAAGGAAAAGGGGGCGAGGAGTCACCACAGATACAGACACGCACACTAACACTCCCCAAAGACCTTTTTTTTTATATACCTCAACTGCCAAAAGAAAATAAGGAGCCAAAACAAACAAAAAAAAAGATCGCCAGGTCACTGAAACCACGTCCCTCGCCCTGCTCTCTTCAATTAACAGTCCAGTTCACTTGTATATCATGACAAGACTATCATATCTGAGCATAAAACAAACATGATCGGAACAGGTTACAGTGCTTGAATACCTCATTTTCCCGTCTTTGGTTCTTGACCTTCGCGCCATCACTTTGAGGTGGTGGTGGTGGTGGTGGTGGTGGTGGTGGGGGTCGTACTCTTCGTGAGGACACACCCTCGACGCACCTTCTGACAAAGCACGCACATTGGTACAAATGCACAACTTTTCGCAGCCAATCAGGGGGAAATCAGAGCCGAATGATACACTTATGAGCCGTCCCTGTTAGTCCGCATCAACAGGTAGCAAACCAGTGTGCCCCATTTCCACGGGTGTTGTCGGGAAAAAGCATTTGACTACACTTGGATGGTAAACGCTTTCCATCACCTCAAGTGCAGATGCTTCACTGATGCAAACAAAAGGCGGTCTCATGATTTATCTAACCATTTCACACGCACAACTAACAAGCATATCCTCGACTCTCTCGCATTTTCTTTACAGATAACACACATACATAAAACCTCGCTCCCTACGAACAAAGGCTCTTTGACGAGAACAACAGAAAGGGGGGGGGAGGGGGAAAAGGGAGTGGAAGTATTATCGCTGGTATGTGAAGGCGATAGAAAAAAAAAAGCAGATTTTTTTTTTTTAGCAACGAAGCGAAAAGGGGAAAAATAAAAATAATAAATATATAAAATGTGGAAAAAGGAAGTATCCAGGCTGTTGAGCTCCGTTTGTTTCTTACTGTCGGTGTGCACCTCAACGCCTCTCTTCTAGACCCATACATCGTAGCGCATACCACCCCGAGTGTAAACAACTCGTTCCGTCATCTGCAGTCTCCCTTTTCACAGAATATCCTCTGTGATGCGGAGGTGCAGTACACACGCCTCGAAAAAAAAAAAAAGAGAACTTCTGTTTACCTCAACACAGCCTCCGCTTCCAACTTTGCCTATCCTCGGACCGGTGGAGGACTAAACATCAGAGTTTCGTATGTGAGCCTCAACACGGTGTCACCAACGCCTTCACAACACACACGCTCGTAGCGACAGCTCTCGGCGACTGCGCAGTTGTCTTTCATATGTCACTCAAATCTCCCTTAAGTAGTTGAGTATTGCTCAAGAGAAAAATGAGTGCATTCCTTTGTTCATGGTAAGTGGAGTATCTGCACACCACAATTTGTTATCTGAAGTCACCGCTCATGCCTTACCCATAAAAAGCCATATCGGCGGTCCACCAAATGTGAGCACGTGTGTCAGTAGAGATGTGGTTGATGTTCCTCCACGCCCCCCCCCCCAACCACACTTTTCACTGCCCTGTACTCTAACGAGAGTCTGTCTCGCCAAGTAGCATTTATGACGAGGTCGCCAAGAAATGGGAAAAACAAACCAATAACAAAAATTAGAGTCGAAAGAGAGCAGCTCAAACGACGCTGATGAACTCGTTTGCCCCTGCAGACTTTACCTGCCTCCCTCTACCCCTTCCCATTATCTCGGATCCCGCCTCTTACCCTCCTCCTCCCACACGTTCTTTTTCAAGATAACATATACATACGTATACATTTGTATGCATATACGTTAATCAATTTATATGCATGTCTCTGTACAGCTAGTAGCACCACAGTGTCAGCCATTCCGATGCCAGATGCAAAACGAAACCACACTCGTTCACTCAATCATCCCCCCCCCTCTGCCCACATACACAGAGGCACAGGCAAAGGGAAAAAAAGGGAAGGGGCCGGTTGCCTCACGGTTACTACTGGCGGTGTGTAATTCACGACGGGAGGAGGGGGGGCAGTAAACTCCGTTCACATGATCTAGAGTTACACGACTCGAGGATACATGAGTCGACATTTGTCTGGCCTTTTTCGGAAATCCTGGAGGGAAAAAGAGGAAGAAGAACAAAAGGGAAGAGGGTAGAGCAACCGACAGAGGTGTAGAAATAAGAAACGGAAGAAACTCGAGGTCAAAAGGGTCGAGTGCTGAGGGTACCGGAAGAAGAAACCGAAACGAGACAAGTCAATATATACATACATACATACATACACACTTATATATGTATAGCCACATTCAAAATCTTGAGTAAAAACGAGACGACCTAGACGCAGAAAAAAAAAGAAGTAGAGAGGAGCGACAGCGCTAAATGAAAAAGAACAAAAAAAAGACAGAGACAGAGACAGAGGGAAAAAGAAAAGGGGAAGAAAGGAGACGAGGGAGAATCAGTCGCCATCGCAAAGCGCTTCTCGCGTTCCCCAGAGACCTCCATATGAAAATCCCCGCACCAAAACGGCAGACTGTTCCCTCAAACACGCGCGAGAGGCCAAAAGGATAAGAAGAAAAGTACAGAAACAACAACGGGAAAAAGCTGTTCATGTATATGGTCGCACGCTTTTTTTCTACTCTCGAAGCCTGGTGGTGTTATTTTCCATTTCCAAGCATGTTGTCGGACATTTGGACGGCTACTCGATTTTGGAATATGTCTTTCCATCCGCGGGGTGCTCACCGTGGGTGCTGCTGATCCACGCCTTCAGAGTACGAGTGGCAAGCGTGAAGTCGCGACGAAAGGGACGGAAGATGGCCTCCTCTAGCAAAACAACGGTGTGCGAGGGTTCGGCACCTTCGCGGTTAACGAGGCACTTCCCACAGAGTTCTAGCAGCGGCTGTGCATCCTCCAGCCGCTTCCCAGTGTTATCCTGACCCAAAAGTAGCCGCTCCACGTGCGTTTTTATATTCGCCTCCCAGTCTAGGACCTTCGTTTTTTGGTCCCAACGCGAAAGCAGTGGTCCATCACTGAAGTCGTTCACAATCTCAGAGGTGAACAGCGGATCCACGCCGGTAAGAAGATTCACGATTATCAGTCCGAATGCCCATGTGTCTGCTGTCTCGCTGAAAAGACCGTGCGGCGACTGCCTCGAAGAAGGTGGCAGTCGTCGAACATCGAGGGTTCGCGACGTGGCAGGCGTCGACGCAACAAGCTCAAAGTCGCACAACGCTACATGACCATCGTAGGATAGCAGAATATTGTCCAGGTGGAGGTCGTTGTGGGTGTACCCGTTAAAGCCTTTGCCGTGAGGCAGTCGATGGTTTAGGTAGGCCACCGCTTCGAGGACCTGAAAGGCAATTGCAGTGACCACTGAAATAGAATCCACTGGCCGGTAGGTTGTGTTGAAGCGAAATGTACCGCCCTGGGTAGGTAGAGGTCCGATGTGGTTACCAGAGTCCTCGGTGAGCATGCTCGTGCCGAGCAAGACAGATGCTGGGAACGGTGTGCTCGACAGTCCGCAAACAGATGATGTGGGGTTTGCCAAACTCTGGAGGTATTCTTTTAGGCTGGAATTGTACAGAGGCATCAGTAGACCGACCTGTTCTCCGTGCGCCATCACAATCGCATCAGGTAAAACCAGACGGCATGAGGCGTAGTGAGCTTCTTCTCTTGTCAGGAAAGGGTTGCTGCTGTTCTGGCAGTGCTCACTGTTTCGTGAGCATCGGTAGACGGTAGAGACAAATGAGAGTTCCTCCTTTGAGATGTGCGTCGGGTATTTCTTATAGGCCTTGTATAGTTGTCCCGAAGAGTGCTGAGCAGCGATGTACATCGGTGCTAGCGTGGTGTTTGGATCCTTTTTCCACGCACGCACCAAAGACGGCACTCGTACACGACATACGAATGAGCCGCGGTCACCGCCATATCCGATGACGGCGCCCAGGTCCCCAAGAAGACCCTCCTCAACACAAGGAAAGCTGCTTTCGATGCTGTCACTAGTTGCCGCTGAAGTAGGTGGAGAGTCATCGAGGTCACGATCGTTCGCCGCGCCATCCGACTTTGAGAAGAGGCAATCGGTGTAGCTGCTCGCACGGGCACTGAGAAAATGCTCTAGCACTGCGTCTGCGACACTATCGCTGTCTTCACTGCTACCTTCGTCGCCCACATCGTCGTCTTCCACTAGAGGCTTGTTAAGTGTCCGGGAGGGGTTTTGAAGGTCCAAGTACCACGGCTGCGCTGTTGTTCCCCCGTCAACACGTTCCATCACTCCTAAAAGAGCGCTAAGCTTGCAGTCCGTCGTACAGCTGATGGTTTGTTCTCTGTCGATGGTGCACTCATGCTTTGCTGAGTAGTCCCAGTACCTCTGCATGTTCACATAGTCCCCCCCGTTTGCTGAATAAGATTGCAGAACGTAGCCCCTAGCGTCCATGAAATAAAATGAAGGAGAGGCCTCGGTTGATGCTTAGCTTTTCTGTTACAGTCGAGTCGGGTTCGGCAGTGCGCGGGGTTGCCGTTCTTTCAAAAAAAAACAAGAAAAGGGGAAATCGATGATGATAGAAACAACAACAAGAAAAGCAATATCTCCGTTCAATTGAATACACGAGCGCCTGGTAACAACAACAATAATATTAATAATAATCGAATGCTCTTGATGGGCCAAGGTTGAACAAAGGAGGAAGTCAAGAGGGGGGGGTAACTGGGCACTTGGTCTACCCCCTACAACAGTTTCAAATGTCGAAGAAAGGGAAACGACAAAAAAAAAGGGAACACACAGAGAGCTGCGATTACTTCGACAAGACAGAAGACACGGGACTTCTACACTAGCCCCCGAGGTGGTCTCTGTACCCACGTAGCGCTGTTGAAGTTTCCGCGGTGCTATTGCTTCACGGTTGCAACGGAAATGCTCAGAGGAAACAGCGGTGTAAGAAGAAAAAAAAAACGCGAAAATGAGCCGTTTCTGACAACTCGCTAGCAAAAAAAAAACAGATATATCAGGCGACAACGTGGGGAAAAGGAGGCGTTTATTCTTTTTCCTGGTGAGTGGTAACGTAAAAACACGCACACACAGACTGACACAGACACACGGAAGGAGGGCAGGCAGAAAAAACAGAAAAACACCCAAGAAAAAGAGCCTCAGTGATGGTAATTGATATTTGAATGGCAGAGGGTCAGAAAAAAGAGCGCGCTTCTTTTACACCTGCACGAAAGCTGTAACGCTCCAGACGCACTAATAGGTTTGCATAAACGTGGAACATGTACTGCGTGGGGGACCAGCCGCAACCCCAAAAGTGCAGCAGCTAAGGGCCAAGAAGAGTCACAAACGTACACGAAAAGGCAGGAGAAAAAAAAAGTAAAAAAAAAAGATGAGGAAGGAGGCTCCTCGATGCCAGCAACACACTTTCTTTTTGGGGGAAAAAAACACAAGGCTGGTTCAAGCGAGGAGCTACACAGCTACACACCGAGGTTCCTCAAACACGTGAGTATGTACGAGAAAGGGGATATAGATATATATCTTCTGCGGCGTGCTTGAATTCCGCGCACCTGTGTCGAAGGAACCACGCCTGAGGAGCGAAATCGAATGTGGGCTCCTTCTTTATACGGTATCCCTAGATGCACAAGCGTGTGGGAATTTATCTTGGTGGTCAATGAGGGTGAGCCAGGCAAGGGTCACACACGCAAAAATCAAGTAGTTGCTGACCTTGACGCAGAGAAATCCCCTCTGGGGTGGCGCCTCACAGAATTTTAGAAGACTCCCACCTAAGCACAAAGAGATGTATCAGCCAAAGCAGTATCTACAAGAAGTTCAACCCAAGAACGGACGCCTCGAATAGAAAAAAAAAGGGAGACGTACGCGAGGTTGAAATGGGAAGGGGGGCAGCTACAGAATTAGAGGAAAACAGTGACAGTTTCGGCCTGGATAGCGTGCACGCACACGCACACACACGAAAAAAATGAGGCACAAAAAAGGCTCGATTTCCCCTGCGGAAATAGCTTTGTACGATGACCGTCGTTAGAATACAAGAAGGATGTCACAAAACGCAATCGAGAAAATATGCACGGAAACAAACTGCAGAACGACCTCCAAAAATCCGTATCGACGAACACGCACGTACAAGGCTAGCCACTGGCATACATATGTGACCAAAGAAACAATTGAAGACACCTCGAGCACGAAAGGGGCCTGGAAGCACACACACACACACACACGCACCTACTCAACTGCAGTATGTGCCTGAGGTCGGTGCTTGGGGTGCCGTCTGTGTGTTGCACTCTCCAAGATCCTTCAGTTTTTTTTTAGTTCTTTCCTTTTTCTTTGGCAATTTGTATGTACGAATATATATATATATATATGTATATATATATATATATATATTAGTGGCTATATGAAATTGCACACATGTAACGGATGTACGGTAAAAAATAGCAAGCATGATCACGTGTAAGAAATTCGAGTTTGTTTGTATACACCATTTTTTCCATAAAAGAAGAGGTAAATGGAGGAGAACACGCGAGAGGAAGACGGATTTAGACGGGTGTGTCTGGAACGGCGAAATACTGCAGCGTTGCGAGAAATACGATCTAACATCGAAGCCATATGCTCCCTCATTTTATTGTGGAGAGGTCCGTAATACTATGCATGACAGACAGCGGATCGGATTTCCAGATGGACCAAGCGCCACACAGTGTCAAGCAGGATTGAAGAGGTATGCCCGGATGCTCTTGCACCTGCGTGCACATTCGTTTTTTTGTTGTTGTTGTTGTTCGATGCATTTCATCCACCCGCACAGTTACATGACACATTTATTCTCTAATCTTGTGAAGACGAGTGATTCGGAAATCATACCACCAGTAAGATCGACAACTGAAAACATATCACTACTAAGGTAATCTTTTTTAAATTATTATTTCGCAGCTTTTGACAGAGGGCTGAACAATATTCAGCGAAGATCTTCGAAAAAGTACAGAGGAGGAGAAATGAAAGATCCACAATGAGGCGAATCCCTGCCGAGCACACTGAAACCCCCTATTATTCTGCGGAGGAAAACAACCACAAAGTCCATGGAGGGTAGGGGGAGGGGGAAATAATAATAATAATAATAATAAAGCGAAGTAGATCGTGATCAGGTAACTCAGGCTTACTTTGACCTTTAATATTCCACCCTTCACCCGTACCGCTCGATCAAATCATTCTTCTGGGCAGCGGATGGGCGCGCATCGATAGTGGAGAACCGACGTGCAGGCACGTCGTTAAGGGCTGCGTGAACGCTCTGGGACTTACGCAAGGCGCGGCGAAGATTCATTTCTTTCTGGTTACTCGCATAAACGGACCTCCATGCGATCCCCAATACGATAAGAATGGAGGCACCAACGACAGCCTTTTTACACCAGTCAGTGCGAGAGGATGGCTGCTGCGGCGGGCCTGCCGATGTCTGGGGAGGTGCACTGGCTGTCATCGCGTCGGTGTGCACGCTACTTCACCCTTTAGGTGTGTTTACGTATGTATGTGTGTGTGTGTGTGTGTGTGTGTGTGTGTGTTTACAGTCATGAGGTTGCCAATTGGGAAATGGAGGGTAGAATAAATACAATTAATGGGACAATAGCGTGAACACGCGTACGCGCTATCGTGTGAGAAGTAGGGAAATCTGACGATGCGTGTGTGTGTGTGTGTTTGTAATGAGGTCTGCTTAAATTACGGTGTGACTATGCAACACTTGGGCAATAGCAGAAACGATGACTTTTGAACACCACAAGCGCACCCGGAATGGAGCACCTCACCTTTTACCTATGTAGGCAAGCGCCCCTCTCGTCTGGTCACGGATACAAGAACGTAAAAGAAAAAAAACCACAAATATGAGAACTTTCCAAACGCTGCTCGGCAACTTTTTCTGAACCCGCATTTGACACAATTATACCGAGACAGACTGGCGTACACTTCACCAAGCGGGACGTACGGCACAGCACGGATACGTAAACGCACACACAGACATGCGCGATAACACTCTTTGACGACCTGGAAAGAGATATAGGCGCGACCCCTAAAGCGACAAAGCACGGGCCTAGGCGTGCGGCGCATTATGCGCCAGCCCTAACCCCTCTCCACCCCCCCTTTCCTCTCCACAGTGTGTGGTTGTGCACAAGGTTCTTGTGGTGAATGCTTTGGGTGATTTTGCTCGGATTCAGTGAGCTTGTTTGACTCCTGGTCTCCCCCGCTAGTAGCTGCTGACACGCGGCCCCAAAAAAGGGGCACCGATGGTACCGACCGCCATGCCTCGCTCTGACTGCGGCGTCTCCGCTATTACCCTTAGTCGCACCATCGTATCCTTCTTGATGGAGCGACGATCGTCTTGACTAACCCAAGCAGAGGTCTCTGTCTCGAAAGACCACTCGGATTTTCCTGTTTGGATATCCTCGCCCATTTGATTGCGGTTAACGAAAAGCTTATTCACACCATAAACACTCACCCAGAACCCAGTATCGTCCACTTCACTTACCAGCAGATCGAGAACCTCACCGCGGTGGAGCTTCAGGACCATTGCTTCGTAAGTCAGTCGGAATGACACACTCCCATCATCAAGCACCTTTCCCTGCAGCGTCTCGGCATTCAGAATATCAAGGACAGCAATCACCATCGCTGAAGACTTGGTTGCTGTGGTGAAGTCAAGTGCAATGCTGGCAACACTGTCCGGCGACGGTAGTGGCTTTCCCTCTACTGCCTCCCGCAGAAACGTCAGGAGGCTGCGATTCAGCGTGTTGCACAGATCTGTTGGCTTCACATTTACTGTGCGTTGAAGAACGATTTTGTAGAACATTCTGTTTTCCTTTGTATGACCTCCACTTCCGGTGAGCACCGACAGAGAGTTTATATGCGTCGTGTAATAAGTAGAAGATGTGTATGTATGTGTTTAGCAAAACGTATACTACACGTGAGGCTAGATTATTTTTTTTCTTTGCGTGTGTTCCCCCTCTACCGATCTACGTACCTACGACACTGCCCCGAAAAAAAAAAAGAAATTGCTGCAGAGGCTACCAGTCACCGTGATGTCACTCACTGTATCTTCAGTACTTCAATACCTTTGAAATGCCACAAGGTGGGCGGATCCAACCTCGTCCGGGGAATACAAGCCAGACAGGGAGAAGTAAAAATGAGGAAGAAGAGCAGCGGGAAAAAATGGGAAACGCTCGCATTATCTACCGTATTTTTTTTTTTTTTTTTGGTGCGCACATAGCAAACGTCAACGAGGTGCACAAAGCGCACAACCTGGGAAAAAATTCTTGGTTACTTTCAACGACCGCAGATAAGTTCCTCGTCCTTTTTTTTTCTTTTCAACTCACCCCAGTACGCATCGCCTGAGGAACCCCAAGACTGTGCTGAGCATTTTCTATTCACGCTGAATTCAATACTAGCAGGATATTAAAAGATTAAGGTCGAGCTAAACTATATACATACATATAGTTACCTTATTGAAGGTAAAGCTACTTGTGTGAATCAAGCTGAAAAAAAAGTAAATAAAAGCTATATGGATGAATAAATATGGTCTAGTGTGCTGAAAGTCGACCGAGCGCCAACGTCGGCGGGTGGTACACGGGTGTAGAGGTGTGCGATTCAGATTTTCTCTGTACAGTTATATGCACGCATCAACACAAGGGGCAAAAACACTGGATAGCTTGTAGAAGCTCTTCTACAAACACACGAGCGCACATACACGAACATTATGAATGTTTGATGACGCCCACTACTCACGTGAAAATATAAGAATAGATTATACACATATACGTGTGTATTTGTGTAGAGCAGTCCGCCATTCACTACATGTCAAGATGTATATGAACATATACGAACAAATCGATTTCCGTTTCTATTACCCGCAAGTCTTTTGTGTGTGAAAAAATATATTTAGGAGGGGGGGGGGAGGGAGGGGAGAGACAGGATTTTGAAGAAAGCATTAAAAAAAAAAACGGTAAAAAGAGGGCAGCTTAAATAAACCTACAGCACAGCAGTATATAGACGAGACACACTACATTTTGTATGACTCCTTTTTCCCTCACCATGGAACCTTCAACCCTCGCGTTTTCGACTTTCAAAACAACACACAGACACGCAGGCACACGCACACACACACACACACACACATGTTGTACTTGCAGTCTACTGAGCAACGAACCCACGAAGAAGCCCTCAGCATTGTGAGGAACGAAAGAGGTGAGTGTCGTCATCTTTACCGAGGTGAGTCCACTTGCTCTGCAGAAGACAGGGAAAACTCACATATGCCCACATAAAAAGAAAAATTGACTCTAGAGGGGCACCATGGTTGCTTTTCGATCTGAACCGTTGCAGCAGTACCTAGAGAAAAAAGCAGGACGAGTGAGGGATCGGTGCAAGGCGGTGAAAAAATGAAGCTAGACTACGAGAAGCAGCTAAGATACCCCCACCGACGAGTACAGCCGCAGCAACACCGTAAGTTTTACCACACAGTCGGTATATTGTGTACCACCTCTTAGCTCTGAAGAACAAACAGCCCCATTACCCGTATGGAAGAAATCCACATCCGCCCCCGAGTCATCCGATTGGAGCGTGTGTGGGGAGGGGTTATACCCATCAAACCATTCTTTTGTCCCCCTCGCTGGAGTGTCGGGGAAATGAAGACAATTTCTCAATGACGCGGGCTTCGAAGGTAGATGTGCATTTTACGAGTTCTGTGTCTTGACCAAACCCCTCCCTCCCCCCCCCCAAAAAAAAACTCTTGTAATGAAAGTTGTGGGGTTCTCGAGCGGAGACCCTGAAAGAATGGGAAGAGTGGACTCAGCATCAGCTTTTGTCAATTCCTTCCTCTTAGATTCGGGCAGCCCATGGGGATTCACGGATAGGGGAAAAAAAAACAAGAGCAGTACAGTAAGTACAGGTACGTGCCGAGAAATACAGTACATGGTGTAGTCGACGCATCTATCCCATAGAATGACTGGCAATCGGCGGAAAAAAAAATAATAGAAAAGGTGCAGGGGTAGTCGTCCGATCTCGTCTACGTGTTGGCGCCCCTTTCTTCTTCCCCTTGATCCTCGGTCTCCTTACTGACGCGATGCCAGAACCCCCTAAAAGGCATCACACTCTTTTTACCGATTTGCAGTAGTCTCACCATCACAGTGCGATACTCCCAAATCTACGTACTGATACCAGTGAGATGCCGTGGCGTGGAAACATTGAGGAGGAAAGGCAAAATCAGGACCGCGCTCAAACGGTCGACAGTGTACACAGAAGGTTGAGCTCAACTCGATTACGATTTCAAAATTTCTTGTGATGTACGACACTCGGCCTTCCTTGACAAAGGCAACGCCGAGTAAGAAAAAGAGTAGCGACAAAGTTGTGCTGCACCCCCCCCTCTACTCATCAGATGAACCACAATGAGCGTTGTTGTCGGCTCTGTGCACCTGGAACTTTATCTCTGCCATTTCCACAGGGAGAGATGCCCATCTTCTGCACGAAAATCTCGCTCAAGATCGGTTTGAAATTTTTCTCGGGAGTGAGACCCCACGCCGCCGATCCCTCGCCTCATATCACTCTGCTTTACAAAACATGTTGTTTCCCTCTAGCCGCGCTGGCGCCTTCGCCAGGGACCTCATATATATATATATATATATAGAGAGAGAGAGAGAGAAGACAAAAAATTCAAAAAGAACCACCGCAACCTCTTTCGCAGTACACTTTGATGTTTACTAAGCATCGACTGAAGATGTGCTCGTTACTCCATTTGAGGATGATGGTCCCGATTGAAGGGCAGATGTAGTGGCCTGCCTCCACACGCACTCGTCGCCCCTGCGCTAGAGAAAACATCATGCCATCGTTGCCGCCCGAGACAAAGAAAGCTGTGAAGGTCACGGCATTGTTCGACTTCACCAAAAAGTCCCAAATAAATTCTTTATTCGCATCCATTGCGAAACACACACTGTGCGAGCCTCGCCCCTTTAAAAAAATCCGCTTACAGGTACAGTGGAAACAGCGACCGGCGCGTTCATCTTCATCGTACCTACAAATCATATCTATGCCGCTGCGTGCGTGCGGTGAAGTCAAAATCGAGGAGGAGTAGCTGGTCTTGGGACTCTGTGACGTAGCCGGTTCCACGTCATCACTTGGGGCCACGCTGGGAATACAACCGCCAGCACACTTGCAGCCGCCTCCAAGCTCAGACGGGACCAGGTGACTACTGATGTGTTGGCACAAGGTAGCAGCCGTGCTCTTTTTGCCGATAAAAGTTATTTTTTGACTGGTGCGCTGTTGGAGTACTGGTCTGAGAAACAAATACGACAACCTCACGACGGCAGTGCAGTTGACAACGTATATGTGATGTACTAACTCCGGGAACAGGGGCATATTCGTTTGAATGGCGGACCGCAGAATAGCAAGGAGAGGTGTGTAGAGGAAAGGTCCCCCTTTCACGCCTGCGCAGTCAATAACAATAGTGCACGATCCGACTCGAACTTTGCTGGGGACGGTGGTGGCGGCGGCAGGCAAACGCGAAAACTCCGCCGTCTGTTGTTTTTGCCTAGCGAGCCACGACACCATCGAGTGGGCATCGCCTTGGCCGACGACGTCATAGTTCCGGCGGTTGCAGTACCGGATGAGTTGCTCTACCACAAGAAAGATGTACGTCAAAAATACTGCAACCAGTGCGCGGGGCTCAGCATCGACTGGGGAAAGTGAAAAAATCTCTTTCCTTAGCGTTCTCGAGTTCAGCTGGCCAAGACGAAAGTACAAAACCGGGCGTCCTTCCATGTCACAGTAATGGAACGCAAATGGCACGTGCTTTCTGACGATCTGGAGAATCGACTCCACTGCGCACGGCCAGTTGAGGCTGTACGTGTACATACTCCCGTAGAGTTTTCCCACTGGAAGAACCAAACCCTCGCTGTGGTCCACGAACACTTCATCCGTGTTCTGGGTCTGCAGTTTGTCTGTCACTTCGTTATCGCTGCCATCACCGCCGATGGATATGGTCGAGAAAAAGCTGCCATTGCTCCTCGTACGAGAAGAAAGGGAAGCCGTTGTTGGTGTGTCAGAGCTCGACGCAGGTGTGCGGCGGTCCAGCCCTTCACCGTAAACAAAGGAGAGGATTGATGGGAAAAAACACCATGACTCACGAGCTCTCTGGTAATCGCTGGTTTTTGATTCTGCATCCAGGAAAGTGGAGAGAGGGTGTGTAGATTTGCCGAGAGCTGTGAAGTTAGCGGCCCCCCGCGGCATGGCCGTGGCTCTCGCCGAGAGGTTGTTGGTGGTACGCGGGATGGCGGGCAGTGCTGATTCGTGTGTCACCTCCGTTGTTTTCACGTCGTAGGGCTTCTCCTCGGAATGTCTGCGGCAGGCGTTACCTTGCAGATTCTCCTTTGGATTACGTCTGTTGTATTCCACATGATGGTTTTCGCAAGTGGTATTTGTATGAGAATATCCGATTTCTTGGCCAATGAAAAACTCATCGAATCCGCGCGTCGGAATCATGCATGGGCACAGAGTCACATTGCGCAGTTGCTGTTCCTCGATCATCTCTACAGCACGCGTCATTTGTCGGAGTGCACGTTTGATGCTCATACCATTAGCCTTGAGATAGCGGAAGAGTATGTAACGCGCCTCCCCGGGCAAGAGCCCAGAAGAAAAGTAGCTGAGATACTCTAGGACAATTGCGTTTCTATTAAGATCCTTCACTGGCGTCCCCCGACAACTACTATCGTTTCTAGAGCTTAATAGGTGGCGAAGAGCACTGATAGTCTCCGTTACGTGATGCTCCTGCTCACGATCGAGAAAAACGCCATCTGTGGTTGACGAAAGCAGGTCATCGTCGTTGTAAAGGATAGCCGATAGTTTGTTCATCGAGAACTATACACGTCAGAAAAGGGATTGATGGCGGAACTTACCAACTGCTAGTTTTTTTTTATTTATAGAAACGACCAATATTGAAGCTTTGCGGTTATTAGGTAGGGCGCTTGCAGAATATATATATATATATATTTATATATAGAAATATTTAACACATAGTGATCCGAGACCCTAACAAATTCAATGGCGCCCGTCCACCGGATGAATCGAAAAAAAATTGAAGGAAATTCCACACTCAACAGATCGAGAAAAAAAAACCGTTCCTATGCGGTACAGAAACACCCATGTGGAAGATAATGGTTTACTGTAATCACAGCAAAAAAAAGCGGTAGTGAACCAGAGATGGAACGCAAAGCAGAAGGAATTAACATGTGGCAGGGATGCTGTTACATGTATGAAGGAGAAGAAAGTCCCCCCGCCCACACACACACGCACACACACAGACGATAAATAAATATATATATATATATATATAAAGAGCTAAACAAATTCAACGAGATGGATGGTTGTAGGGGATATCTTGGTCGCTGCCTTTACAGACTCGTGAATCACACAACCTCCTCGGGGGATAAAGGGATAAAAGTTATGGTATATATATATATATATATATAAAGAAAGATCATAAGTAAAGGCTGTTTTTCCCCCCCAAAAGACAAAAAACTAAAAATGGCACCGCGAATGAAGAAGCACGACACAGAGGAAAAAAAAAAAATATATATATATAGCCCAGTGCAAATATCTTCTGTACCTCGTCACTTGAAATAAAAAAAATTCCCTGCATGAACCACTGTGATCCACCGATGACGCATGGAAGATGTGAAGAGAAGAAAAACAGGACAAAAAGAAGAGGCCAGTAGTAGCACTTCGACGTAGGGTGTGTGAGGAGCACACACAGAAGGGAAGCGAGTGAAGAGCAATAATAATCACATATTGTGATTATACACCGTAAGAAATATATTGTCAAGTTCATTCGACGCCCGTAAATTCCTCAGAGGGGGTGGAGAATTATTTCTACTGCCACTCTCTATTCCGCAGCAGAGAAATCTTTGAGTTGGCAATACCTCATTTCTTGGCCGTGCATTTTCTGCGATACGGGGTTAGCTTCAGCGGTCCGTGGGATCTGTGAGCCAGAATAGAAAAAAAAAATTATCTCCGCTGACGGTGACATATTTTTTCCTTCCTCCTATCTTTTTCATCTTTTATGGCTGTGTGGCAAAGTCTGTCCTCCGCACTAAAGGAGGGAGGGGGAACCCCGCCGGGTTTCCCCCCTTTATAGAATCCACCCAGTTCCCCTTGCCCCCCCCCCAACAAGGAGCTGGGAAAAGGGAGAAAGGGAACCGGTGATGTGGAGAATAAACCTGCAGAAGGTTGGGGAGGGTATAGAGCGAGGCTGTGAAGGTAAAGACATGAAGGGGGAGTAACGCACCCACCCCGTGTAACTTTGAATCACATGATAAAACAAGACACTGACGAAAAGAATAAATGAAACCGCAGGAGGTGTGGACATAGATAACAAAAGCATGCAGCTACACAAAAGCATGTTCGATGAGCGCGCTCCCAAAAAGAGAGGATTTCTCCATAACACAAAAAGCTGAGATAACTACCTGTTCCGTGCAACAATAACAAAAAAAAAAACCGATACACTCATAAAAAAATTACATATAGTACACAAAGAGATTTTATCAATATTCGGCCAGCTAGGGAAACTAATCGCAGCATAGCGTCTCTCTTTCCTCGGACAACTTCTGCACCAGCATCTGCCCCCGTGCCGAGGTGCCACGGCGGGGCATTGCGTTTTCGCACTCTCTGCTGATTATACTGAAAAACATTTAGAGGATAGATGCGTGAACTTACAGGCGCTACCATTTTTTTTTCTTCTTCCCCCCTGCACATTAGGAGCACTATCCAATGCACAGTCGCCACGTTCAGTTGGCAGTCTCTGTCGGAGGTGAGCACTAGAGATACTTGTCATATACACCCGACTCTTTCTGTGAACCAGCTCCCTGTTCTACTTAGTAGAAAAAACTTCTGCAAGCTCGTGGGACTGTACTCGGGCAGTGCATAGTTTCCCCTATCTCGCGCAAGAGTCGATGCGAATCAGATGGGATTCATCTTTTTTTTTTTCGATTGTGTGTGTGTGTGTGTGTGTGTGTGTTTGTATGCCGAAGAGATTGTGCCTGTCCTGACACGCTCCATCTTCTTTCATGCTCGAGGAAAAATTTAATATATCTAGTCCAGAAAGAAAGGAGGGCTCCGCCACACCAACACTGGCGGAGGTGCCACAGGTTATCAGAAGGGTGGGAGCAAGGATATGTATGATGGCCTCTGAATAATAATAATAAGTAGTGGTGAACAGCGTTGGCAAAATCGTAAGAGGATGGCGATGGGGCACATGAGGAGTACGTTGTCAACATTTTATATCGAGAAGCACCGCCGCACATTCGACAACGCCGAGAGCGAATATCAGCGACGCCAACACACACAATCGCAGTATGCTGACAAACAATATAACGGTAAATGACATCAGCAACAAAAAAAATCCCCCGAAACGCATATATATATATTTTTTTTTTTGGTTGCTGCTGTTGATGTTCGGATTGACTTCATCGAGCATGATCATGTCGCTTGAGTTCATGCACAACAAACTGCGGGCAGTGGCGCGTGACAAAATCCATATATATATATATATATATATATATATATACCGTAATACAACTAATCATAAAGGGTTTCGTTCGGGCTATTAAGCCTGCGTGATCATCGTTCGTGTGACCCGCCTCCTGATTGGATGAGTAGACATCTCCTCTCACTCTTATAGAAAATAAAAATCCACTGAAATGCTCGTTAGCTTTGATGTGAGGCCAGCTAGAGGAACAAGGCGGTGTACACATAATGTGTCAGCACAAGATACCAGATACACGCCCTGGAGGTGTCGATAAAAGAACGAATGGGGTGAGGTGAAGAAGCAGGCGAGGCGGGGGGGGGGGGAAGTTGAGAAGGCCTTCACGCCTTGAGTAAAACTCTGCGTGTGTCTGTTCTCTCGTCGAGCGGAGATCGTAATATCACAGGCCGGGAAAAAAAGGGGGGGGGAGTAGGTGAACTGGATAGTGCTTGGGAATATCAATCCACCAGGGCGTTTTGTTCATCAACATGGAGCCCGATAGAGGGATATGCGAGGGGTTGATGCCAGTGCATGCTCCTACCCAGATTTATTCAAGTCCTCTCGCCCTCACGCACAAAAATACGCCGTTTGGAGGGGGAAAAAAACTGCACTTCGACAGAAACAAATATGCATATATATATACAGTGCGGCAGAGAATAGATGAAAAGAAAGAAAAAGGCGCACTTGACGATTTATACACATGGCATTAAAAAATAAAAAAAAAGTACACATAAACCTATTAAATAAAATGTACACAGAAATAATTTTCTACTGCAGGCACACGCACGCAAGAAAAAGTGAGTCTATGCATCTCCTATTACATAAACACGCATTCAGCGAAGCTCGCAAGAGGCTAGTCTGTGGACCATAATGACATTGCTTTTATTTTGTAGGCGAATTCCCCAAGTGGATGGGCTGAGAATAGCATTCAGCGCACGGGATTTCACAGGAGACCTCATGTTCAAATTCTCCGAAACGCGTGCTGAGACATCTTCCCCGAATGAAATCCAGTGCATCGAACGCCCGTGATCGAATAAGTGCGTTCTGTCCAGCACTCCCTCTTCCTTTTAGAGGAACAAGGCGCTGACCACATATAATTTCAGATAACGAGGTGTGTGTGTGTGGGGGGGGGGGGAGTGTGTTTATCCTAATACCTGTGGCAATCACCTTGCTGTAGAGAAACGCGCTCAATTGATTACCGACTCAACTCGAAGCGTCTAGTCGATAATACAGACCAACAAACACACACACAGATATATATATATATGTATATATATATATATATATATATATATATATATATATCGCCACAAGAATGTGATAGAATTAGTTGACTGGAGGAGTATCGTCA
>CM007316.1:442048-476768 GCA_000333855.2 Endotrypanum monterogeii | reverse complement strand
GTAGAGAGAGAGAGAGAGAGAGAGGAGAGGGGGGGGGGGGAATGGGGTCGAGGTAGAGAAATTGCCGGTTGTCTTCAGGTGACCCGGAGCGACTCGTGCGCACAGGGCGCCGCGCATATCTTTCCTCATACTGGTCCCATCATGATAGCATTCATCGCAGTACTGACAATGATAGGCGGAACATCAGCGTCCTCTTTTGGTTGTTTTGCTTCACCTCCTTTCCCCTCCTCCTTCTTTCACCTTTTGAGTTGTACAAAAAGAAGAAAAATTCAGATATTGACCGGTGCCAAGTTCGACGCAGATGCAGGGAAGAGGAAGGGGAAACTCGCTAACGAGGCTTTAAGGGGACGACTAGCTTCACTTTTTTTTCGGCTGCCGCAACACTCGTCCCCGTCCCTTTGTACAAACAAAGACGGCTTTTTGCGCAAGATGAAGCAAAATTGAAGGAGAACTCAACATGCACACACCCTCGTATACGTCAAGAAAAAAAAAAAACTCGCACCGCGAGAGGTAACAATAGAATAGAGAGGTCATAATTGTTACTGCGGGCACCCATACAGACAGTAGCTTCCTCCCCGCCGCTCTTGAGACCCGTCATGTTTGCAGCAGAGCAAGAGACTTGCAGGTCAACATTGGCGCAACCTCAGCTAATCCTCTGGTACACGAGAAAGTACATGGCCTCCTTCTCCATGTTACTCATGGGACAGAGAGAAATGCTGGCGTCATTACAAAGAATTCCTGTTGCCGCGTCAGGAGACGAGCGCACAACCCCAGTGTCCACGTTGGGGGAATCGCTGGCGTGTGCCTTCAGAAGAGCGGGCGACGCCGCGTGGTGCAGCAAGTAGGTCACATAATGACCCCGGCTCGCAGCGTCGCCTCGATGGCACACGACTGACAGAAGACAATACGTCCGTTCCGTTTTTGTGAGAGTCTCATCCGAGCAGATGGTGCGTGGAATCGTTAAAGTGCGCCGGAGGCGCACATTGTTATCCAGCTTTACCAGCTCCCCCTCACGCGTCACGGCCCAGCGGCGGAGATGCAGAAACAAAATTGAGGGTAGGCGGCCGAGTCGAAGGGTCTTCTTGAGGTTTTTCTCACGATCCGAATCATAAATACGTTCTGTCATGAAAGTGCGCTCAAGGGCTTGCTCGAGTGTGCAATCAGGTGAGAAACCAATGTCCACCGGAAGGCAATAGTAGGTTTCGATGAGCACCGAAACCCTGTCACGTTGGCGCTCTTTACCCTGGAGGTAGCTCTCCAGTGTACCACCGAAGACACTCTCGAGTAGCTTGGATTGCCCCTGCGCACCCTTGTGTTCTCGCACCGCTAGTTTTTCCTTTCCCTTTACAAATGTCCATCCTTTCTGTTGATGATTAGAGGAAGCTCCATTGCCCGGGGGATCCACCGGGGTGTTCACGTCAGCGCTACTGACTCCAGCAGCAGTTGCCATCTTTTTCGTGGAGCTTTGCGTTGTCGTCTCCAATGGCCCTTCGGTACAGAGCGTCTCCTCCAACCCGACCAGCTCCTCGTGTACACGCTCCAGCAGCTTCTGTAGAAACTCCTGCGCGTCCTCCTGTATGGAGCCGTCAAGAATTCGCTGAGAGGAGTTCACTGCGCGTGTCCCCGACGCGCCGCTCGTAGGTTTGAGACCACCAAGAGGCATTTTTTCCATTAAGGTCGGTGCTGTCATCGCTAGCCTCGTGAACCCTGGCTTCCAGTATTGTAGTATCCATTTTCCTAGAGTGTTCAGGGTGGGACAAAGCTCGCTGGCTTGCCCATCGCAGCTCACGGATACAGCCAATTGAGCAAAGGGCGGAATGAACACCAGCATTTGTAATACGGAGTTGATAAAGCAGAAGTTGCTGCTGTTTACCATACCACGTGGATACGGTAACTCCTTGAAGTTCTGCTGAAACGCGGAGGGGGGTCGCTGTCCGCAGTGTTTCCGGTGTCCCCCGCTTCGGCTTCCTTTGCCCCCGCTGCCGTACGAAGCACTTTCGTTAAGTAGCACTTGACTGTAAAGCTCTCTTAATGGAACACATTCTGTGTAGACATGACGCTGGTTGGGTGTTTTGAACGAAGGGGGAGCTTCAGGACACTGCAGATGTCCACCGCTTTGGCCATTATCACTGAGGAGAGTCCCCTTTTCCCCCACACCAGCGAGCTCTTGATTCTCCCCACGCGGCTGCCTGCTTCTTCTTCGGTGATTTGGTTTCGCCAGCGCTACCTGTGACCCTGGCGGCACTCTCATCTGGACTGGGGTGCACACCAAAAACAAAAAGCAGGGGGAGGGGGTCGAAGGGTTCAAACGGCAGGAGGAGGAGGGGGAGGAGACGTATTCAACAGGGGCGCAACGGCTCCCTTCCAGCGGATGTTCTCTCTTCTCTTCTCTACCACCAAAAGAACACCACTCGCACTGTATAAAAATATCACAAGCTTTTTGAAAACAAAATCCTCTCCTCTGTACAACTACATGCCCACTCGTTAATATATATATATTGCACTTACTACGAACCGGAAAAGAAATCAAACCTCGTCGCACCAGCACTGAGACACGAACACAGAGTCCAGCATTCACCGGAAATGAACTCCACCTTTCCATTTGAGAAAAAAAAAAGGATAAAAAGGGGTAGGAGTCGCGTTCCAAATTACAGTTCCTTAAGATCGGAAACAGAAGAGGCCGTGCAGGTTCAGTGGATTTTTGTGGGACTTGCAGCTCTAAAGAGGGCACGAGAGCTTTTATTCCATCCGCGGTGTACTGTATCCGTGGTGTTGCAGAGTTCCGCTAAGCAAACCTACACAACACATATATGCGCAAAACGATAGGTCCGCTGAGTAGCGCCATGAGGACATCGCGCATCAGGGGTGTATGTATATAATTTATATATATATATATGTTTACATTTTTTTTTCTTTGTTGGTCAAGAGTGAAGAGGCACGGTAAAGTTGTTGGCAATAGATCCGCATGCGCTAACCGCTCATTCGGCAAGGCTGCCATTGAATACATCACGCCCGGAACGTGCGTGGGTCAAAAGGTGCACCTCAAGAGAAGCACTACATCCCGTTTCCATCTGACGTGCTGCTATCCCTCCCTACCCTCCAAACTTCTCGTACGAACAAACACAAGAGGGAGTACAGTTCTGTCGCGCCGTTTAAGAAGAAACACCTCCACAACGCGCAGATACGACTTCCTTCACACCCGCTCCCAACAGGCATAGAAACCGTCGAGATGTGTGTGTGTATGTGCGAAAAGCAAGTGAACGTAAGAACAGGAAGTTGGCCGTTGGATGTCAAGGCGACGACGACGATACAAAGTGACAAGGGCGGTATGCAGAGGCATGAACCCTCACTTTTTTTTTTCTTCTGCGTCAACAATCACACTCGACCACATTCACGTGGCCGACATCAGACCTCTCTATAGGGCGTGCGAGGTCCGTCCTAGTTCTCCGCCTATCCACTAGCTAACTACCAAAACCGCAAGGCGGCCAGGGTCGATGGAGCGAAGGCGGGGGAGGTGGCCGCAGAGAAGCGGACAGGCGAGATGTTCAAAATGTGACATTTTCCTTACACCACGCTAACGCCAACAAAGCCTGTGTGGGTTACCGTCTTCTACGGTATCGCGTTTCTTGCGCCGGAGCGTGGAACCGCCGCGGCGTCATCTAGAGCAGTGCACAGGCTCTGTCCAGACTGGACAAGGTCAATTAAAGTGCCCAAGTACATTTTCAAGCTCGAGGTGTTCGATGAACCACCCACGGTATTTTTGCGATGATGTTTTGTCTTACCGTCCAGCATCTTGGATAGCACCGCCTCCGTAACCTCCTCCCAGCCGGCGTCTATTTCATCTGAGACTGGGCAGCGGAACAGGGAGGACAGAGACGCCACATCGTTACGGGCCAAGGATGGGGACTTCACTTCCAGGCAGAACCAGAGAAGCTGCGCGCAGCAGTTCAACATAGCTGAGGCCTTTCGCAGTCGCGTTTTTGCTCGCTCTGTCGCATCTGCCTTTTCCTGGAGTAGTGTGTAACTTTCCTGAAAGAGCACCTCTATCGCTGTCGCGTCTGCTGGGCTCCGGTCACGAAAGCGTGCCAGTAATCGCTTCTCCACTGCACGAAATAGAGCTGCAGCCTCGTCGAGCTTGTTGGAGGCGGCCACCACCTCTTTCCCAATCTCCCAGTGCGTGTCGACTATTGCGAGAAAGTCGGGAACCGGCAGATCATTGGGGATCTCAAATTTCAGTTCTGTCGTGCCGCCGCAGTGAAGTCGCATGCGTCGCTTGACCTCACTGGCCAGAAGCCACAGTCCCTCCAGGGTGGATCCCTGAAACTTGAAGCGGGCCGCGTTCCTTGAGACGAGCACCGTGACATCGCCGCCGTTGAGGTAGTTCAGCGAGAGGATGTTTTCCGCCACGTTGCCAAAGACGGCCATATCTGGAAACATTTCAGTAAGCAAAGGCGGTGGGCTGTGATCTGTGTTCAGCTGCAGCGAAAAGGCTGTGTTCTTCATGGGAGGAACGGGACGTGCCACCAATGAGAACGGCGCCAGTGCGATATGCTCTGCTGTCTCGTACTGACGTTGCTGGTCACGGTACACCGCCACCACCACCACCTCCAGTGACGACGGAATAATCAAGTCCTTGTCCACCACCGCACTGACTTGAAAGGTGCGCTGGAGACTGATGCCAGCCGTCATTTGATCAATAATGTGCTGGGTCGGCGTTACTACCAGCGGTGGTACTGGCTGCAGAACGAGACAAACATCCGCAACGTCTTTCTGAAGGGCTTGCAGTGTGACAGTGAGCTCAGCACTGTTGTCAGTGGGGTTGACACTGGAAAAATGGCTGTAGATGGAAAGCGTCATGGCGCCAACAGCCGCCCCAGAGCTTGGCGTTGCCGTGACCGTGGTGACTGACGCCACAACCTTCTCCTCGGCGTTAGCGTCACCTTGCGAATTTCTGTTCGGGGCATCCGTCCGTCTCTGCGGAACTCCGGGGATCGCGAGGGTGTCGTCAATGCTGTCATCTTTTGCATCAGTCGCTGAATCGCCAACGTACTGCTGAATGAGCTTCTCCCAATGCTTCAAATCCTGGACGATACTAGTGTACGAGAATGAGTTGGCATCGAGTGATTTGGGACGTTGATCAGCAGGATCAGTTCCGAGGTAGTTGATGGAGAGGTTTCCATCCACGGACAGACTTAGAATCATACCCCTCACACCGCACAGCGATGCGACCGACAGGTGTAACGGCGCTGTACCCCCAGCGACCGCAGCACTCCACTGGAGCTCAGTATCTGAGTGGACTTGTACAAGCCCGTTGATTGTGCCAACAAGCAGATTGTTGTAGGGGGTGTTTGGCAGCGGGTACACACACATCGACAACGCTTCTAAGTCCATGCGACGCCTCACGCGTGGCTCACCCCCATCGCCGAGGATGTACAATGTGGAGGTGCAAAGTACAACAATATCCACATCATCATTGGGCAGGCCACGGGTGACACGACACACTGCGATATCGACTGCATCCTCGCCCAGATTGAATGACCATACCGGTCCCAGGTTCGACGAGCGACTTGCTGGCCCGGGACTTGTCGCGGTTGTTGTTGCTACACTTTCTGTTGTACTGTTCACCACTATAGAACTGTAGCTGTAGCTCAACAGAAACATAGACGAGTTGCATGTGAGAAAGGCATCACGATGCGGGTTGTAATGAATCGGTCCTGGAATCAAAAACTGATGAGGAGGTAAAAAGGTGCGGTAGAGAACGCCGGTGTAGTCCACTATGGTGAAGAGGCCGTCCATCGACTGGACGCAGCTCATTTGGTAATCACTATTGCCGAAACAGCCGCACGATAAGTTGTAGGCGGTAGATTCGAGGTGCACTTGACTTTGGACCGTGAGCAGATAAAAAGCGTCAAGATCCCCCAGGGTCGGTGGCTTTGGAGGCCCTCTCATGTCGCTAGGATCACCATTGTTCGGGTTCAACTCGTGTGTAATACCGCCTTGCGCAGTCATCTCGAGGAACATGAGGGTGCGCGAAAACAGCACAGCCAGCAAGTTGGGGGAACCCGCCGACCGTATCGGACGAAAAGGGCCGTACTCCACCTGCAGAATGGGTTCCTCATATTTCTTTTCCAAGAGGAGATCGCCAGGCCGCATCATACCCTGGGAGGTGCTGGGACCTAAAATGCGCAGGATCCCTTGGAAGGACCCTATCACAATTATCTTCCTGTGCTGGTCGACATCTGAATCAACGACAGTGATTCCAGTGGGGCTGAATTCCTCCCCTGAAAATGAGGTGTACCAAAAATCTCGCAACTGGAAGAGCGAGCCCATCTTACGTTTTTCGCTTCTCCCGACCAGAGAAGAGGTGTCTCACAATAAACGGTGGAGCCAGGTGATTGATAGAGAAGCATAGCGCGCCGGCGACAAGAAGAAAGGAAAAGCAGTACTGACCACCAGGCGCTGCCAAATGTGATGCGCCGCATTAATCGCGATCACATCAGCAATAGGACAACAGCGCACACCTCAACAGAAGAAAAAAAGGGTGGGATGAGACTGCAGCACTTTTGGTGTCTCCTGTAATTTTCTTTCGGTTCAGCAGTGTGTGTCTCTGTCTATCTACGTGTGTGAAGGTGTTGTATTTTTTTCCCCCTTTCCTCCCCCGAACAACTCTGAATAGAAGCTCTCCAAAAAGATGCGTGACTTTTTTCGTACATAAGCCGCGGTCTCACCCCAATAACAACAACAAAAAAAAAAAAACAGTTGATTCGATGTTTGAATTCAAGCGCATACGTGATTCCTGATTTGATGATCACGTGAGGGTGATGAGGTATCCTTCAGGTGTCCTGCAGCATACCATGACGACTCGCTCCACCACGAGTTCGATAATTTTATACAGTGGTACTTGAGGTTAGTTTATCTGAAAAGACACGCTGTCAGCGCTGTATTCCCCAAGGCAAAGCCGAGGACAAGTTTCACTACATAGGACAGAATGAATCCTCAAAACCCGACCGCCGCTCCTCTTTTTTATCTCTCACTACGTGAGCGCGTGCCATTTGTGCTTACCTTGCCCGCCCCCCCTTCACACACACACACACACACACACACACACACGCGACTACACAAAGAAAAAGCAATACACCAGTAGAGCATGGCGGCACTTTAAGATCCAGAGCCTCGAAAAACAACAAAAAAAATCATGAATATATAAACCCCACGAGAGCGACGAATTGTACGTGTGTGAACACGTCTGACCAAGCCCATGAGTTGTGCAGCAAAACAACACAAATGAAAATTACCAGGCTTCTCCAAGGATACCAATCTCCTTCACCGACTACCACTCATCATCTTCTATGGGTGTCCTCGGATCAACACGGGGTGCTCTTGCGTCACTGTTGCCGAGCGGGTTTGTAGGGTGATTCGACCTTGACCCAGTCCCAAGGAGACCAATACTAGAAGCCGTGCCTCCTGGTGAGATTCCGATAGCTGGGGAAGAAGTATTGTCTTTGCCCGTCGGGGAAGGGGCGGGCATGCTTGATAAGACAACCCTACCCTGATAAACAGGAGAGGATGTTGACAAGGTACCCGTAACCCGAGTCGCCTGCACCGCTGCGTGTGAATGTATGTCGTTTCCGCTACGGCCTTCGAGGTGGCTGTATCGACCCTGATTTTCCGCACCGACGCCTACTCCGCTATCCATTTGAGCTTGCCGCGCGTTTTTAAGCAACTGGGCTAGTCCCTCGTTTACGCCACCGGGGACATCACCATCCCTATCGCTACCAGCCTCCGCTAAAAGCTGCTGCAGATCGGTGGCGTACGTTGCAACTGTGGATGAAACGCCAGCCCACTTGTGCTTTAGAGTGTTTCGAACCCCCTCAATGTCAGTGCCTTGGACTGCTTCAGTGGCGTGCTGGGCCAGCTCCGCCGTCTTCTGGGAGACAGCACTCCAGCCGCTGTACAGTGCGGAGTACCAGTCGCTGCCACCGCCGCTGTTAGATGCACCTCCGTGCGATTGCCCATTCGCACCCAAACCGGTGAAGCGATTCGGATCCGCCTGGACGTATGCCGACGTCGGCGAGGAGCCTAGGGTGCTCTGGGGATTCTTGAGGCGTGCGTACCACTCGGGGGGTTGCCAGGCTGCCTCATTGAATGGTTTGTTGAGTGCCTCGGAGGCAAGTATGTCAGCGTAGCGTAAGGCTGGGAGTGACTCGTAGCGAGCCTTTAAAGGTGTTTTGGGAACGCCATGTGCCTCAAAGTAGAGTCGTGCACGGCGATTGCCGCCGCACTCCATCTGACGGAGCTTCTCAGGCTTCCAGTTCATCCAGCCATCCATAGTAGAGCTGCGGACGAAGGAGAGATGGACGCCAAGCCCACGGTGTTGGCCGCTGCAACTCATGCAAATAAATGTACCATGCATCACATCGCACCACTGCGGGGAAGGGGCTCCACACTCGAAGCACTGGTTACACTCGGGGTCCTTGGCGACGATAGCCTGAAATACCCGCTCATCCTCAGGATTGACATAGGTGGAACGAAACATGGACACAGGGAAAACTAGAGACGAAACAAAGCGCGTTGTGTGTGGGAGGGCAGGCGCAAAATTAATAAAATAGCGTCGCGCGTCCAGGGAGGGTTGAGTTCGTCCAAACAGTCCAGGCGGGTGTATACTTCAGGTGTCGCGTTGTTGCAACTCAAAAGAGGCTAGACTGCACAGCAAAAAAATCCACACACCTTTGAAATGCGCTTAAACAAAGCACACTAAAGTGGTCCAGTATTTTTTTTTTTGTGTGGTGGGGGGGGGGGGGAGGGGGAGGGCCGGAGTTGTGATCGATGTCAAAAGGGAGAAGAGAGCCCGATGATGCCCACGTCCCAGAGAGTGTAATAGAGCAAAAGCACCTGCAGGACAGAAGATTCGTGCGTGAGGGAGCAGGAAGAGGGGGAAGGAGGAGGAGGTTGAAGTGAGCATCATGTAATGTATTTGCATTTTTTTTCTCCCCTCAATGCGAGTGCGGGACTGTATGGTTGGGAAAAAAAAAAACATTAGTCTTGGTGTTCAGCATAAGGGAGCGAGGAGAGGGTGGGGAAGGGAAACGCTAAACGTATTTCACAGGGAAAAAAATGCGACCGTCCAATAACATTTTTTTCTACCTCCATACGTACTCTGAGACGCAGAGTTGATTACAAGCAAGGGAGGGGGGGGATCAAAGCTACTGGCTGCCAGTGAGGGTTAACTGATCACAGTTGTTCCGATAGCTTTTGTGATCAATGCAGGAGTCCTTTTTTGTTTGGATGAGGCGCAAATTAGTGACTCCTGCAAGTTCCAGGGGTAAGCTAAGGAGGTCACTTTATTCATCTTTAGCTTCGCACCGCTTCCTCTCTCCCCCCCCTTCCCTCCCTTCTCCTCTCCTCTCGCCTCAGCACCTAGGTCAGGTATGACTCCTCAAACCCTGCCAGTGCATGTGTCTGAGCGACGTACACAGAAATATATATATATATATATATATATATTCTGTGTTGATGCAGGAGGCATGGCCTTCATTCATGCAGTGGCAAGCACATCGCCAATAGCTCCCAGAAATCTCTTTCAAAAAAACATCGCTGTCTCGAGAGGAGGAGGGAACATATTTTATTAACCTCCGCTGGGAGCCATGACCTCCCCCCATACGACCGCCACTACGTATATACATGAATTCCAAAATTGTTGTGGTTAAGCCCAGACTGTGTGCTAAGCCACATATCACGAGGTTGACCCGCCTCGCCTTGTTGGTTGGCGGTGGCACCAACTACTTGACACCTCCGATGCAGCAATAGAAATGTATTCGCCCTTCTCCCCTGCGGCCGTCGCTTTCCTGGAGAACATGGCTGCGAAAAAAACCCTAGGGTGGAGGTGAGCAGCTCGCTTGGATCCAATATGCCGGCTCATCACGCAGGATCGCCGTCTTCTCCATTCTCCTCCTCGTCCTCCATGGGGTGCAACTGTTCAATTGTGGCGTCACGGAGCTTCCGATTTGGTTGCATTTTTCGTTTCGATTGGTACCAGTCTTTTCGCAGCTTCACCAGCTTCTCTCTTTCACCTTGGCCAGACGCCCCTCGTCGTCCTTCTTCAGCTCTCATATTTTCAGAGGTTGACCGACCGTTGCCGTTTTCTGTTATGCCGCGCTGCGCGGGCGCTGCCCAGGGTTGACCTAGTTTTTTACTCACATTCGCTTCTCGCACCTCCAAATCGCCGATGCGGGCCTCGTAAACCTGACGCAGAAAACCGATCTTCGAGGTGAATTCCTCTTGCATTTTGGCCATTTGTTTTTGTTGCCTCTGCAGCAGCACCGCTTGGCGCGCCATCGCAGCCTCTGAAGATGCGTTCTCGATATGGGCCCCGCCACGTCCCTCCAACGGCGAGCTTGGACTCCCTGCCCTTGGCATGGAGAACGAGCGGGAGGACATTTCCTGTCCTAAAAAGTTATCCCCAAAGGAGGCGGCGGACGCTGCACCGGAACGTTGCCCACCAGGGCGACCACCGGTAGGTAGCAGAGCCATTTCGAAATTGTATTCGCGCCGCTCCATCGTCGAGACACAGTCTGTGAGGCCGCCAGCGATCTCGTGCTCGTCTGCACGGGGGGTCGTGGAGGCTGAAAGGGTTAGTATTTTGAGGAAGGCTCCCATCTCATCATCAAGTGCCAGAACGTTTTGTAGCTCCTCCATGCTTTCACCAATATGGGTCATAAGATCAAGAAACGCCGGAATCGACTCAAAGGGCAACACGATGGCTTCATCGTTGTCTACTATTACAGGTTCGGCGAGGGCTCCTCCTGTGGCAAGAAAGGGGGTGGTTGAATCTCGTCTCTGAGGCAATCTTATGCTGTTGCGGGCGACTGCTATTGAAGCACGATGACCTTGGGATGGAAAGCCAGAAGCGCTTGTTGGATGAGACCGCACGACTGAGAGCATAGGGAGGACCGCTGCGGAAGTGCGTAGTGCCTCCTTCTCACGCGCAGCCGACTCGATGTCCGTCGCCAAAGCCTGCGACTCTGGCCCGGTAGGTTGCAAACTGGTAATTGCCGAAGACATACTACCAGGTCTCTGGACGCTGTTGCGGACAGCCTCTGGTGTCTCACTGCCGCCTGTTCGATTTTGCTCTGTCAAATTGTAGTTGCGCAGTGCAGCCAGCGTGTGCCCACCCTTCCAGCGTTCTGTGCGTATATTACCGAATTGGTCCACAGTGGTGATGTTTCTGTTGGGAAAGGTGACGCGTACACGTCGTACAACTTCAGAGGTGTGCAGCAGTAACTGCGAAAGGATGGCGCGGGCATTTCGAAGTTTTGCATTATGGAGGTCGTACAGTCGAATATGCTGGAAGGAGAGGTAGAGAATCTTTTTGCGTTCTTGTAATGCACCCATGAGCTCCTGAGCTGTTTCCACGACGGTGTCCTTCACGGCGGTGAAGCGACCCATAAGCTGCTGGAAGTTTGATTCGAGCATTCCCAGTTTAAAGCGCACACTTGGCTCGACTGCCATATAAGCCTCCCCTGTCCGTCTCCCTTGACTGCATCGCATAAGAACTCCCCGAACATCCGTGATAAGACCCCGTGAGCCTCGGAGTTGCTCACTGAGACTGTCCATGGTTTGCCGGAATGTGATACGCGCGGGGTTGAGACTTTCCTGCACCTTCATCTCCCCCGTCACCTGGTTATACGCACTTTTGCAGTGTCCCTCCAAGCCTGTGTTGACTTGGTGAAAAAGCACAGCCATCTGTTCCTCTAGGGCCGTGCTTTGCTTCTTGAGGACTTTGTTCTGCGTCTCGAGCAGATCGACTGCTTTTCCGTGATCGTATGCAACCTGCCCCACATTATCTAGCAATTCTTTCAGCTGCGTCCTCTCCTCCTCCGACGAACTCAGCTGTTTTTTGAGCTCACGGAGCTCGCGTTGAAGAAGACGGACCTCTGCAAATCGAAAATGTTCATCGGTACGGTCATCCGCGAACACGACACCAAAAAAGCAACTGAGTAGCCGGCCGAGCTCAGCGGTTCTTCGAAACAGCCGTGAGGAGAGGAGCAGCATATCCGTGACGGGCAGCGAGGAGGGCAGTTCATTTTCCAACTCGAAGAGGATATCCTTGAAGCTCACGACGTCGTAGACATCACCGGCAACGAGGGTGAGACAGGACTGAATCATCTGCCGCAGGGCCACGAGATTTTGAAACTGTTCGCTTGCCAGAGGATCATAGGTATACTCGAGTGTGCTGCAACCAGGCACAAATGATGCCTCTGTCTGCACTTCATGTTGTGACCGTTGGCGACCTCTGAAGGCCCTCCCCGCTGTGCTGTTGATGATGTCGGTCATGCCACTAAAGTCGATAGTGCGATGATATCAAGTTTGAAGCGTGAAGGCTTGCCTGTTAGGCGAGTCTCCGAGGACCACGTCTGTCGATATGTACCCCCACCACCACCACCACCGCCGTTGCGGTAGGAGACAATGTTCTATTTTGCAGGTACTGGGGCGCACAGACCGCTTAGTAGCGCAGCCCCTCCTTTTGCCCCTGTTCTCGGCGCACGCTTGTGACAACAAATTGTTGAGAACACATATATGTACTTATGATGAGAGAGTGCCACTGTGACTTGTAAATGGTTCAGCGACCCTTGCAGCCTCGCCAGCCCCACCCAGAGAGAGGCAAATGTACGCGTGCACACACACACACACACACACACACACACACACAGAGAGAGAGAGAGAGAGAGAAACCGCGTTGGGTAAAAACAGTCGTGGAACCGTTTGAATGAAATAGGTGGCCACAAGGAAACGGAAAACAGCCTCGAAAAACAGAACCGCTCAAGGATGGAAAAAAGGCGAAGAAGAAATGTGATAGCGTTTCTCGTGGAAATTTGTCCACTTGTCTGGAAGAAAAATAAAGGTGATTCACCCACGTAGCAATTGTGCGTGATGCAGAGGCTCAAGTCAGAAGATGGCCAACGACACGAAAACCATTTGGAAACGGAACACTGAGAATATTCTAGTGCAATAAGATTCCCATGTACAACTGTTTTGGTATTCTTTCCCAAAGCCGCTGCCGATTCGAGAAAAAAATGCCCACGATTCCTTGCAGAAAAATATCTGCAAGCGGTGCTCGTCAACAGGCGATACACAATAGCAACACAAAGTGTTGTGCTGGTGGGACGAAGACGTGGCGAATGCCAACGTCCACTTGAGGTTTAATCGACACAACTCAAATGCGCGTGTGGATGTAAGGAAGAGAGGGAGGGTTGAGTCCTTTTTTACTGAACAGTCAAACTCCATCAGCTCCGCTCCCCACGCTCTCTCCAAAATCAATGTTGTCATCTACAGATGCATACGCATGTTTATACCGTATAAATTTCATAGGTGTGTGTTGTTCCAAGACAGAGATGGAGCTATGCAATTTTTTAAGTATTCCTTAATTTTGAGATAACTATTGTACATAATCTTCACAGCAATGACATGGGCAGCATCCCTTTGAGGCTGCGGGGTTCTACCCCCCTCCCCCGCCTCCACGTACAAAAAAAGAAAAAAAATGTCTTTCAAAAAAGCCGTGTGGGGAAAGCACCTATACACGTTCAGTCGAACAAAGGGAATCCCCCATACTCGTGCATTCCTTGCTGTGCTCACCCTTAACTTCAGCTTACGATAAGGAATTTTCTTCAACTACGAGATGCTGCACTCATCTTCTGCACCGCAACCAGCGGTGTTCGTGCATAGAACATATTACCGGCAATGATCTCTCCCAGCATCTTGCGCCCGCTCGCTGTGTCGAGAAAAATTGCTATCGTGGTGTCCTCCGGCTCCACTTTACTTTTCTTCATGTCAATGAGAACTTCGTAGACAAAACGTTCATTCTGAATAACTGCTTTCAGAAGGATGTTATAGCAGAGTACATTTAAAGAAATGTAATTGACGCGGGCCCTTTCGAGGGATTTCAATGCCGCCGCAGCATCCCAGCGGCGACGAGCTACCTCCATCAGTATGCGAAAGCACTCAGTGTCTGCATCTAGTGTGTTGCTGCACTGTATCTTCTGGTAGAGAGTCTCCACCGTATCGAAATCATCGTGATTAAGATAATATTGCATGATGATCGTGTAGCATTCCACATCCGCCGCTAGAGTATCCCCGGTAGATGCATCGTTATTCTCGTCACCCAGTCGATCAAACCATTCACGTATGTATACATCATCCCGAATCAGAAGGAATCGCAAGACGGCATGATGGAAGGTGACTGTTAAGCTGCCATGATGGGCTAGCACCCCATTTGCGTAGTCGATGACTTGTTGAACTGGAATTTCTGCATTGTTGGTGTAGAACTCGAGACGGACACAAAAAGTCTCCTCGTTCGCTGGTGAGGTGGAGTAGGGTTGCACCATAGCGCTGTAAATACTCTCAGCAACAGAGGCCTTATCCGCTTTGGTGTAGGCGTAACGAAGAACGATATTGCAAGTGTCGGTGTCGGACCAGGCGCCTGTTGGATGAATACCGATACGCATCTGCTCGAACTCGGTGAAGACTCTTTCTTCTTCGTTCACTGCACAGAGGACGCGGAGAAAGGCATTCATAAATGCGGTGGTGATGAGAAATCTCCGAGACTTCAGCCCCTCAATTACATTTTTGGCCCACGTAAGATTCTTGGCTGCATAACAGATCTCGAGTAACTGAAGCGCAAGCGCAGCGTTGGGCATCATACCATGTTCCTGGAAGTCTGTAGAGATTTTATACGCGCGCTCGTATTCGCCGAAAAAGAAACACGCCCTTAACATCTGTCGCCATGTCTCCAGATTGGGTTTAACAACGCTGCTGCGCATATTGCCTACCTCCTCCACGCTTTCTGCCTGAAGCTCCCTTTCCAAAAGTATACCAGGATCTGTAAGTTGGATTTCATTGTTTTCATCTTCATGAAGTTCTCTGTGAGCCTTCATCGACGACATGAAGCGACCGCCGCCTGTCTGGTTGACAATTTCATTGGCGTGAAGAATCATGTCGTTGTACACAAAGAAGACCTGCTTGTCCCTACAGCTAATGAGAATGCTGAGTATTTTGTTGTATGTATAGGTGTTTGGCCACACCTGTATCGATCGCATCTCGCGCAAGAGGGTCAAAACAAGTTCAGAAATGGCATCAAAACCTCTCGTAATCTGCTCCGGTGTGCGATGCTCATTAGCGAAGGCCCCACTGCCCTGCACGTAGTCGAGCCGCTGTTCGCAGACACTGATGAGATAGTTGTACGTCTCTACATCTGGCACAAGGCCTTTTTTTTTCATTTCTTCGACGAGTTGAAAGGCGCGATCGTAGTCGCCGTTGCTGTTTGCCGCCTTTAAAATTGTGTTGTAGCTCCGATTTGACGGCCTCAAGCTCAAGGAAAGAAGTTCCTGGAACACCTTCATTGTCTCAGTGTACGGGGCTGACTCCACCATTACGCTCATTAGACAGTTATACGTGTTGACGTCGCGCGGAACGTCCAGAGATTTCATCTCCTCGACTAGGAAGGTTGCCTGCGCTACGTCACGAACAGCGGCACAGTACCCCAGCAAGGTGTTATACACAGTCGTCTCGGGAACCAGATGGAAAAGTTCTCGCAACTGCTGGTAGAGAAGGAAGGTCCGGTTGTACTGTGCGGAGCGCTCACATGCGCGAAATAGCAGCACGTAGGTCTCCATGTTCGGACGAACACTTGTGTTTTCTTTGAGACCTTCACGCTTCAGCTCTTCGTACAGAGTGAAAATAATACCATTAGTGTAACGGACGACGCGTCTCATGAGGTGGTTGTACGTCTGCGTGTTCAAAGGAATACCCTCAGCATGCATGCGATGATGCACGAACGCAACCAGCTGACGAGAATCCTCATGTAATGGGTTCTTGGAGAGAAGCGCATTGAAGCTCGCGGTGTATGGTGCGCATTGCATCACAAGCTGGTATGTCTCCTCATGGTCGTCGCTTGTGGGCCGTTGCGCCACCTGCTCCTCCTCTGGCGAAGTCGATTGCACAAATCGATCCTCGGTACCATCGCGACGGCGAATAATAAGTTCTGCTGGGGGCCGCTTTGTAAGATACATGATGACGTCAACAAACCACAAAGATCTCCCGAATCCACCGCCGTCGTCGCAGTTTTCTGCCCTTCCTCACACTGTGTTCTTTTTTTTTTTTTTCCTTCTTCCTAAAAAAAGGAAATGCGGTGCACACGGGACGGAGCCGCCCTTTCTACTTCTCCCTTTTCCTCTGGACCCTGTTGAGATGTACAAGTACCCACAGCGATGTATCGATTCGCTGAAAAAGGGGGAAGTAACACCCGCACGGTGAACTTCTTTTATTACTTTTTTGTTTGTTTGTTTATAATGTTGTTGTTTCTTGTGGTCCATATTTTTAAAGAAAATTAACCACGCCCTCGTTTGGCATAGTAAAACCAGTCATAGATCCCCAGAAAGAAAGAAAAAGAGTACGAGGTAGAGTAGCAGTGGATTCAATCCGGAGAATAGAGCGAGAGGGGGCCCTGAAGCGACAGTGCGATATCCCTTCCTCCCCCGCCCCCTCTTTTTTTTCTTGTAAAATCCAGTTTACTGAAGAAGGATCGTTAAATGTTTTTTATTGATGCACTGAGCACGCCGTTTCATTTTTTTTTTTCACGGGTGCGAGAGGTGTCTTTTTTTTTTTCATCTAGGTGTTGGTAACCTACGGCAGCAGCGCGGGTTCAGACGCTAGCGCCGGTTAATCCAGGAAGCTGCCATTGAACCGCTCATTCTCATGGAGGTCTCTCGCGTTCATGCACCCATACGAATGTTAACCACAACACTCCAGAGATTTGAGCATCCGCTCGGATGCACATCAAACATAAGACAAGTAGGGGGGTCAGAAAAAGAGAAACGTAGGGAGCGAAGACATTACGCCACGGAAAGCTGAAGCTGTTTTGGAAAGATTTCCCCCCTCCCCTGCCCTCGTCACACACCAACACCCATCAGTCACACCATGGTGTGCAGAGGATCGGATTGCAGGAACCTTATACCGCTGTCCCCTATCGCCAATTCAAAATACTGCGCAGACGGATGGCACTCGTGACTCTGTGGCTACCCCTCCCTCCCCCACCGCTAAACCACTCCACCATGAAATAAAAACACGCATCTAGAAGGCGTCCAATGCCGTGTGACCCCCAAAGAGTAGGAAAATGTAATACGGCGAAAAACACAATAAAAAAGGGTATCCAAAAACACATCCTTTTATTCCTCCTCTGAAAAAAAAAAAAAAATACAGAAAAAGAAGTGTCGACCTCTTGACTCCTTTTCCCTCTGTGGGGAGGGGGGAGGTCACAGATAGCTTTCGGAGTTCTGGCGTCTCTGGCGATTCCTTTGCACCTATCCAATGTACCCAGGATACACACGAACGATATATATATATATATATATATATATATATATACATATACATATATATATCCCAACATACTCATACAATGTTTTGCAGATCAGCGACAAAGTTGATATGCTGCTCGATCATCTCCTTGAAGGGAATTTCTTTCTTCAGGGCATCCTCTTCGCGCTTAAAGACAAAATGCGTACCGCCTGCAGACATCACCCATTCTCGTTCTTCACCAATCTCCCGCACCTTCGCCGCCGTGTCCACCATGAGAATCCGCTGTGCAGCTGGAATAGATAGCTGGGTGTACGACTTGGGAATGCAGTTCGCAACTTCGTCGCGCACTGTCTGCTCAAGCATCTCCACTACAGGCAGGTATTCATTTGAGGGCACTTTTTTGCGGGAATTGAGCAGTTTATTGTAGCTACCCTCCATCAAGTGGCGCTCCAGCGCGACAGCAAAGCGGATATAGAGGTTCGAGGCATGCGCAGAGAAGGGAATTTTTTCCATCTCCGAGTGGAACTCGGCAATTCGACTGCACACAAGGAGTCGGATGAGGTTGAGACCGAGGAGCATCAGATACTGTGGTGACTCTGGTAGCTCCTCTGAGCTAATGTCGCTGTAGTACAACTGCAACTGATTGAAGTACACTTCAAAGGAAGCGAGGTCCTTCTGGTGCGCCGAGGACATGACACCAAGCTCCAGGTAGTCGCGTGCAAGCGACAGCTCCTCACTCCGGGTGCTGCTGCTAGCACCGGGGTTCAAAAAAGTGGGGAATACGATAATGCGACGCTTGATGTCCGCGAGTAGCTGGTTGCACTGGGTATCATTTTTCGCCTCGTATGCGATTTTAAGTCGCTTCACATCTTCCGAGACGGTTCGCACAGTTATAGACAAGTCCCCGACGGCGGACATGATACGCAACAAAAGCACACAGGAGGCTTGAGGGGTAGCAAGAGGAGAGAAGTGACGGGTCTGATATGGTTAACGGATGGCTAAACCACGAGAAATATACAGAAAGACTGCCGATCTTCGAGAGACTGGTGATGAAAATATTCGCAAATAAAAATTCGGAAACACAAAATAAATGAAGTGGAAGCCGGTGTGAGGGTTAGGTGCGATGGTGTCGTTAGGGATGGGGGTAAAAACAGATATGAAAGGATAGGCTTGAAGTGAAGTTGATATGACCATAACTAGATAAAAAAAAAAAAGCGCCGTGGTTCCTATTACCGATGCATGCATGCAGTTCAAGAAGGGGCCAGGTTGATGTCAGAGTGTCGTATTCTGAGATTTGACAAAGGCAAGCGAATTCCGCAGAGGAAGCAAGGAAGGTTCAGAATAACGGTACAGCACCCCTCCCATTAATGAATATCTGAGCTACTGTGGTGGAATGCTATAATGCTCTCACACCAAATAAATATATATCTACACTGGCAGGGACACATATACACAGCAGTACAAGATATATGTTTTAATTGGAATCTCATTGTCCGGGATGGTTCCAGCAAGCCCTCACACCTAGTTCCAGCCATCTCCTAATGTCTCGTAGCAGTTGAAAGCGAGTAGAAATCACCATAGCAGAAGTTAACGCATCAATCAAAAAAAAGAGTCGGTCCGCACGCCAAAAGGATGCCCGCGCAGAAGCCCTCTTGCTCGCAGCACAATTTCGCTGGCATCACCGTTGGGACACCTGCAACAGGGAAAACAGAAGCTTGACACTGCACGGTTCGCCGGTTCGGCCGCCTGCGTTTACACTTCGCCACAGCCGCTTTATCAGCGTGTCCGATTGACTCGCGAAAGCGCACACACTTTTTCTTTGCCGTGTTGAGGGGATGATTTTCTTTTTGAGCCGTCATCGACGATGCTCGTGACGATGGGGCGCGAAATTGGGTAGATCGACTGGCTACGTTGGTCAACACTGACGGCCCACTGAAAACTAGAGTTGGCGACATCTGCTGGCGCTGTGGGCGGCACAGAAAGATCGGCGGGCTGTCTGGAAAGCACGTACCCACCTGCGACAGAGAAGTAATATCGCAATCGGGTTCTGTTGAGCGCACCGTCGAATGAGGTGCAATAGTCTTTGTAGTGGCACCTGTGTCCACAACAGCTGCTCCAAGCGAATCGACAAACTCACCTGCTTCCTCTACCGCACATGGCTTTGAAGGCGTCGCAGCTCCCTCCTTATCGTCCTGTTCATCCATCGTTTTCTCTAAATCCTTCTGCAGCGTTTTTTCGGCCGTCTTCACCCCCAGCATCACCTCTGGAGGTCGGTAAAGATCTCTGCGGCAGTCATGGCTACTTCCCTGCGCATTGCGTGGCACCGGTGGGAGAAAGCTGCAGTGCTCCTCACGCTGAAGAGTGGAGGGTGTGGCAGTCGGTTGGGGTGGTACGCTTAGAGGATACTCAGCAGTCACATGAGCGTCCTTCGCTAGTGTGAACCTCACTGATGAGGTAGAATCGAGGGGTTGAGAGAGTGCTCCCTGAACCCATCTCAGTTCCGTTCTCTGAGACGATTTCCCAAGCCCGGACATCGGGGTCTTTGTACACTCTATTGACAAAGTGCCCTCCTCTGCCAAGGCCTCCAGGTACGGAGCACAGGGCCGCTCCACCGAGAACGTCGTCACTTGCGGACTTTGACTAGAAAAACGAACATGACGGACACTGTCTGTATCGTCATGGCTCAGATTCCTCACTTCTCCGAAAGAGTCCAAAATAGCAGAAATCCCGCTCAGATAGGACTCCACGGAGTCATTAGGCCTGCCTCCAGTCCCTTCCAAGACGATGGGTGATAGCGGCAACGTTATATTTGATGCCTGTCGATGGCGTGCCGTGGCTTCTACTGGCAGGGAAACGGGTGCAGAGAGCCCAGAGGCTTTGTGAAGGCGACACAATCGTTTTGTGAACTCCTCCGAAGGTGGCGGCCGCCTCGGCCACGCTTCCAATTGTGGCATCAGACCAACAATGTTGTTGCCATACGGTTGTGGCGATATTTGCGATCGAATACGCCGTTGTTCAGATGTGATGGTAAACGTGATGCTATCAAGCGCACCTATGTCCCCCCCCAGCTGCGGGGTACGCGGCAGTCCAGAACTTGGATACGGAGCGTCTGCCGGTGAACCTCGGATTCGTAGTTGAAGTGCCTTATCTCTGGTCACAAGTTGATTAGACTGAGGGCGTACGTCACTCTTTGCGGCAGTAAGGTGACGTTGACGTGCGTAAAGTTGTTGCAGCTCAAATTCTTTCACGTCGATTGCTCGCTGCAGGTCGTCCGGGTTGTGTGCCACGACCACAGAGTCGGCATGCCGCGTGAGGCTGTGCATCACCTCACATTCCGTGCTCTTAGAGCAGAAAATTACAGACTCCTCTCTTAGACTTGATTCATTGTTTGACGTGAAAACTTTGCCAGATTCTCCGAGGAGGTGTGGAAGGAAAAAAACGTAAACACGAGAGAAGAGAATTTCTGTGTGTGCGTGTGTGTGTGTGTGTGTGTGCGTGCGTGCGTGCGACACTGTACGTTGGTGCGGGCGCTCTCGTCGTCGTGGCAGCGGTGCTCTTGTCCGTTGCAACAGCGGAAGGATTTCGGATTTGGGGGTCCAAAATAACAAGAAAAGGAAAAAAAAAACGACCTGTAAAAGAAATCCTTTTCGACAACGAATGGAAGCGTGCCGTGTGTGTGTGTGTGTGGCTCAAGGGGAGGAGGGGGGCTCATGTCAGGTCACCGAGAGCATTTTTTTTTTTTTTTGACATGTGTTTGCTCCTCCACGCGCACCCCTCTCCCCCTCTCTCAGCGACCGCATTTACGCAGGGTGGCGCGCGACTCCCCTCCAAAAAAAAAAAAACCAACGGTTCTGGATGCCACTCCCTCGCCCAGCCTCTTCATGTGCTGAGTTCGGATGCCGTACGGGAACATCTTTTTTTTAGTTTTAATTGTCCATCCGCTGAAGATCCGTATACGAAAGACCAACGATTTTGTCCCCTCTCCCTCACCTCCTCTTTTCCTTCTCTTGACGAGGGAATACAGAAAAGGGGCAGGGGACAAAAATAGCGTGAAAGTATGTATTCGAGAAGCGCAAAGTGACGTGGAAAGCAAAAAAAAAAAATGGTGTTGACTAGCCGGTGATTCTTTTAACGAAGGAGCACAGAAAAAAAAAAATCGAGACCATCAGACCAGAGCGGAGGCAGATCACCGAGAGAAACGGTGTGATCTGTACATCAACTTCTAACCAGCTGCAACAGCGAGATGGCGAAGGGGAATAATAAAAAAAAAAAACAGAGACACAGACACACACACCAACACGCGAAGCAGCGAAATCGTTCGAGGATTCTTCTGAAACGAGCAAAAAAAAAAACACATGAGCGAAAGCGTGTACAGGATGAGGCTGAAAAAGTAGCAGCAACGAAAAAAATATTGCAGAGAGGAAATCTCTGGGGCTGTGTGTCGATGTTGTCCGGGTGGTCATGGCAGACACATATGGGTATGGATATCAGCCCAATTTTTCTTTTTCAAGCAGTGGGGGGGGGGGGAGGGGGAGGTACGTAGAGTGAATTTATGTCAACTACGCGTGGTGGCTTTACAAGCAGTGGTGTTTTCTCCATCGGCTGCCCTTGAGGAGAGTCGCTTCTGCAGCTTCTGCAACCGCTCTAGGGCTGAGTTGCGCAAGAACCTGTTGTATTTTTCCTTTTGTGTCGCTGACAAAAAATAGCGCCCATCGTTCAGGCAAAAACCCATGGGCCCTTCGCGGCTAGGGCTACCTGTCACCTTTGAATCTGCAGCCGAAGTGGAGGTCGATACGTCCTTGTTCAACGTGAACGAAGAGCGGCGATGCACGACAGCGACATCACTCATTTGGCTAAGCTGTACAGGCCCACTCTCGGAGCTGTTGCTCTCTGGAGTATTTGTGATACCGTCGTGTGCCCCTCTATCACGACTGTGGCTTAGAGTAGGCTGCAACACTGCTGATGACGCCGCCGCTGACCACATTCCCTGCAGAGAGGTGCTCGGAAATCGATCTCCTTGGGCGAAACCCCAAGAAAGTCGAGCATTGTCTTTTTGTCCCGCTGCTTGTTCGAGTTGCGATTGGAAATCATCCGTCAAGGGCATCCGATCACCGGTCGAATGGGAACTTGAAGTGCTTGTGATGGAGGTGACATCATCAGTGAATGAGCAGTTTGTTGGGCGATACTCTCGCTTCTGATCAAAGTGCTGAGGAGGCTCCTCTGCACACCTAACATACAAGCTTGGCGTTTTCGGTAGAGTGTTCATGGAGGAACAGCTCCCTTGACTCACCAAGTTCCTCCGAGGAAGCATGCGCAGCTGCTCCTCGAGCTGTTCCCGCTCCATGGTATCCAGTGGGCACCCCGCAGTACGGTCATCGTCCATCGTCATTGGCGACGACCCCATTTCTGCGTCCACGGTGTTCGAAATTTCATAAGTCCGGCTATAGCGGTCCAGGTAGGCGATAACCACGGGATCACGCGCAACGGAAGCCAGTGAGCACCAAGCCTCAGACAATTGAAAGCCCCCTGTTTCAGCTTTCTGAGAGAAGTCCTTGTACTGCACAAATAACCGTCGCCCTTCGCTGTCACATTTTTCGCCAAAGACCGCCACAATGTGGCCAGTTAACCCAGCAGAAGAGTTGCAGTCTGAGGCAAGCCCTTGCATCTCGTCATTACACAGAGCACCCGACCATCCAGAGATTTGCATATTCACATCTTTGTCATCTCCCTCGCTTTTGGGATATAGAGCCCAGAGTGAAGGGCCAAGAGACATATGCAACTCCAGAATTGCTTCCGCGTGGTCTTTCTCGAGTTGCATGCGCGCCGTCTTCTCGCGACCGACCAACAGCGCTAGTGCAGTTTCTGTTTCCTTTCCTCTGATCTCTATGGGTGGCGCAGAGGTGGCTGTAGAAGGTGCCACTGCTTCCACTTCCTCGGGGCATCGAAAAGTAATTACGCTCGGCTGCCGCTGGACGTGTACGTTTGTGACGCCACCGTGGGAGAGAAAGTTTCTAGTCGGCGCGCGTGGAATTTTAACGACGTGTGCATGTTCTACTGCATTTGTGCGACGCATGTCAGTAC
Source organism: Endotrypanum monterogeii (assembly GCA_000333855.2). Classification (NCBI taxonomy): domain Eukaryota; phylum Euglenozoa; class Kinetoplastea; order Trypanosomatida; family Trypanosomatidae; genus Endotrypanum; species Endotrypanum monterogeii. The sequence continues at coordinate 453,335 of CM007316.1, read as the reverse complement.
TTGGCAGCTTGCTAACCTCACCCAAGTCCTCCGGTGCACAGAGTAGCGGCGCCATCGCTTTGATTAAGGTGACCGAGGGGAGACTTGATGAGCCACCACACCGAAACAGCGAGGCGTTTCTGCCATTTTCCTCGTGAAGCATGTCGTTCAGCTCGACCATCCAAGTCCACAGCTTTGAAAGGCCACGCGATGCCAGCAAAGACTTCACTCCTGCGGGATTGCGGGGGGAGATTGTAGCCTCCAGCGATGCACCAAACCGCATCAAAAGCGGGCCCATTACGCCAACGTTGGGTGCGAAGGCAGCTGCTAAATGCAGAGGTGTTGCACCGTATACATTTCGTGTGTTCACCTCGACACCACATTGGAGAAGTGCATACGCAGCGGTGACGTTGCCGACAGTCGCGGCCCAGTGCAGCAAACTATTTCCATTCGTGTCGAGAATATAAACGTCGTCACACACATCTAGATAGCGGCGAAACGGGTCTTCCAGGGGTGAAAGCAGTAATTGAACTGCGTAGCTAAGTGCCTGCGACTGTTTTGAGGACATAGCGCAGGGGGGGGGTATTTAAAAAAGTCGAATGGGGTGAGCAGTGGTCGTACGCAGGGTACTATTCAGTGACTGTGGATAGAATAACCGCTCTGGTGAATTTGACAAAGGCAAGGTAACAGGCATTCGGCGGATAGCAGTGGAGCAAGACAAGAGGACAGAGGAAAAAAAGACCACTGCCATAGAGGTCATTGAGATCTCACATCACCGTCATAGTGATGGAGCTGAGGTTAGCTGACGCAGACCTTCTTACGCGCTGAGTATGAAGACGGGTTTCCACCCCACCTGCGCGAGATACGAAAAAAAAAAAAAAGCAAAAGGTGTGTCTCAATCCTTCTATGTCTGCCTTTAGGGAGAGGAGTCAAACTAACTGCAAGAACTCTTCATTACTATTTGCTCTATGCGAGAACTGAGTGCAGCCCATGTGCGTACCTCATGAGCGAGAAGGTGAAACTAAGAGGGGGATGCACTATCCGAGGCGAAAACCAAAATACAACAAGATCAAAAGAAAACCAGGACAGGACAGGACAGGACAGGGAAGAGGCTCGATAGAAAATCAGGGAGATTTATAAAGAAATCTGCCCCCAGAACTAGACCATGGACTCTGTCCGTGTCACACAGTGTCCACCATCGCCAAGACGGAGACAATTACACTGGCAGCCGGAAACACTAGGTGCATGAACAGTGGTAGTCCACCAACGGAGGCGTAGAGTGAAATGTAGCCGGCAGCTGCAAAAGATGGCCAGAGCGTCCGCCAAGCGCTCACAGTGGCGCAGGAAAATTCGCTTGAGGCAGCATCCACATGATGAGAGGTCATTTTCTTCGCGGATGTTTGCCCATCTTCTTTCCGCAACCGCATCTCTTCTTGCAATGCCTCGGGGCTGTCCACCCATGAGTCATCGCCCGGTGCCTGGGTGATATCAATCGCCGTGGTGAAATCACTTGGGCGCTCTATTTCCCGTTCTTGAGCATCTGCCTGTTCCTCAGTGATGGCGTCTGCGCATTTCGCAGAGCTGTACTGTAAGATGGGAAGGAATTTTCGAAGCGGCAGTGCATAGAGTCCGTGCAACACCGTCACCGTAACACACGTTATCACCAGGGATGCAATGCATACTGATTCATACAGTCCCACCTCTCGCGGCGTAGCAGGACTCGTCACATTGAATGTCGTGTATTCCGGGTACTGGGCGTAGGGAAGAATGTCAGTCACAGGAAGTTGCCAGTTTACACAGGAGTCCAGGGAAGTCGTCGTGACTGTGGTCACCAGCGGAGCACAGAAGACCCAAAAGCGGGCCCGATTCACCCACTCTGTCCACAGACCATCCTGCAAAAAAATTTCTCCTAGCGGCAGAAGTCGGCGACGAGCCAGCATATGCGTCGAAAGGAGACAATAGCAGCAGGTTCGGTGTACGACATCATAGAGAGCACATGTCCACACAGCAGCAATGAGGCGCCATACACGTCTTCTCTCAGTAGAACGTTCAGGATCATTAAGGGTCGCGCGTTCATCACGCTGTGAGGAGAATCGAACGCGATGCACCGCTGCAGGACGCACCTCTAGAAAAAGAAGTCCGACATTAAAGGACAAAAAAAGCCAAATGGATATCGAAGTTATCGTCGGAGGAGTGCCTGCATCATAAGAATGCAAACCCCGGCTCATATTCGCAAGGTGCTCCGATGACACCGTCGATGAGTTCATTACACTGGATTTTTTTTTTGTGTGTGTCTAGACTGGTGTGTAACGCGCTTTACGATTTATCTCGGGGGTACGCGTCATGGTGTCATAAGGCGATAGGAGGAAGAGAACAGAGATGCCTCAGTGAGCGATAGGAACGCAACGGCAACCGCGTGTCACTGTGTAGCCATTAGCTGCAACTGAGCGTACCCGTGCACCACCTCATGCGAAGTAGCCACAGAAAGAGTCCAGACCGCAGTACGGCTCCGGGGAAGAAGATTGGCGCCTATCAAATCCAGAAAAGCGTGCCGCGTAAATGAAACCACAACAAGGTACAAAGGCATGTTTTTGTTGGCCTCTATGCACGTCTCGTACACGAGCTGGAGTGGAAAGGCCGCGAGAGGGCCGTTAGCTCGTTACTTCACCTTTGCAAAGACGAAAAAAAAAATATCTTTGGGAGGAATTCTTAATGATTGAGCGTACTTCTTTAGATGTCGTGTTCGCCTCGTTGCATGATATAGAAGCAAACCTGTGAGAAACCGGCGCACAAACCTCTGGCCAGCACGTCGCTCGACAAAAGTCATTTCAGGAGAAGAGAATCGACCCAAAGCTACGCCCCCAGTAAAACTCTATTCTTGGTACCATCGAGACACACACACACACACACACACACACATCCTGCTTGTACTCACACAGCTTGTACTCCTTCAGAAGTTGGAAACAAGAAGAACGTAACAAAGCGCCACCGCATCTTTTCTTTTGTACAACACCACAGCCGCACATTCGCTAGACAGAGAAAAAAAAAACGGACAAAGTTACACACACGCACGTGTATGTATAAAAAAAAAATTTGCAGAAGTTGTTTCAGAAAGACTGATAGGTGGAATTGGAATGAACGAGAGGATAAGGAAAAAATGGAAATAAAACACAACAAAACACCAAAAACATACCGCATATCCGCAAGTGCTTTCGTTTTGGCGGTACACCAGCGCATGGAAGGAAGATATCCATCCTTTTCTATATATATATATATATATATATATGCCCAGTGCACGCGAGCGGCTCATCATAGATAGCCTTTTGCGTATGTGGCTTTCCTTTAAAACGTAGCGATCAGCGCGTGTTTCCTTTGTTTTTGAACACGGGATCTATATCCATCGGTTGAGCAAGCTGAATATATTTTTTTTTTCCTGGCCATCTGGGCTCTGTCCCTTATTCTGCCTACGCTCCGCGGCTTGGGGTGGCACCCTTTTGGCGTTCGAACAGGCTTCGTTTGAGTCGCTGCCGCTCGCCTTGGCTGCCGGATGCTGCTTTGCAGCAACATCCCGACCATGACGGAGGCCTGTGGTTTCTCGGTTTTTCGTCAGGAAGTTGCCGAAAAGGAGGAGAAGGGATATCATGTACCAAAACAGGACATGCATCAGGTCTGCATTGTAGTTGAGCTCTGCCCTCGGAATCCACACCAGATCATACACCGACTGTAGACAGTTCAAGGAGAACTGCAACATCTGCCCCTTTGTGATGACAAACTTAAACCTGTTCAACACGTTCCGCACACTGCCGGACGGGAAGAGTAGCGTTAGCAAGTAGTAGCCATACATGAACACATGGACACCAGAATTGACCATGGCACTGTAGTAGGACTCGCCGCCAGGAGCCACCAGCGACGCCAACCACCATAACAGAAAAATAGTCCCATGGTGATAGACGTGCAAGAAAGAAACCTGATGGTAATTTTGCTTCAGAAGCATAATCACTGTGTCTAACCACTCAATCACCTTCGAAACATAAAAAAGCCAGATGAGCTTTGCAATACGCCACTCAGCGGGAGATGTACCACACCCATTATTCCAGAGCGAGTAGCCCGCGGCGCGAGCACTGACCATGAGACCAATGCTCATGTACAGTGAGAGCAGATGAAGACCGAGGTTATGCACCACACCTAAACCTCGACAACTAAATTTTCCAACCAGTCCCGAGAATACACGCAGCACTACAACCAAGCAAAGGTAGGCGAGAAGGGAGGCAAGTCCGTGCCACGGATTCAGAAATGGCAGACGCTCCGCAAAGGGGTGGGCATGCGTCTGCGACCACTTTTCCATAAACGCATGTGGAGCTGGGAAATAAAACTTGACAGTGCTCTCAAAAGCATCGAAGGCAGGACCAAACAGGCTATACATAAGCGAGGCAGATTTTGCCATCACCCAGTCGGGGAGCTCGATTGCCGCCGCAATCGTTTCTGCCTGATCCAAGGAGATCATGTTTCTAAGAAAAAAAAAAATTTCAAAGAAGACAGCAGACCTCAAGTTAGACGTCAAGAAAAGTGTGTGCGTACGTTGGAGAGCACACAAGTTCAGAGAGATAATAATAATAATAATAATATATATATATATATATATGAGAAGCACTAAAAGACTCAGAGCACGAGTGCACAAAAGGGTAAAAAAAAGACCGATAGGTAAATTACTACAAGAATACACGAAGATGCAAATACACACACTTGCACACAGGCACAGAGTGCACCACTGGACTCGATGACGCGTTAGTCCAAGGACCGATACTCGAAAGCTAAAGATGGGGAGAGACAAACAAGGGTGATCCGAGACAGCAGCAGTCAAAAAAAAAAAAATTGAAAATGTTAGTTAATGTGTTGGCTCCGCAGAAGGTAGATGCCAGAAAAACAATCAGTTGACACTAAAAACGGGAAAAAAACGTAAACACACAAAAAGAAATATGTTTTTTTGTAGGTAAAATAAGATTTCGCACCGCAATAGACGCAAACACAAACCAAACTCAGGAGTGGGCTAAGGCGATAAAAAAACAATTCCTACAAGATATGAGGTAGCAATAGAGACACGGACTTTTCAGTAGACACCAACGCTTCTGCAGTGTTTTTTCTTACACACACAAAAAAAAAAAGATCTTATAAAATGAGAACAGGTGAAAACAACAAACAAAGAGAGGAGCTTTGGTGGGGAGAAAGTCGCCGAGTAAAAAATAGATAAAGATTGCGCAGAGTGACAACACCAGCGCTCACGGGTGTGGCTTGCTTGTCGTGTGTTGATGTGTATGTTTGGACCGTTTTTCGTCCGGTGGCTAGTGAGTTCTGTCAACTCCTGTGTCGAGGCGCTTCACACCCGGACTCTGCGTGGAGAAAAAAAATTGGCGAAGAGATCTGGTCGCTTCCCTTTGCTCTGGGATACGAGTGCGTATGGGCCGAGAAACGATCTTTTCGGACCTAGCAAAAATGGGTAATGAATCAGGCAGAATTTCAATGGGTATTTAAAAAAAAAAAATGCAGATAATAATTTTCTGGGTACTCCTAGATCAAAGAAAAAAAAAAGAAGAGGTAGCCTAATTGCAGAGCAGCGACACTCGTCCCAGACAAGGAAAAAGCCCTACTGCTGTAAACGCTGACTGCTAGAAGTGCCAATAGAAAGTCGCATAAAAAAAGGCAACGTAATGTGATTGCGCTATAAAAGAGGGGGGAAAAGCTTCAAATATGGTGATTTTTTGGTGACGCCCGTCCAGAAGAATCCGTGAAACAGAGAGAGGAAAGAAAACGCGGAAAAGCTGCTAGACAGAAAATCGCAACAAAAACAAAAGTTGTGGTTGTGGTGATGGTTGTGGCTGGTGTGTCAGAGCTTCCGTAGAAAGATGCCCGTAGTACAGACGGTGATTAGATTAAGCGTAGAAAAGAGGTATTATATCAGCTAAAGTTCTCCCCAATTGAAGCGATATCAGGAAACCTGCGAGATGAGGAAAAACAAGCGGACGTGCCGTATGGGAAAGTGTGTGTGTGTGTGCGTTTGTACGTGTGCCAACAAACGTTCGTTGTAAAAAAAAAAAAAAAGTTTTCTGCTGAGCAGAAAGGGCAATTCTAGGACGTCACAGGGTATTCTGAAGTGCTAATGAAACATCTCGTAAAACGAAAAAAAAAAAAACGGCGGAAGGAAGCGTGCAAGTGATGTACAAATAGTTGATCTTGCTACACAAGGTAAACTAATTCATGCCCAGATAACTTCCTATTCTGGGAACCTTTTTTATTTTTTGAGATGACCTCCCGTCAGACCTTTGCGCCAATGACGCACGTGCACACCTCAAGTATCCTGGCTTGCCGCAAACAAACATCATCATGACCACTTGGTGGGAAATCGTTGCCTTCAATGACACATGCAGGTACTCCGGAAAGATGCTTGTCTCGCTTGGCGTGAAAAACGTTCATCTTATTTTTTTTTCCAGTTTTCAGAAAATAAAGCACTATGCACTCGTGTCCCTCTCTTTCGTTGCACCTGAGGACAAGTATACGTGAGTCCCTTTGACCATTGAAGGCGTTTGATAAGGCTGTAAATGATTCCGAGCTGAAAAAAAAAAAGGGAGAGAAGAGGTAATGGGCAGAGACCCAATCATTACCTTCATTTGGCATGACCTCGGAGAGTCCTGCGCGTTTCACGTCGGAATCACCCACACACCTTTACAGTGGGAGTATTGAGAAAAAAATACCCTTTTGGCGCATACACAAGAAAATCGCCATTGCATATAGCCGAGATTCAACACCAGAGCAGTCATCTCTCCACATGTGACCCTTCCCCGTGTGCGAACCGGCAATCAAACCGTCCCGTCGCCGCCACTGTCGATTAACACTTCGATTACAAAAAAAAAAAGAGCAGCAGCCCTCTGAAATCAACTTCACAAAAAAAAAGAGGGGGGACTCCAGAGAAATCGATCACAACTGCATACGGTGTCCAGATAACATTGTTCAACAAAATGACAATAAGAGGAGAAAATCATTCACCATTATGTTTGTTGTGACAACACATGACGATCTTTGTCTGCACAGTGCCTCCCTTCTCACAAATGCGGTGGAAAGAAAAAGGAAAGGATACTCAAGTCTGTGATCACTTTGTGATATCTACTCGAAAAAAAAAAGGTTGAGACAAACGGTAGAGATTTCACTTCCCCTAGACCTCTCGGAAATGGTTCCTCGCTCGACAGGCGAACCCTTGCGAAATCAGATCCCCTGCTAACCAGCGGCGGTGGCGGGAAGGGGCATCAGGAGGAGATCTGTTTTTCTTTTCAAAACTAGTAATGCATTTTTTTTTTTTTTGGGGGGGGGCCAAAGCAACACCGAACAAAATGAAGGAGTCACAGAATCGCGCACTGACGACGAAAGGAGATCAGAGCCACATATATTCACACATATTTGCAGCGAAGTACTGGACAGCACTCTGTCAAAACAACTCCCTGTGGCCAACACGTCTGCGCCTTACACACAATTAGCAGCATGGAGGTGTGTAACGTGGGGGGGGGAGGGGGGTGCGCGTCTCCCGCCCTCAAGGAACAAGCGCTGGGGTGTCGGAGTCAATGAGGGGGAAGAGAAAGGGAAAAAAAAACCTTCAACGAAAAATGATAGTCATCTACTGGACTCCGATGCACCTAACTATGGGGCTGCAGAAAAGTCTAAGATGACCGGCAACAACAAGGGATAGAATGCGCGCGGAATGGGGGCTCACATCGTGGTGAATTGGGCGTGCATTGTGACCTAATTTATTTTGTTGTTTTTTTTCCCCTCTCTATTTGTAAATCTGTGTGTGTATTCTACAGGTCGCACATCTCCGAGATGGGGAAGACACAACCAGTACCAGCTGGTGCCCCCTTTTTATTATTACATCGCTATAGAAAGCCTTGGATGATGCCTTTTGTTCCAGAAGCACATCACAACTACACAAAAGTCAGCAAGCAGACCCCTACTCCCTGTCGACTATCCCGGATCCCTCCACTACATAGAGGCCCTTCCCGGTTAGCGGCAACTAAAGAACTGACTGGTCGGAAACTGGGCTCTGAACTTTGTCGACTCCCTCTAACATGTACTCCTCCTTTCTCCCGTGCACGCTTCTCAACTAATGCCAGACACAGCTCGCTGCTCTATCACGAGAGTATTGATGCCAGGATTGCCGCTAATGCGGGTGATCGGATACGGATCGTTCCAGTACACGCCAACCGAGCTCAAGAATTGTGCTGAACAGTACCACGCTAGGGTTTCTTCAGACGCGATGACATCTGTCGATGCTGAACATAACTGCCCCCCCCCTTCTCAAACAGACACACACCATCCCCGTCACCTCTCCAGCTGCCTTCACCCGCTGTAAGTTGTCAGATGATATGCAGACCCACAAAGCGGGAGGCTAAAAAGGATTACCATAGTTGGCCTGCACAATGGCTAGGGCTTCCCCGAGTTATTGGGCGACACTCTCCCCCCAAGGTGGGCGTCTCGGGGGCTGAAAAAGATAGCCCTTTGCACACAACTGTGCACTTGATGGCTTACGAGCGCGTACCCACCGGGCAACTCGTATCTCTCGGCCATATTCTATTCTCTGTCTCTCATACCGCTTGCTTTCGGCGCGAAATATCCCCACCTGCTACTGCTGGCAACGCATGCGGAGAAGACTGAGGTGGTTTCCTCACTATCCAGCATTCACGTTCTACCGGTATGCTGTTGATGTGAGAGTGAGACCCTCTTTTGTGCGACCGCGTTTTTGTATTTTCAGCGATGCACCTCTACCGGTTTTTGTCTCCACTTTTGACGACAGGTACCCTGGAAAGGCAGCTAGTCAAATGTGCTACAAGGATTGACAGGTTGAAGCTCTACCTTGACACACGCACACTACGCTATGCGTAACTGGAAACGTGCGCCCCCCATCGCGTTGCAGTGTTACTCCATCCACAGAATCCCACCTCACACATCGACAAGAAGAACAAAAAAAGAATGATCTCGAGCTGCATCACTCCAACGAATCGGTGCACGCGAGGCAGAGGGCAGATGCTCATATTTACTACCCCGGAAACACTTTGGAGGGAGCCGCTGAAGGGAGAACAAGAGCTCCTCAATTCGTTTCATAGCAACGCTATGGCGATGGACGTTTCCGTCCAGCTCAAGCATCGAATATCATGCGAGAGACTGTGATCCTCACATTCCTCAATGTCTTCCCGTGTGTGTGTGTGTGTGTGTGTGTGTGTGCGTTAGTGATGGGCAAGGTTGAGACTACACCCCAGCGGCAAGGTATTCCATTTCAGGGATAAATGGAGAAAGGAGAGGCTAAAGACAGCACACACGAAAACTACAACGAAAGGGATGAAAAATGTTAGTATCAAGAACACAAGTACGCGTAACATCAGGTAACAGAACAGGAAAAACAATACGGAAAAAAAAAAAAGAGGGAGCGGGTGCGAAAACGATCAATATGACCCCGTTTGCGGGACAGCACAGGGCAAGGACAAAGAGTTAAAATTCAGAATGAAGGTAAAAATCCGTGTTGGGGGAGGGAGGAAGGGAGGGAGGGGGGGGGGGAAGAGCGTAACGGGTGAACGCACACTTACATCCGCCCGGCTTGAGACGAGCCCACGCACACGAGGGAAAAAAGCTCTGACAGACAGACACACCCACATACACACAGACGAACACAAGAGTCTTTGACTTCCCTTCCTCAAGCACCTCCCACACGCTCAGATACTTTCGATATATATATATATATATATATATATATATATATGCCAGGGGTATCCCCACAAACTCAAAAGCACTGGAAACTACACACCCAAGTCTTCGACAAGATCCCTCTCGTTACCAAAGGAGTCACTCTCACTGCAACCAAATGGGGGTGGGCACTTTCGTGACTCACGCCTCCGACGTCGCGGCAGCTGCTGCAGTCTTCAATTCTTCTTCTACTGTGAAGAGAGGTGCGAGAGAGGAGCTAAAAAACTGGACCAGCTTCTCTGTATCACATTGCGTGGTACCGATGTCATTATTCGTGATGAGGAGTGGTGGAAATGCTGGCAGCTGCTTCTTCAGCCACACGAGCTCCTTCGGAGACAAGGAGGTCACTGAAAACGTGCCGACACATCTCCACTCATGTTGACGCCACGCTCGTGCTGCGCTGTGCTCATCGCCGTCCACTTCACACCTCTCGGCAGTCACGTCGTCACCCATACTCATTACTTCCTCCGTTCCAGAGCTGGCGGTCGAGACAGCACTTTTCGCTTTGTTCCGGTGCGCTGCGTCCAGGTCGTTGATCTGCACGTTATCACGGTGCTGGTCGAAGCGTACGCGAGTGAGCACAAACGTTTCCAGCTTTTTTGTATCCACCACCAAGGTGGGGTCCAGCAAGGGGCACTTGAGGCGAAGAGCGTCCAGAAACGGTTCGGATGAATGACACTCTGGCGGCTGAGCTAGCTGTACTTTACACTGTACCGATGCCAACTGGGAGGTAAGGTCAACATCAATCCATCGACAAACAAGACGATGAGCGTCGTCGGCTTCCGTTGCAGAGTGCGGCGCTTGATGAATGAAAAAAGAAACGTAACCGAATTTTCTATCCAGCGGCTCCTTGTAGACGTGTAATTGGTGCGGAACAACACGGCAACCGACACTGGAGAGTCCCTGAACTACATCTGACTCCTTTTTGGGTACCACGTAAGCGGCAATTTCGCTCACCGGAAGGTGGAACGGAACATCATAAAGGACACAGTGATAGTAGTGATGACAAATGGACTGCTGCAGTGCCAAAGGGTGATGAGACGCTGAAGCGGACATGCGTGAGAGGTAGATGTATATGCAGACAATTTTTTATGAGAGGGTCAGCGAAATAAATGTTCTTGCATCGGTTGATGCGCAACAGAAAAACCCAAGAGCGGTGGGAACCCACACAGAACAGACCTCAAATGTGTGTGTGTGTGTGTGTGTGTATGGGGAAAGGGGGGGACAGGGTCGGGAGACCGACGCGGGGAGGAGAAGCGGCAGGTTAGCTGAGAAAGAGCAACAGCTTCGACAACAAAGGCAGAGCGAAGGGCAAATAAAATGAGGCGAATGCAAAGTCGCTCGGAAACGTGTACACAGGATGTGGAGCACCTGCAAAAAACATGCACATTAGGTCCAGAAACAGCTGGAGCGGTATAAAGAGTCGAATACCCGCCAACGGAAACAAAAAAACACGCCGTAGACAAAACAATCATAGCGGGGGGGGGGGTGCTACTATATATATATATATATATATATATATATATATATA
>CM007316.1:415401-441934 GCA_000333855.2 Endotrypanum monterogeii | reverse complement strand
TATATATATATATATATATATATATATATATACCGTAAGAGAGAAGTTGAGGAATTCAAAGAAACAAGGAAACGGTCAAAGATAAGATGCACTGGGAAGCGCGAAAATCGCGTTTGTGTGGCACCAGTACGTAGAAAAATAAAAGATGGGGTAGCGAGTGACAAGGAAAGCTAGCTGGCGGCAACGGAAATCCTTCAAGGGGTGGGAAGGGGTGATCGTTCAAGGAGGAGGCGACATTCGCTCACCGCTGTAACGTCAGCGTTCATGGATACACTTGGGTATGGGGAGAGACCTTTGCCCTGGGTTTCACTTCGAGCCTGTACAGGAACCTGGGAAAGACCGCTTTGTGGATATCAGAGAGACGCCGATAGACACAAACAAAGTGTGTCGCAGGTATTCAGAAAAAAAAGATTGATTCACAGATGCTTACCATCTACTACGTCGCAGGGTGGGAGGGAAGAGGGGTGATGATAAAAAAACGGCACGTAGGCAGCGTGAAACCTAGTTTACGAGGTCATACTTGAAAAAGAAGTCTACCGGCGCAGTGCAGGAGAGGAATGACGGGGGGGGGGAGTAACTACACGTCGAGTAGTAAACAATCCCTTGTATTCCTTTTGTTGTTTTTTTTGTGGTGAAGTGAGTTGTCACGTTAAACATATCCGACAGAATCTTGTAGATTCTCCATCTGCACTCCCCCCATCGCCGTTTCTGCGACTTCTTGAAGCGGTGTTCTGATTAGGTCTAGAAAAAAAAAAGGGGGGGACGCAGTCCGGGAAAAATGCTCGCGATTCACGGCAGAGGCAGAAGCGAGTTTTTCCTTCCCCCTCTTCGACTGAGGTATTGCTTCCTCAGCGAGGCAGCTGAGCTGATCCCTCACTTTCCCTCTTGTTTTCGCTTTTTTTTTATGAGTCCCACCGATTCAGCTTGGATCGCGACCGTGTCCACGCATTAATGACATTGAGTGTCCCCTTGAAGGAGTTCACGTCGCCACCGTTTCGGCGAAGTTCGTCGTAGAGGCCGAGCATAAACGTGGAGGTAGGATCCACGCTTCCGGATCTCCGTGCACTGAGCACCCACTTGGGTGGATGACTACGAGCCTCCATGATAAGCACCTCGTAAACGCGGGCAGTGCCGGGCACCCCTGCGAACAGCATTTCGTTGTACAACGCCCACATTACTTCCCACTGGTGTAGGTAGCGAGCGCGGTGAATGAGCAGCTCGTATGTCTTACCATTTGGCGGGGTAGACCAGTTGGGAGGAAGAATCGGCACCGGAGACGAGGGGCTATCGCTGACATCATTCCCAAGCGGCGACGCGGGTGATTCTACGTCAACAAGCTCCTCCGACCACTTCGCCTGCGCAACCACGGCGTTGCCGCGGAACTGGACGAGTAACGTATCGAATTGAAACCAGTGCGCCTTCGCCCGAAGAAGATACAGAAGCTCGTTGAAGACGTCCGCCGTCCGGTCCTTCTGAGGACACGCGGTGAACCATACCATCGCCACCTCAATCCGCTTTTGCTTGTAGGCCTCATACAAACTCTTCGTCACCGAAAGGTCCGCAGCTCCGCTGTTGCCGTCAATAGGCGCCAGACTCACTTTCATGGAGTCTTTGCCTTCCTCCCTATTAGCGTCTGGCCTGGAGGGATCCCCGCTAGCTTGATGTGTGGCCAACTCCTCTGCTGTGTGTCCTACCAGCACGTACTGCGGATGGTGAAGTGCGGCGATTAGGCTTGCGTAAGTGACGGCATCTTTTTTAATATTCAGCTTCGCCATCATGTCAAGAATACGATCTGTCGCATTCACAGACTTGGCACGGCGCAGGAGTCCGTTGAAGTCGCCAACCGCGACAACGGCTTCGTCTGAGCCACAGGGTGAAAGTGCATGGGCGCTGTCAGGCGATGGAGCGCCAGTGCTCGCTGGAGCATTACCTTGCTCTGCGCGTTCCACAGCTTCGACAATTCGAATGCCCTCGGCAGTGCGACGGTTTACTCCATCCAGCCTGAACTTGTGCGCCACAGCGGCCTGCTCCAGTCCCTTGACCAGCTCACGTCGGATACGCTTGTGGTGAGCCGTCGTCTCCTCCAATGAGAGACCAGGGGACACCACCGTCGTTATCATAAACTCTGTCGTACTTGAGGTGCGGCGGAGCAGTGCCATCATTGCGTTAAGCGTGCGCTCATCCATTTGATACTCCACAAATCCGGTTTGCTGCATCACGAACCACACCCGTTGTAAGTCCTCCAAGCGCCCGGCCTCTAGGAGGCACTTCCACAGCAAGTAGTAGTGTCGACCGGTCCACCGCATAACACCGCGCATGCTATTTACATGTGCCGTGCGATCACCCCGTCGTGTCGGAGGGAGAGCGGCTAGCATCTTGCGCAGCACCGAAAAGCACTCCACTTCTCTCACAGGCGTGGACATTTCCCGACTATCCGCTAAGCTTGAGGTGTAAAGTCCGTTACCTGCAGCTACAGCTTTCGCCGCTACTCCAGAAACGAGTACCTGCTGACATGCTTGCTCTACCGCGGTGGTGAAAAGCTGGAAAGCTCGGGACCACTGGCCCTCGGTCATGCAGTCTTTTAGCATGTCTTGCAAAGTATATCGACCTTGTGCTCTCCTGTTTGCAAAGGGAAGCGGTGGCGTGTGAGGCAGCGTCGTCGGTTCCTGCGGTGCCATGGAAGAACTCGGCTCACCGTGCATCTGTCGAGATGCTGATGAGCTACCCTTGCGTGCAACCTCGAGAGAGCCCTTTTCAACCGGGGCCGCGCAAATCGGTACCGCAGCTGGTATGGATTCTGGGATGGCTACGCCAATTTTGTGGTATTTCTCTACCGGAACATGCGGGGCCTGCTCTCGTTTCGAAAAAAAATGACCACCGCCACGCTCACGTGCGATAGCTGCCTGTGTACACCTCGCTACTTCCTCAAAATTCATCGTGGAGAAATTTAAGCCGAGGTCAAGAGACGCGGGCACATGAACCGCAGCCGTCTCGCTATTGGAGTTTGGCAGTGGATTTGTTTGCGTCTGGTGAACCTGCTCTTGTGCACGTGACTTTGAAAGATTGCTGCACCTTCGATATAAGTGGAGGCACGCAGAAGACCACACCGGGACGTCTCGCAGACAACCGGTAAGCTGCAGTCGCATGGACATATTTTCGACGCTAGTGTAATCAATAAACGATACGCGTCTTAGCATTAAAAAAAGGGTGACGTTGAAGATGGCCGACCTGGAGAACACTGACGGCCCAGAGCGCAATCACAAACCACAGTTCACAGCAGTGGGTCCGTCAAACCCAGAGAAAGGTGAAGACTGTGGTCGAAAGCAACAAAAGGAGAAATACAACCGTGAGGAGATACAGCAGAGGAGGTGGAAGAGATGTGCCTAGGGCCGTATATACGTGGTATAGGATCATCAGAAGGAAGATAACGCGGAAAACAAAAACAGGCATACCAATGACCAACAGCCGTGCCACAAATAGTCAGCACCCCACCACACATACAAACATCGTACGTGTGTAAGACTCTACGCTGGAAAAGGCAACAAAACTCGAGGCGAGGAGGCGAAAGAAAGAGAGCTGTAGGAAAAGAAAAATTTACACGCCACAAAGATGTCGTGATGTACAATTGTCCCCCCCCCCCGGCCCACTACCACGACACGCAAAAGGAAATGATGAACACAATTTTTGTAGTTGATGTTTTTTTCCATAAAATATGAATGCTGTATAGACACACACGAGAAGACCAGGTTTCCTTCTTTTTTTTTTTCCATCCCCTTTAGATGAACGAGCAAACATTTTTTTTTTCTGTGGCCTCTCTTTTTGGTTCGATGTGTTGCATTGCTCTAATGTCAATAAAAGAGGAGTAGGGAGTCCTCTAGAAATCCATAATAAACAAAAAGCTGTGCTTGCGTGCACGGTGCATCTGTCATCCCCCCTCCGTCCCTCTTCTAGTGTAATCCCAGGATCAAACTTTACTTCAAGACAAAGCAGGGAAAAAGGGGGAGGATCAGAGATCTAAAAAAAATAGTTAAAAAAAACTCAAACACACCCACGCATGCACTCGCCTACGTTTCTTTCCAGAAGTACAGACACCTCACCTGATTGCCACCTGATAATGAAAAAGGGCAGCATCAAGGCTACGCGGCTGCACAGCTAGCGTAAAAGGGTATGGAAAAGTGATAATTACAAGACATTCTTTGTAGCGTACTATCAGCGATGAAGACCTACAGAGATGCATATATGTATATATCTAGTAGAGAGGTGCAATGCCTTGTGTGTCTGAAGGTACACCCCATACTGCTACCTATACCCATAACCGAGAAGCGTATAAACAACAACAGCAAAAAAAAAAAAAAAAACGAGGGGGAAAAAAAAAGAGGCAACGCAACCCCCGCAGGATGTTTCACAGAACTACACTAGCCATGAGCATATATGTTTATTTTCACCT
This sequence comes from Endotrypanum monterogeii, assembly GCA_000333855.2. Taxonomy (NCBI): domain Eukaryota; phylum Euglenozoa; class Kinetoplastea; order Trypanosomatida; family Trypanosomatidae; genus Endotrypanum; species Endotrypanum monterogeii. The sequence continues at coordinate 437,487 of CM007316.1, read as the reverse complement.
CCAACACCCGAGGCGCCGATTCGGGTACGTGTCTGAAGAAGCGTATCCGCGTCTGTCTGTCCCTTTGGTTTGTATCTGTGTGTCTTCGCGGGGCGAAAAGGTCATGTATCTCCCACTGTTCTCTACGATTTGCCGTGTCGTGTACTTCTTCGTGGAACCCGTATCGACTTGGCCGTAACAAATTTCTTCATAGATTTCTTTCCACGGGAAGGGCCTGAAGATTTCTTTGAGGTTTTCTGTTTCCTTGAACGTTTTCTTGCACCTCCTCTCTTTACCGAGGACTTCGCCTCTTCTTTTGCAGATTCGGTCGGGTTGGCAGGGGCCACAGGGGGTGGATTTTTTGATGCAGTCTGCCGCTTCCGCCTCCCCTCATGTGGTTGCTCAAACAATGCCTTCTCCAGTTCAGCGGAGAGACGCGTAGATACCTTCAATTCACAGCCCTCAACGCCACCCATGGGTGACCGTGTCTGCATTGAGACATGATGTTCTGAAGAAATTGGAGACGAGTTCTGCGATCGCGAGACTGCTCTGCCACACTCAATGGGAGACGTCGACTGACTGGGGCAGCTGTAGACGCCTGGGGATGATGCAGGAGAGCCACTCGCAGAGGTGTTGGGTTGAAGGTGACTGGAATTTACCTCAGCTGCTTTCGTCTGTCCCCTGGCGATGTCCTTCGTTACGCTACGGTGGACGCGACGAGCTGCAACTTTTCGTGCCTTCGTGGCACTGGAGGTGGCGATACCCTCAAGATACTGAATGTAGTAGTCATTGTTGTGAAACACACGACGCGGGCGTTGCGAGACACGCTGAGAAATAGTCGACACCTGCCCATCAATAGAATCGCCGTCTGACACGCCGCTGGATTTCCCACCTGGTGATCCAGTGGAAAGTCGAGGACAGCTAGCTTTGGCTGGTGATGATGACGGTTCTGTAGAAGTAGCCTCTAAGTCCTCAGCCTCTTGCATACGGGTTACCTCAGCAACCACTTCCGCTGGTAACATCTCCAGGAGCTCCTCGGCGCAACTCTTCCGCCCTCGGGTGGAACTGCGGGGGGTCTGAGAGGCATGCGAGTTCGGTGTTGTTGCGGCGCGCACCGACTGGATGTCAGAGGAGGACCCCTCGTCCATCGTCAGCGCGATGCTGGCTGGAGTCGCCACCCCGATTTGCCGACTTGTCGGGGTTGGCGTTTGTTCGGTGCAGCTACGTTTGCGGGGAAGCGAGGGAGAGTCACAGACCGGTGTCTCGTAAGCAACATTCGATTGAACAGTGGAGTGGTGTGCCGTGTACATCACGGTTCCAGCCTGCGGGGACACTGTGATTGTTTGCGGTCGCAGCGTCTCCACCAGGTCCATCCAGTCATTCTCGGGATCTAGCATATCCGCTTGCTCCTCCCTCTCATTGATCCCCGTAACGGCACTCGTTCGTCTAAATGCGATGTGCCCAGCTGTTCTAGGTGGGGGTATCGACATTCCGCTGCCTGTCGCAGAGGGGGATCCTTGCACAACCCGTGCGGGTGTTCGGCTGGCTGAGGTTGGGTACTTGTGTGAAGCTGGCGATGGCTTGGGAAGTGACACCTGTGAGCGCAACGAGACGGGGCGGGGAAGTGGCGACTCGAAGTGCGCGCTACGCACGCTGTTCGGTGGGGGGGGTGTCGGCGTGCGCGGCACCTGCACCAGGCTCATGCTAGGAGGAGGAGACTCAGGCATTTCCTCATGCGGATGCTGAAGGAGTGCACGGGAGGTGGTTGTTGGGTGAACCAGAATAAGACTGCTGCGACGCGCCACCACCTCGTCATCCTTCTCATCCTCCGCCGCAGTGCAGTGGGTTAACGTTTCAGATTTCGATTCAGGTGGCGGCGTGCTCATTGCTCTCTCTGCCTTTTCCATGGAGGCCTCGGCGCGGGGAGTGTCCTCCTCTGCCAAAATCATCCCTAATGTCGCCAGTGGCACGTGGGACTCATTGACTCGAGGTAGCGACGGTTGCGGTGTACGAGTCTGGCTGCGACCTTGAGAGATGGCGGTGATTTCACGCTGCAACTCAAAATACTGCGGTGGCACATGATCGGATTCGCGTCGCCCGATGACTGCTTCAGAACCCGGACTTCTTTTTGCCGTCATAACGTTCTCTAGAGCAGGAGTTGGGGGCGCGCTTACACAATCGAAAAACATAGCCGAAGCCGCCGCAAAGTCCGAGGGCGCTGGGGATGCCACAGACGGGGCTGCGTTCAGTTCAGAAGAGGACACAGGCACCGCGCTGATATTTTCCAACATGGTCACCTCCTCTGAATTCACATGAGGTACGACGCTGTCGCGTGGCGCTGTGCCGTTCGTCTCTTCTCGTGAGACGTGACAGTCGTGCGACGCGTGCGAAAATCGTGACTGGTATCGCCCGTCACGCTCAAGAGTCTCCAAGGTCTTGTCTACACACTCCGCCGTGACCACAGGTGAAGCAGGGGAGTTCCCTGTCGATGCAAAGCTGGCAGACTTGACCACCCCTGTAGTTGTTTCTCTCCACGGACGGGTAGGGGCTGGGGCGTCAGAGCGGAGTCCTTCCTGATGCTCCCTGAAGAGCTGCTGAACGCTTTCCTTTACATTCTGTGGGGTAAACGTTGGCGACAGGTTGGAGCTGCCGCCCCACGTTGTCGCAGCGGCAGCGCGAACGCCTCCAGATCCACTAGACGCATCAACGGCGCCGGAGCGCTTCCTTTTTTCCGCGGAGGCCTGAAGACTCGCAATGACGTTCTCCGGAGTCGGTGTGGGCGAAGGGGTGCGCAGAGCAGTGATGTGCCTCACAGTCTCCTCTGCTGTTGCACCGCCCGACTCACCTTCCTCTGTCCCAGTTGACCGATCTGTCCGCTTTTCTCGATGAGTGCACTTGTCGATGGAGACGTCGAGACTGTGAAGCAGATGACGAGGAGAGGGCTGCGGAGATGCACTCGTGGGCTCGACCGCCCCGTTGGCTTTCTCCATTTCCCCAGCGAGAGAAACATGACGGACCGACGGCGTAGGTCGTCCACAACACCGTTTCTCAGTAGAGGCAAGAAAGCTTTGACCGTATTCTCGTTGTGATGGGACTGGCGAAGGTGTGTGTGCCGTGGCCTCGGCGCTCGCTTTGGCTGACAAAGGGTTACCGCTAACAGCCATCCTCTTCTCATCCTCCTCGTTAATGTCGAGGCGAACTTTGTTCGGGTAGAGTGTCTCAAATGCAGCTGCATGAGGCGCTTCAAGGTGAAACTCATTAGGGGCTTCGTTTGAAAATCTATCCGAGGCACCATCATCGCCTTCACCGTCAGTGCATGTGGTAGTATCCCTTTTGCCGCGGCGCTGTCCTTCATGGGCAACGGCGAGAATGCTGCTGATGATGTTTTCTGTTGTTGGCCACGGAGAGGCAGATAGGGTGCCAGTGGTGGTGTCGCGCACGTCCCCGCCACCGGGTAGGGAAGATAGAGACACGGGAGTAGGACGATCGCAACACTTGTGCGTGTGCAGCCCGAAGTCTGTCATCGGTAAATCATAGGATGCCACCGGTGTCGGCGGGGGCGAAACCGTGTGGGAGCGTGTGGGGGTGGTGGTGCACCGGCGACCCCAGTTCTCCGAGGGCGGCATGCTTCGCTCGCAGACACAGGGGCGCTTTTCCGCTGATACCTGAACGCTGTGAATTAGGTCATGCGTAGTTGGAGATGGACTATTTTTGCTGCGCCCCATCCAGGGCGTCGTCCCACGAGCGGGTGAAGCGCCTACTGAGGTGGTGGGCAAAAATTTTTCTTTTCCTTGCCTACCACCCATATCGACGCTGTCGTGGATGATGGGCGCGGGGTCCTCGATAGCGGGAAACATACGATTGGCACCTTGCTCAAGATTGTCGGCGGCGCTCGTCACGACTGGTACCAGCGGCACCCTCGTCGGGACCGGCGAGGCTCGCGAAGCTGTCTTCACCTCGGCAGTTGTCACTACCGGTGCGTGGTGGTCTGCGCCTTCTCCCTCCGGCGAAGCAGAGCTGCAGATGACTGGGGTAACCGCAGAGGAAACGCATGTCAATGCGCGTGGAGTGCGGAATTCGCTGACACTGCGTCGTTCCGGAGTGTTTTGTTTTACCTCATTCACTTGATGAGACCACTTTCTGGACGAGAACATGACAGGTGAAACAGGGGTGAAACGGGGAACCGCAAATGTATTCGACGGGGCCGCAATATCGGCTGCGGTTGTGTCCTGCTCACCCACAGGCAACTCTTGGGGGGGGCACTCTGTAGGGGACCGGGGTAGCATAACTGCCGCACGTGCTGGTGTGGCACTGCTCGTCGAGACCACGGAGTGCTCTATACCAGTTGCCTCGACGGCAGGAATGTTCGCACGACTGGGAAGATGGTGCGTGAGTATCTGCGGGGTGCCTGGGGTGCCACGAGTGAGGGTGGTGTTGGGAGTACGCTCACGCTCTACACGGATCCGCTGTGATACCGGCGAGCGAGGCGATATGGTGCGAGGTGTAGAGACATCCTTTCGGATTTTTGCAAACATCGCGTCCTTTTGATCAGAGGTGTTCACCTCGCGTGGGCTTGGGGAGCACGTTGTTTGGTAATTGACGGCCGAGCGTGCGCCAGCAAGCACTGCTGGTGTCGGTGCCGGTCGAAATGTCATTGAAAACCGCATCGGCGCTCGCTCCACAGTTCTCTCATCGTCACACCGGCTCCACTTCAGCTCCCGATGTACACTACATCCAGGTGCCATCGCCAGATGAGAAGTGTTACGGTCACTCGCTGATGATATCGGCACAGGCGATGTAACCCGACGCCCTGCACTACGAGGCGGGGTGGTAGTCCCAAAACGCATCGCCGGGGGTTTTGTGCTTTCTCGCTCAAGCATCTCCCTTCGTTTGCGTAGGGCCTCTTGTTGGTGCAGGAGCTGCGATGTCGTCTGCTGCAGGAATCGTGGCCTTTTGTCTTCGGACATTGTTTACCGCCTTCACCACGTCAACTTTTGGTTCCCTAAATACTCTTTTTTTTTTTTTTTAAAGGGTGAATATGTACTCGGAGAGGGAGAGGAGGACAAAAAAGCAGTCACGGAAGTAGATCCACTTCGTCCCTTTATTGGTACTTTTCTTCAGCTCCGCACACGCACGCACCTGCCTTACAGTCGTCAACACCACGTCCACCCTGCGGTGTTGGCTCAGCGAGCTCTGATGTAGGCAATGACAAAAACGTGAATGTGAAAATGCAGAACAGGGGGAGGGGGAGGGGGCAGGAAGAGGAATTAGGGTTAGAGTAACGAAAACCGAACAGATGGCGAGGCAAAGACCTCCACAAAGAAATGTATATATATATATATATATATATATATATATATATATGGGTCTAAGAGATATTCTAAGGTGTGCGTGATGGTGCGAAACTGTTAGGTAGATGGTTTACTTCGCATCGATGATTGAGAATGAAGAAATATGTGCGCAGAGGAACAGATTGAGCAATGTTCCCACAGGATTTCTGGCGTTCGCAGTGAGGGAAAAAAAAAAAACAAAAAAGCTGACAAGAGTTATAGTGCAGCGATTGTTTGGGACCACTCTATGAGAGGGGAGTGCCTGCGTAGGTCCAGCAAAGACGCTGCCGCGATCTTCGAACTCAGAGAAATCGAATAGGAATCTTTTCTTTTGCGTCCCTCTAGTGAATTCTGAACCAACACGTGCACACAAGCGCGGGCAAAATACATACAATGTAGAGGAGAACATTGGCATGAAACAGATGCAGCAGAAACGGACGAGCAAAAGAGTAAGACGGTGTATTTCTTTTTTTTTTTTCAGAGGGAGCAATCATCGTTGACAGGTGAGGGAATAGGGGAAAAAGGAGTCAACACGAAGAGGCTTGCCCACCTACAGTGTTGCGCACTGTTGTCCGCAAAAAATAAATACTGCTTTGAATCACAGCACAACTCGGCTATGGGGCAGAGACACAGCGCATAGAGCAGTGAGACTGTATGCGTACCGAGGAAACATGAGTATGCATACAGAATAACTGGACATAGATATGTATATATCTGTGTGTGTGTGTGTGTGTATAACCATGTCCTCTGAATCCTACCTCAAGTGCATTCGCCCTGTCTGTTCGTCAAACTCGCTCGTCCCTCAAAGGCATCGCTGAACCAACTTCACAGAATTAAAATTTTCTTCTCTGTCGGGAGGAAAAAAAGGTATTTACCAATTAAAAAGCAATAACACGATACGAGATAAGGAAGACCCTCACTGTTTCTGCAAAGCCAAAAAAAATCCTTCTTGATCTCATATGCCTTTGCACATCAAGTCCACATCCTGCGAATTTGTGAGTGAAAGGGGACAATGGAAAAACAAAACGAGACCGTTGAGAGGGTATAGGTGAAAGGGCAAACAGAAAAGGAGTCGAAATGACGACTAGGAGAGCCTCTACAAGAAAGCCAAAATCGAAACAGGAAAAAAAAAGGTGAAGGAGGGAATTTCTCAATTCGAGCACAGCAATGTGCAGAGGACACAATCACACTCTCCAACAGCGCAGCGGATACTCATGGCACAAACACCCTGGATGCCTTCAGAAACTGCTCGTAAAAAACGAACATTAGTAAAGAGCGAGGCACTGTATGGCACAGCGAGGGCACAGTGCCGCGGTAGAAGGCGGGAAGTCCGCCACGCTGCCAAATAGTTTTCGCTGATTGAAAAAAAGATTTGTATTGAATCTCTCCATCGCGTGCCCGGTGATCCTGTAAACGAGTCTTGATGACCGTCACTGGATGGCAAATGAAAGTGAGGAATATTTTCGTAAGGATGGAGCACGCGGACACTTCGAGAATCGAAAGCTCATTTTTTCGTCTCGACTTCATGACTACTCCTTTTATCGTGTCGTAGAGGGGAAGGTTCAATGCATTCGGTATCCCCAAAACAATTTGCGCGGACACCCCACGCCATAGAGAACCAACACCAGTGGTCTGCACGGTGTGCAAGACCCCGCCCCGGAACGTTCGGAAGTGGCGCTGCGTGGAAGCCTTTCGTATGGAGGCCTCCTCTAGCTGCATGCGTGTTTTTATGAGCCAGATAGGATTGCACACCACCGCTGATGTGCAGCTGGCCACTGCCGAAATCACGAAACGGGGAAGAAGGTCCTGCAACATCACCACACACGATGATAACTCACCGCTTTGGGGCGGGTACGCCTCCACGCGTTTTGCCTGCCAGTCTTCAAGCCAGGAGCACTGCCAGCGATAAGAATACATGTACACACCCCATGCAGAAACCGTGCCACATACCGACACGTGGCAGCCCCGAAAGAATGCACGCAGGCCACCTTCCTCATGGTAGATTAGCGTGTAAGCTCTGACAATACTGCGATACGTTTGCCCGTTATGCTCCCGTGCTTGTGTGCCATCTTGAGAAGCGAAACGCATCCGTATTACATCTGCAGGATATAGTAGAACAGTGCTCGCAGCACCACCCAATTGCGATGCAACCGTGTGCTGTAGCGGACTCGCTTTAGGGGGCGCCGCCTTCTTGTCCATAATGGCGAGAAAAGCGACTGCTGAGAAGACTGCTGTACACCTCAGATTTTTTTTTTTGAAAGCTGATACTCAGAAGCAACGGAGAAGGGAACAGATAAGCGTGGCGATCCACGTTTAGGGGGTGTCCAGAGCCGGACGAACCCATAAGAAATCCATAGTTTGTGGGTATCCTCATCATCTACGCACAACAACCAGTTCTGCAAAAGCAAACGCTTCGTTGCACCCACATGATAGCACCCTGGAAGCTTGCAATTGCCCGGGAAAGCCTCTCTCTCGAACCTTCTACTGCTCCTCGGTTTTATGTGAATTCTCCCAGACATAAATATATATATATATATATATATTTGCCCCCGATCTTCACAACCACGCGGTCACACGGCTCAGTCAAGTCCAGTGACTCTTCCCTTGTCGATCCCCTCTACCGTAATCTCTCCTCTGCATCACCGACGCGAAGAAACGAGCGGCAGAGTGCGCCGAAATGTGTTTGAGCGTAGTTCTGAAGAACCCTTCCGCGCAATTCTACACTGTCTTGCGCAGGAGGGGCGAAAAAAAAAAAATACCTGAAAACGCGTAGGGAGATGCGGGGTTGCGAGCAGCACTGGAGATGCGGAGACGCATCAAAAAGCCTAGGATAGTAATGGAGGTCATTTGAAAAGAAAAAAAAAAAAAGAGGCTCAAGGCGGACAGAAAAGCGCCTCCTCATCAGGATAGACATCTACGTTTGTAGGTAGGAATGAAAAGAACCGCACGCACTCATCCCTACAGACACGAACAACACCTGTGGCGAAAACACTCAGTCTCATACTCCACTCAAATTTCGTTTTTCCTTTCCCTTCCTGTCCACTTTCCAGCCCTCCCGAGTCATCTGCGGCGTTGTTGGCCACCACCGCCACTGCTGCCTCTGCCTTCTCCGCAGGACAGTCGTTTCTCTAGAACGCTATTACTGGGGCGGATATTGTTTACAAAGCATCGAGAGCGACTTTTCATAGATGCAGTAGTGGAGGAGAGAGCGTGGTAGAGAGTGAATAAAAGCGGTACCGAAGCCACGATACATACCAGAGGGCCCTTGCGTCTTGAGCACGTTGGAAATGCTCTGCAAGATGGTGTGATACTTGTATTTCCCAAGCAACGCCCGCTCATCCTGCATGCGCACGCGCATCATAATAAGCGGGTGGGATAGAACAAGAATCCACACCTTCGTCAGCGTGGAACAGGCACTTATCTCCAATAGACTCAGCTCCGTCGTTGGAGAGTTATCCTGACGGTACCGCAGAAGCCAACCCTTAAGCGAGTCGTACGTAGGAATTGCAAGTGCATTGGGCACCACCAAAAAAAGCTGCAGTGAGATACCACGCCACAAGGAACGGACGCCGGTTGTCTCAACAGTGTGTCGGATACCACCCCAAAAAGAACGGTAGTGCGAGGTGCAGTTCGCCTCCTCCAGCTGCATGCGACACTTGACTAGAAAAATGGGACAGGTCACGTAGGAAGACACAACACTGGACAGAATCGAGACAGAGGAACGACCAAGGTACGATGAGATCTCTGACAAGTTGCAGAACTGCCGGTACAGGAACATGTACGTCCCCCATGCAATCGTAGAGCCGGCAATGGCAGTTGTGCACCCCCGAAACAGAGGTCGAAGTCCCTCCTCCTTATAGATAAGTGTAAGTGCGCCGCGGATGGACGAGTATACATGACCATTATGCTGACGTACCCTCGTGCCATCCTGTGACATATACCGTGTCTTTAGTGTGTCGAAAGGGTAGAACACATAGGTACTCGTAGCAGACGCTAGCTGTGAGCTCACTGTGTGTAGGGACGCTGGCGCATTCAAACTAACCGTCTTCAACGCTGTCGGTACCTGGTTTGTGTCCACAGTGTCATCCTTTTCTCTACCCATGGGTGCAGTAGACAAGCGCAGCGCCACAGGAGAAAACAGTTTACAGTACCACTGATGGCGGCGTGCTAAAAAGTGATCACCGTCTGGTTTTCCTGCAGTCGCCTGAAAATCAGCCCCTTGTTCGTGTGAAAATAAGAGCTATACCCGGGAGCTGCGCAGTTTTTTTTTGTTTTAAAAGTTTCATCTACCTCATGTACTTGACAAACTAAATCATGAAAAATAGCGACTTTGAGCTTTCAAGAGAGACACTGTTACTTTTTCTTTTTTTTTTTGATCTCACAGAGCAACGGCAATGCTGAGACAGACGTCTTCGCTGAGATCAGTGCGAGTGGAAATGGGGCACCTATGCGTGCCTGTCGAGCAAGCGATATTTGCCGCCCAGAAGAACGAGGACAAGTACTGAAGGAGAGGGGAGAGGGCAATTGAGGTTGCAATCGACGGTGAAAAGGTCAGTTCATGTGGGGATACATAAAGGGGAGAGCGCGTAGCACATCTGTCGTATAGGAGATATGTATACACATATATGTATCGCTCCAAGGAAGGCACCAATGAAGTCTAGGTAATATATATATATATATATATATATATTTTTCTATATATATTTATGTGTGTGTGTAAATCTTCTAGGTCTGATTTTCTTTCTTCTGGTGCTTTTGCGCCTCACACACACACACACACACATAAACACGCACGCACATACTTCTTACAAAGGGTGGAGAGAAGCTGGTCCTACGGGTCTCGTACACACAGACCAGCTCTACACCACCAGCAGACTCACCACTACAGCGCGAAAAACGAGCGAAAGCAGTCAGGAGAGTGCAAAGATGGTTTGCATGCTATTTTCTTTTTTCTTCTCAATAGCCTTCTTTTGTAACCCAGCCGCGTTACCGATGTGCAGCGCCTAATGGAGAAGAGGTGGGGATGGCAGGAGTAGGTTGTCCTGCTGCCCTCCGGTAAACGCCCCTGCTGCCTTCTCCACTGGGGTCGCCACGTGAGTCTGTGAGAGCTCCTCGGGGAGTCTTTTGCCGTATTCTGTATCCATCCATTAGCCTCGCCACTTACCCCTGGCCAGTAACATCAAACGCCACAACGAAATATATCAGCAACTTACACAAAAAAGGGGGCAAGTCTCTCACGTCGAGGCAGACTGAGGAGATAAATCATGCGGTAAAATTCTCCTGGTTAAAAAAAAATACATACACACACACACACACACATATATATATATATATATGTATGTATCGACATTGACGGACCCCTCGCCCCACTCCCGTCCTACCGCGGTCCACAGCCGCCTACTTTAGTGAGGATTGAAAAACATTTCAGGCGATTTGTCCATGTTCAGGTTTGTGAAACCGGGAATGGCCTCGCGCAATCGACGCTCCTCCTCCTCTTGCATCTTGTTTTCCTGTTCTGCGCCCCAGACCCTCACCTCGATGAGGAAGTCCGCAAACTGTGTGCGGAAGCGTTGTTCGTCTGTGAAATGTTCGTAGCACATTTCCACAAAACTGATGATAGACGTCCTTGTCAGCGTCGGAATGACGGTGAGGCTATCCAGTAGGTAGGCCCGTATGACATCCTTGCCGATCACCGGGGTGTCGACCGGCACCATGGACGACACTGTGTACAGCTTCTGTAGAATGCGCGCGTGGTAATGGAATCCAGAGGCATGGAGCGAGTCCATCGAGGCGACCATGACGTCGACCATGATGCGCTGCATGTACGCCTTGAAGAAAACCTCCGCATACTCTGATTTGGCTACGTTGTCGATGAAGAGGTCTAGTGTCTCTAGTCCGGTAGACATTGTCGGATAGTCTGTGTGCTTGATGGCCCACAGCATGCCCAGGACTACATCCTCGTGGGTGGAGGTGTAGCAAATGAACGCCTCAAAGCAGTGCGCATTTAATGCTTGAAGTAATTTAAAAAGGTTAACGCGAAAATCGGGGTGGCTTTCCATGTCTTGGGAAATAATGGCGACAGTTGTGTTGAAGGTGTGATCGAGAATCGCATCGCAGTTGTTCTCGATACAGCGACCGAGGGTACGTACACACGCCGTCACGAGCGCCAGCACCCAGGGCTCCTTCGCCGCCGGGATAGAATTGTCGTAGTCGAGCAGCACTACCGAGAACATATCTGGTAGGCACGAGTCCGCAATAAACTTCAACCTTGTTGCGTGGCTCACAAAACGTTCAAAAATGCGCAAGATCTCGCGCTTTGCAAGGCGAACGTGCTTCATATCGGAGCGGCTCAGCGCTGCCTCGCCGCCGTCGGCAACAGCCCTCACCTGTGCTTCGGAGAAAATACGGTAAAATCCATAAAGATCCTGTGTAATCAACATCATCTCGTAAACGAAAACATCCCCACAAGACCCTGCCACATTGCTAAAGACGCGCAGATAGTGCAGCAACTCTGTCATTGATTCCTCTTGCCGGCAAAAATCAGCCCCTGCCGAGGCTGCTGCCGTGGTGCATACCTTGAAGTGTGCGTTGGTGTCAGCCAGGAATGTCTCCAGGAGAAGCATGCGCTGCTGCTCTGACGAACCAGCCGCGATCATGTAGCCTACCGCATTAAAGCACGTCTGCACCTGCTGCAAAGAAAGCATCTCCGTAATGTAACTCCATGTTTTGGCCACCTCGGATGCCATGCTCGTGCCACCGTTGACTTCAGCGTATTCTGAGTCGAGCTGTTTGCTGAGCTTTACGAATGTGTCCACGGCCATATCTTGGACACCGGGGAACTTCTCGCGCATAAACTGAAACACTTTTCTCGTCACGGTGGAGAGAAATGTTGCGTGATTACGGAGATAGCGGGGGTACTGCCCAACAATAAACATGACGTCGCTCGCGATGACCGCACGATTGTCCTTGCCGCTCATGGTCTTGAAGAGCGTCAGCAGATCCGTGATGATTTTTACGAACAGGTCACTCTCGTCCTGCTCGGAGAGTGCCATGGATATAGAACCCACAGCCCAACAAAGAGTATTGCAATTGTGCCAAGACCACTCGCTGCGGTCCAGCTGTCGCTTCATTAGGTCTACCATGATATTCCGTGTGTCCTTTGGATCCAAGTGAGTGAGAAACACCAACGTCTGGCGCATTAGGTTGTAGAGCTGGAGTTCTTCGACGTCAGTGACGTGCTCCCGACGAAGCTCCCCCTCCTCCTCTACAATGATCACCTCCTCCGGTTTCGCCATGCGACGGATCAGCACAAATCGAACATCCGAGAGAACTCGCGGTAACTTCGACATTAAATTTTTTTTCACCACACTGGCGGAAGCCCGAAGTAAGTGATCCCCCAGCCACCACCAATATTCCACACATGATTTGAAGAGTTCCTTTTCTTGGATGTTGCTCATCCCGACAAGCATCTCATGGCAAGTGATGAGCAGCATGTCGTCGTAGGAGATGCTTGAGTAGAAATGCTTCAAAAATGCGATGAGCAGGAGGTTCAAGTTGCTCACGTATTCCTTGTCCACCAGTGATCCTTGCTCATACAAGGTGACAACACGCTCCATGACGGAGGAGTGGGTTGTAGGGAATGCACTCATTATGTTACCGAGCGCTGCCTTGAAAGTGTCGATGATGAGGCGCGACTGCTGATCCCCTGCGGCACCGCTGCTCGTGGCAGCTGAGCACATCTCCGTTAAGCACCGCACTGCCTCACCCCGGACATTGCCATCGCTGACGACCAGGCTCGAAATTCGTTCAAGCACCTGCTCATTGAATATGATCTCCGGTGTCATCCACGGGACATAGACTTCCAGCGTTGACAATGCTGCGCGGAGCAAAGCTGTGTCCTCTGTGCTAACGATTACAGTAACGCATAACTCCATAATAAAGCGGAAGTCCTCTGCTAGCGCCTGCTTCTTGCGCTCCACCCACCGCGACGTCAATGTCTTTTCCCCAAACTCGAACACCTCCTCTCCTACGAGGCGAAGGAGGTTGAGATTGTTCTCGACCATCGGTTCTGTCGCCGAAGCGCTCGTCGAGATCTCTTGAACAAAGTTGGGCCACCGGACTGGCCACTCCCGCTTGCCAATGGATACAAGTGTCATGTTCATCTTTGTGAGCAGGGTGCGGTTTTGGCGAATGTGGGCGAAGCTGGTGCACTCCCGAACAATCAAGCTCACGATAAAATTGCGAATTGCCTGTTGATTGTCAACGGATAGTGTATTCCAGCGTTGCAAAATGGTGTCATCCAAGACCTGGAGCGCAAAAAAACGCGTATTCGTGCTATGCGATTCAGTGAGCAACTTATCCACTCGTAAGTACGCCTCTGGGTTGGCCTTGAAGCGCGTGAGCACTTCCTGAGCCTCCATTATCTGAGCCGGATTGCCGGAGGACAGAGCTGCTACGACTTGCTCAAACTGCTGCACGTCGACCGGCTTACTGAAATCTAAGATAGTGTCCATGATCATTAAAACTGCAGGGGCCTAGGCTGACGAATCAACAACAATAGAACGTCAAACCAGAGCGCCAAACGATAGCACACCGAAAGATAATAGAAAGATGTAGGTTAAATCTCACACTCCGGTGCCCCACACCGCACACACAAACAGAAAAAATTACGACACGCTAAAAAAAAAAAAAACAGCAAAGATGTGAGGACATAAAAAGGAGCTTTCACTGCCTTTCACAGTCCACCCTACGTCAAAAGGGCTACAGATGCTTAGGCATGCACATATGCGTGCACGGCAACAGTTCAGAGGGATGCCTTCGGATTTGAAAGATTGTGGCACGGATACAACAACAGACAAACGTTGCTCTTCCTTTATTGGACGTCGCTTCTAGTATTCAGAAAAAGAGATCTGTACAGAATAAAATTTCAAGAGGAACACGCACCTTCCTTTCCCCCTCTAATAACTAATCTTACTCGTCTCAATGAAGACGCAAGCTCTTTAGAGGTGTGTGTGTGTGTGTGTGTTTGTGTGGGAGGGGGGGGGTTAGGCTGTACTGTGGGCGGCGTCCTTTAGTAGAGGGCAAGAGAGGATAACAAAAATGTCGACCCTGGGATGCTCTTCAGTTAAGACGTGTCTATGTTTTTTTATGTATTTCCTTTCGGTTGCTTCAGACACTTTTTCTCTGTTTTGGCTTTTTTTTGTGTGTGCCTTTTGCCCCCCTTTATTTCTTGTGCTGAAAACAGTCAGCACCATTTATAAACACATACACACACATATATATATAATACGCATCCAGTACACACACGCGAACCGGAGTGCGTATATGTGTGTAGGAGAAAAAGGAAAAGGGAACAAAACAGAAGAACAGTAGTGGAGAATTCAAGCAGGAGATAAACCGCTGGTGAGTTCCAACCCCCGCAACAGGGGCAGTATTTGAGCTACGAGCCACGCATGACAGAATGTTGGCGGTGCTGTCTGTCACTTAACAAGAGCACCAGCACTCACGTAAAGTTTTATTGCATAAATGATCGTTGATGGACTCCCAGTGTGTGCGTGGATGGGGAGGAAGGGAAAGTCGATATGATTCGATAAATCACACCACGGTTTTTTAAAACCAATATATAAGTTAGTCGAAGAAGACTTCAGGGTAAAGAAATAGAGCCTCTGATCGCACACCTTCAAAGATCTACACCCCCTTTTTTTCTCTTTTCTCTCCCCCCCTCGAAAAAAAAAATCCTTTTCTTTCAATACATATGGTATATATATATATATATATATACCCTATGTAATCACAAGGCCTCTTTACCTCTCAAGAAGTGAAACACAGTACGCCGAGAACGAAGGCAGGGGGCCGGTGTATTTGTTCATCACTATGTCCTTTATTTTTGTGCGTTGCGTCATAGCAATACATCCTGTAGTATACTCTACAAAGACCTAATAATAAGAATTGGAAAAAAAAAACAAATGGGGGAAGGAAGTGGTGTGGCGCATTCCGGTCTGCTCCGCCTCTTTCCTTTCTTCTCTCTCATCCACCACCCCTCCCCTCATCTCCTTTTATCCTCAAACGGTACCCCCTACACACATACAAACACCTACATCCTCGGGGAAGATACCCTCTCAAGCCACAACACAAAAACAGTACAAACGAGTGAGCGAGAACGCGAGGAAGAAGAAAGAAAAAAAAAAGTGAATCAAATCGGCTATTCGACGTGATAAAAGTAAACCGAAAAAGGTGCTTAAAGAGCAGACGCTCGCCCCCCCCCCCGCTAGCAACAAAAAGAAAAAATCAAGAAATGATACCTCCAAGATGTTCAGCGACACAATGGATAAACACAGAAAAAAGCGAAATAAATCAACAGAGACCAAACATGGGGGAACAGGAGCACCAAAAGGGGGATAGGCTGCGGCTCAACGCTCCATCGCGAAACAGGAGGATATTCTACGAAAGCAGAAAAGCGCCACTGCCCTCCGTCATAGCGAAGCGTAGCTTCTTCTCCATCTCCTCCTTTGAGCTATACTGCGGCAGTTTTAAATAGTTCTGACACGTCATCACCGACGGAAGCATATCTTGTTCACTAATGCTTGTACCCTCGGGTGTTTTGCGCACAATGGTGAAGGACGGTCGCAGTCGACCTAGACCGCCAACAGGGAGGTGTGCCGATCCGGTGAGGAAAAGAAAAAACTGCTTTTGCTCCTTGAGGGTGAAGGAGGCCAGAATATCGAAGAGCCATTGGACGTGTTTGCAGTTGAGGGTATACCCGTAGTGGGCCTCGCTGTGTTGTTCAAAGTCCTCACGCGTGATAGGCTTCTCGTGGCCCGCAATGAGTTGCTGCAGCTCCTCTACAGTCAGCATCTGCAGTGCCACCAACGGTATGTACCAGTTAAATCCCTCACGGAGGGCGTGAACCGCCGCGGTCACACCACGATCGAGAAGAAAACTTGTAACTGCGTCAGAGTAGTCCATCATGTTTTTCGCGGTAACCGCCTTGTTTGCTCCTCCATAGGTGAGTTCTACCTTATCATCACCTGGGAGCGTGAAGTCGAGGCCAAGATCTTCCACGCTGATCGTCTTACTGCGTCCAGGCAACTGTAAGTGTGTGCTATTCGTTGAGGATGCCTCTGCCATTGCAATCAGTATTTGGCCGACTTCTTCATTAAGGTCCTGCACATCTGAAACGCCACACACATCACCACGCAGTAGACGGATGAGCACCGGGGAAAAGGGTAGCCCGGGCACGTGCTCGTCGATGAGGGCTCGCCCAATAAAGCGGCCAATGATACGGAAACAAGAAACAAGGCGGTCCTTCTCTTCAGTGCACTCAGGTGGCACCGGCAGCGGAAACAGTTCATAGGGGCCTTCCCCATCGCCGCCGCCGTCGTCGTCGTCCACACTGTGGCGCCACAGCTGGGGTTCGCACTGCCGCAGCTGCTGACTAACAAGGGTGTAAAACTCGCGAGTTGGTCCATCACCCCAGCCCACCTCGTTGTAGAACTGATAGGTCCAGACGGTGTTGCGTGAGCGGGCGTCCTGCGAGCTTAGCACACTCTTGGCGCACTCCAGCACGTCCTCGCGCCATACTCGCTTGGCCTCTTTCTTGAGCTGACCAAAGACAGAGCGCGCCTGCTCACTGGAAACCCGCGGCTCATTCAAGCCGAAGAGTTCCCTGTACTTACGCAGCTGCACCAACGAACGTTCCGTGGAGGTGAAGCCGACGTCGAAGAGGAACTTGCGCGTAGAATAGGTGAAGAGGTAGTTGCAATCCAGCGCAAGCTTCACAGCCCAGGTACCACGTTGTTGGCCAGCGAGTAGGATTTGAGCACACTGCTGAACTGCCTTGTTGTTGAGTTTCGGATGCTGAAACTCGGCCACAGAGATGGCGGGGGCGAAGGTGTTCACGATAGAAGCTACATTGACATCCGCGAAGTGAGTTGAATTGGCAGACGCCTGTTTTTCAACGTAGGACCGAAGTGTCGCCCAATTTGACACTGCGGCGTGCAGTATGCCGAGCAGCCCTAGTATATCCCGCTGGCTGTCCGAGAGTAGTTCGCTGCTGTACTGAAACGACTCGGCAAGTTGTTGCTTGACATGTAGAGCGGCTCTTGGCTCGCAGTCTTGCGAGGGAAGGCGCAGCCGTAAAGGCGCCTGAGGATTGCCGCCAGGAGGAAACGAATCAGGTACTTTATACAGGGTGTAACACTGCGGATTGTACGGGGCGGTGCTGTAATAAAGCGTCACAGGTCGCTGCGCCGAGTATCCAGCGGCGGCCGATGTATTCAGGGACCCGGAGCGAGTTTGAAAAAGGTGTTCGTCGTTCCTTTCGTCGCGCGCCTCTGCCGCTTGGACACCGCTGTTGCAGCTCCTTCCGCGTGGCCGCTGACGCTGCTTACCCTGTTCATCGGCGTTGCTTGGGTGGCTTTCTTGAGGCACGGCGGAGGCGGCCGCAGGCAGAACAAGGTGCTCCATGATCTGCAGCATTGTCATCGACAGCGGCAGGATATGAGCGCCGTAGCGAATCCACAAGTTGTTGTCTGCCTGCACTGAATTTTGGTTCACAAGGTTGGCCTGCGCCGCACCTCTTGCATCAGGAGATGTAGGGGAGTGTCTTGGGTGCAGGTCAGGGAGAATGTTGGTCACTGATTCCCCGTCATCGCCAGCTCCCTCATTTGTTTCCTCGTTGTCTTGCTGCGGCACCTCTCGCTGGAGAACTTGCACCATAGCGCCAACGCTGGACATGGGCCGAATGCGCGCCTTGATGCACTGCCTGCTGAACGTTCCAACCCCGCCACCGCCGCGCGGACTGGAGGTGGGGGAACTTGCTTCCCTGTCGCCCGGAAGGGCAACAGAGGGCCGGTGCGGCTCAAAGGACACAACGAAGTATTTTTGAATGCCGTGGACGAAGTCATACGTGGGTACGGTGAACTCGTCCAAAAGCGTCAACATGGCGTGTAGATGACGCACGATGAGAGAAAGAAGACTACCACTCCCGTGAACCCCTCGTCTCGTGGTGCTGGAAGACTGCATTGTACGTTCACCTGCTGACTCCTCTTCAGCGGCACCGGATGCCACAGCGGGTGACGTCGAGAGGGCTGCGACAAGCTGCATGACTCCATAAATGTTTTGCTGACGACTGAGACAGCTCCGCAGCTCTTGTATAACGCCGCTAGAGAAGAACTCAAAAGCTGTTACGTCACTAGCAAGGATGTCACACAGCAAGCCCACCGCTACGTTGAAGTGATTTTGGCGCAGCTCGTGAACAATGCGACGCAGAGACTCGGTTGCCCGCTCATCTTCGCTGTCGAGAAAGCGGTCGAGCAGCGTAGCCGCCTCGATGCCGATGATGGTACTCCAGCCGGCGGTGGAAGTCGTTAAAGCCAGCCGCTCCTCATGCGTGATTGGCGTGAGCTCCTTTACCTTACACCGCTCTGTCAGCAGCTTTAGGCTGAGCTTCACTCCGTCGCGTAGAAACTGCACCTGAAAGCTCTCCCTCATTTTGTGCAACAGTCGGTCCGCTAGCGCAACCGCTAGTGCATTACAGACGAGATCGGTACTTCGGAGGTTATTGTTTAACGCATCGCCGATAGAGGCCTGGCTAATGTTGCTCGCAAGCAGCTGCTCAGTGGTAGCCATGTCGACAACGCCAACAAGGAAGTCCAGACACCACGCCCGCGCCTCGACAAGTTCTGAGGAGACGCAAACATCCACGACCGCAGGGACAGCGTTCAAGATGCGCACCAGCAGATGAGGTGAATTCCGGTGAAGGTCTAGCTTCTCCCGATTGCGCATCGTCGTTTCCACCACCTGTTCCATATCGGTGTAGCTGTGTTGGCCACCACTATCGTCCTTGTAATGTACCAGGAGACACGCGGTGCAGTAGTCTCTATCAGTACACTCGTTGCATCGATACCAGTCGCCGACTTTGCAGCTTTTTTCGCACCCATCGCATATGTAGCTAGAGCCCCGGCAGCGGGCATGAGTACTTTTTGTTTCAATTTTTAGTCCTTTCTCCTCCGCAACTTGCTGACGGAGCTGCACGAGCGTGACGTGAGTGCCTCGTTCGCCGTTGATGTCTTCGGCCTCCTCTTCGTCCTCCTCTGTAGTGTAGTCCCCATCTTCCTCGGCACTTCCCGTCTGATCGCTTGCAATATCGGCAGCAGTGAGCAGCGGTCGGTGTAACAGCAGTTCCAGGCGCTCCAGCTGCTCCACAGGGCCTTTCCTGTACGGAATCGGCAGAGAGGCCAGAAGGCGGCATACAATCGTACATTGGTGCGGGGTGAGTACCACTATCCGCGAACCGTGTGGCTCAGAGCTCCCACCACGCGCGGTGCCTATTTGATTGACATCTTCCGCGACCGATTCCGCTGCGTTGGAGCTGAGTACTGCTCTTCCCGTTGAGGACGAGGGGTCGCTCTGTTCAGCCCCTATGGCAGGAGCTGGCGCCGGCTGCAGCAGTGTGAGGAGAGTTGAGAAGAGGTTACTTTCAATTACAGAGGCGGCGATGACCGCGCTCCACTGCACACCTGCCTGAAGCAGAGATAGCGACGACGACAACGTATCCTCGTTCACATCATGCTCGGTAAGTAGAGAGGCAATACGCTCTGTTGCATCACCGAAAACGGTCTCAACGGTGCCCCGATCCGCCTTTACACGAATGATCGCTTGTGCCAGTGTTGTGATGGCTTTTTGACGTATCTCAGCGTCGCCGTTGGTGATGCTGATGCGTAGAATGGGGAGGCTTTGATTGATGTGTCGCACACTGGTTTCGTCTACCTCGCTGACGAGTCGCTGCACGATCGTCCAGATTTGCCGCTGTTTATGAAGCGTGAAGAAGTCAGCAAAGCCAAGCACTGCTTCGACGCCGCCGCTTCGTAGAAGCTCTCTGCAACCAAGCTGGCTCCTGGTGATCAACTCCAAGCAGGTGAGACACTGCTCTGACAACTCCACGTCCTCGATGGAGCGAAGGTGCTGCAGCAGTACCTCGACCAAGGTACTGCGCGACGAGAATGTCTCGAACGTGCGCGGAAAGGCATCAAGAATGTAAGTAAGTGCACGGGCTGCTGGCATGAAGACTTCCCGCAGACACGACGAAGCGATACACTGCAACACAGGCTGTACAAGAAGTGGAATGGTCGCCATCATGGAGGGCGAAATAAAAGAGCTCCTTGTAAGCTGATCGCACAACACTTCCAGCCCGAATTGTTGAGTCGCTGGGTCTGGGCTGCTAATGACATTAATAAGATCGGAGTGAACCCTTGCTGCACTCCCATCGGACAAACCCATCGCCATCATCTGAGAACGGAAGTTATCCATTGCTATGAGCAATATGCAGAAGGCAAACTTCAATGTGTGTGCGGGTATGTTTGTGGAAGACGGGGGTACGACTGTGAACTACAATAGTTCGGGATTAACACTCGTGTGCACTCACCACAAAAACAGTAAGAACACAGTCTACACCAAGTACTCTTCGGAAAGAAAAATAGGGAAGAGGCCGATGGCAAAAAACAAAAAAAAAAATTAAGCTTGGGAAAAAAAAAAAATTCCTTCATGAAACAAGAAAGTTAGCAGAGGAGCAGTACACAAAGAAGAACACGCTCGGCAGTACAGAAGCGTGTCACGTTAGGAGGTTTACAGGTCCGTGCAACGAACCTGTAATGAGAAATAGTACCGCGGCTCCGTGACGACAGCGCCCACGATCGATCAGCAAAGTTCGCTCAATGATCGAGACTTCAGGGACGGACAAAAATGCGATGCTACCCCATGAAAATAATAAAAAAGCTGAGGGCAAATCGAAAGCTAGCAAGGTGCGGAGTAGATCGAGAAAGATAAAAAAAAAAGAAAAACGAAGGGTAGATTGATGATATCGATGTGAAAAATCGTATCGGCTCACTACTAATCACTAAACCTAAAAGGCAAAGACAGCAGCAGGCTGGCAGTTCGACAAGTGGGGATGGGGACTGCACGAGATAAGGTGCACTTGGATGGATAGAAAATGGAGTGCTTTGACGTCACGACAGCAAGACAACGTTTTCCGCCGAGCGACGCGAATTGGTGCACAATTGCACAGTCCCGAGACAGTTTTGCCGCCGTATGGGAGAGAGGGTATGAGGGTGCGCAATAGGGCCCCCTTCCGCTTTTCCTTGCTCCCTTCTGGTTGAAAGGTATCTAGATGGAGTCCCCAACTGGCAGAAAGATAACGTGGTGCACAAAGCTTTCAGTGATCAATATACTGCAAGCAACGCCGCTACCGCAATATTCTTTCTCAGATATACCCTCGTCAGGAGAGACCAGAAAATTGCTCAAACCTGTACACCAAGCGCCGTTGCGTATCTTTCTTTGTCTTTGATCTTGTGTAGTATATATTTATATATACAAGCTGCAGTTGATACAACTGCTCAAGCGCGCAGTAAAACACGGCAGCGGGGAAAGGAAGCAAGAGAAAGGAAGGGTGCACTAAAGCGGTTACTCGGTCGTGCTTTGAGTTTTATAAGTACTAGGTACAAGTATCCGAGATGAACGTGCGATGTGGGATAGGTGGGAAGCGAGGGGCCTTGGGCTGAGAAGTCGCTCGTGAGTGATATTCTACACACTACTTATAGAAGACAGAAAACAGAGGGTAAGGATAGGAGTGCACCAGTTTTTTTTTTTAAATATATATATATATATATATATATATATACTACACAACAAACATAGTATAACGTAGTACGGTTGTGTTGTTTGGGTAGGGTAAAAGAAAAAACGAGTAGACTACCTAATATATATATTATTGTCGTTCCGT
>CM007316.1:399857-415381 GCA_000333855.2 Endotrypanum monterogeii | reverse complement strand
ATCCACACAAAACATGTATAAACGTGTACGGTTGTGTGTTTTGTGGGGGTAGAAAAAAAAAACAGTGAATCCCCAAATATATATATATTTGCGTTGTTCCCCCAGGGGAGAGAAGGAAACCGAGCCGCCATCAGAATGAAGAGAACCCACCAGCAAAAAAAAAAAAAGATTTGCAAGGAATTACAAGGAGCATTTGAAGATGGAGGTTATGGAACGTTATGAAATGTTCGCGAGGAAGAAAAGCCTTTGCCTTCCCTTTCTGAAGAAAGCCAAAGGCACACACAAAAAAAAAAGGGGGGGAAACAAAGTCTTCCGCATTTAGTGTTGTGTGATTGAGTGACACATTTGCCTGCAGGTGCCCCTTTCGGCTCTTCCTTCCTTCACCCTCTTTGAAAGACGTTTTGATTCTTTAAACGCTTTTCTTGGTCCGTATGCTTTTCTACTTTTTATTCTTGTCAAAGGAAAAGTGGTACTGAGGGCTACCGTGTATTGCGTGTGGCTCGTCACTCACCCACTGTACGACGAAGAACGATCCGATATGTATAGCCTTTTCTCCTCTACACACACACACACACACACACACAAAAATGACAAAAGATGCAAAGCGCATCCAATCGAACGCACAAGTGATGTCGACGAAAAATTCCACTCAATATATATAGAGAGAGAGCCGGTGATAGAATACGGATTTGAAAAATCCTGAGAGTGTCGTGTATTTCAACAAAAAGAGGAAAACACATTATCATAATCCTAGAAAAAGTAATATAGCAAGAATATTCTAAATTAATTTCTACTACAGAAACCGTACCGCTACACGTGCACACACCATCTGGCGACGAGGTCGACTAAAAAAAAAAAAACCGCGGCAGCTCACCATGAAGAAAAATCGAGCAGAAACAGGAACAGCAGAAACATCAACAACAACAAAAAATCACAAACACACACGAAAGAATAATCAACAGAGGAAAATACGATGAATCATCACTAAGCCTGGTCTGACTTGCGCTATTGCTACTCAATCACCGCCTTCTTCTGCAATGCCTTCAGTGCCTGTTCACGGCGAATTTTACGCATAATCTGGTAATGATAGTTCTTGTTGAACCCCTTTGCCTTGGCCTCTTCGTATTCGGTTCGGGCACGCTCCTCGCCGCCAACACCCCAGACAGGCATCTTCCGACACGCAGCATCATCGCCACGCAGCCAAGTCTTCTTGGGCCAATTAAAGATAAAGGGACCATAGATGTAACGCCAGAAAGGACTCACTTCACCATCCTGTTTCGCTAAGTTGCGCCGGAGAATATAAATGGTGCGGTCGTACGACTCTGAACTCCAGTCTAGCCATGAAAAGAATGCTTTGCCCGCCTCGCTGGTTGGGCGGTCGAGGAAGCGCTTGTAGTAGACCTCCGTGTCACGGTTCCATTGGTATTGGGGGCAGAAGCTATCGTCATATTTGAGATCCTCATAGCGGACGAGGCCGCCTCGGCTGTAGTACGAATACACCTCCATGAGGGTTGGTGGAATGAGATACAGCAAGTACATCACCGTGAACGGGATCCACGCAACGTCTAAGCCAGCCATCTTTCCGTAACGCAGATATTTCGTCTTTTGTATGTTCTTCAAAGATTTCGAAGCTCCTCTAGTCGAGAACCTATATAGATATATCAATTGAGGTGTGGGTGTGTGTGTGCAGCGGCGGCAGGTGTGCTCGCTCAGATGCCTCGAGACAAAATGTCGGGATGACACACAAGGCAATAGTTCCCCCCTTCCTAAGGGGGCGGGAAAAAAGGGGAGGCGCGGGCAGGAGGAGTAATGGTGAGGGCCCCTGGGTACTCGTCCGTTATTTTTTTCCTAGTCGTCGAGCGGTGAAATCTGTCGTCGGTGGTGCGGGTGCACCGACAGATAAAACACAAAATGACCCGATGTTTGCTAGCTAATGGAAAAGAACAGCAGAAAAAAAAAAAAGAAAACTAAAAGTTGAACCCTATCGAACACAATCAAGGGTGCATGCGCTCGATGCTGTCCAAATCCGTCCTTGCGGGGATGGTGGTCGGGAGATGCAAGACAGAGCGTGTAACCCAGCTGCTACAATGTTAAATAACGTACGCTGCACGAAAAGAGAGGAGAAAGGGCTTTCAAAAAAAGGGTGGGGGGGAGCAGTGAGGAAATATGGTGAACAGCGTCGTTAGGAAGAGACCTAGGGCAGTAACACTTAAAAAAAAAAAAAATGATCGTCGTTTCAGTCGGTCTCCCCAATGAAAGCATAGATACGAGCCCCACATGAGCATTTGGAAAAAGGGCAAGGAGAGTTTTATTAGCGCACACAGTTGGTTACACACGAGAATCACTGTTTTTGATTCCCACTTTACCAGAAGCCTATGTACGCATTTGTGCATACTTACATCGGATGCCATAGCAGGACAGTGGCAGGCCACGCACCCCATTCACTTCCCTCAGTGATGTTGTGTAAAGACATGTGGGCAATTCCTGAACCATCAGAGAATATATTGCCGAGCCCTTTTGATTATTATAATTTCTACTTCTGGTGGCGATGGTACTGTTTCTCTTTTATGCCAGACCCGCTCGCAGCGGCCTCTTCGTGGTTGATTGCTTATTTAACCCGTGACCCACTAACCCTCAAAGATAACCCACTATGTCCGAAATGTATCACTACTGCAGCCACCTCGTGTACCACCGCCCACCCCGCTCCCATGACATGAAGATCATCGACACGAGGGAAAAAAATATCCGAGGGTATTGCCAGGTGCACTGGGAAATCAGGACGAGGGCCATTGATTCGGGGGAAACGGGAAGGCGAATGTGTAGGGATGATGGTCACTACATAACAAGACACGCACCAACAAGAGGCGCTTGCACACACAAGAATCGCAAAAAGGCGGAAGGGTATACACCGACGCAAGGGACCATACGACACACTGTCTTCATCTATATCTATATATATATATATAGATATATATATAAAGAAAGATATATAAGGAGCGTCGTCTGAGAGTGATCTTTACAACCCCCTCTTGCACCACTCGCAAGCGTTGCGGGCAGGAAACTGGACACGGGATTCCCTTCCCCCCTCCCCCTCCTGGAGGGTGCACAGGACTACTTGCCCTGCTCAGACATCGGCGCTCACAATCTCCACAATGGCGCTTCCTCGAATTACGGTGGTTCCGAGAGCCGTTTGTGACTCCTCGTCGCTGACGGTTGCATTTCGGGTCTCATCCATGGCGTCGTGAAGGACAATACTCATATGCTCATCGACACCGCGAAGCACACCCGAGACGGAGCGACCTCCTTGTATTTTGACCACGATTCGCTTCTCCATGAAATGGTTGAGGTTAGGAAGCGTCTTGTTCGCCGGCATGGTTGCTAAAAAGTAGAAAAAGATGTGTAGGATCGACCTCGTAACTTCAATGTAAAGACGTGCACTGGAAAACACAAAAGGTCAAAGCAACTGTGTTGTTCAATGACCAGAATTTCACCGTGAGTTAATGTTGAAGGAATGGGAATGATAATGACAGGTTTTCCGCGCAATAACAGAGGAGCTCAAAGAGATCGCAGCGATGCCGGCAGTGTCGATAGAAAGGAATAGTAAATACGTTGGGGAATATATATATATATATATATGGTGAAGAGGTGATCGGAGCGCACACACACAAAAAAAAAAAATACAGGAGCAATGGAGGATCTTGCTGCATTAGTAACCGCGCTATTGAGAAGAAACGGCTTTGCACATATTGTGAAGAAGGCATACATCGCACAGCAGTACACTTCTCGCTCTTTTTTGTTGTTGTTGTTGTTGTTGTTGTTGCTGGTTTTTGAGTACCCTGATGCGACCAACAAAAAAGAGTTCTACACAAGTGACGGTCCCAGACACAAAGACCTCCTAATCTTCTCTACCACGAGCCTTAGGCTCTGAAGAACACACCCTCGAAAACCAAATCTTGACTTTTGCAGCATGTCTCAGCTCAGCATCGGTATGCAAGTATGTCATTCAATTCACATCGATGGGTTTCTAACGGAGAAGGCCTTCAGCACGACCCCAAGGGGTCTGCATGGAGATAATATGTCTTGTCGTCTTAGCCACGGCATCACCCGGGAGTGACTGAGCACACGCTGAGCGGCGAGGTTCACCTCACGATGTGGCGGAGTCCTTTGTAACTGCCCCGCGCACTGCTTTCACCAACAACTCTAGTAACAAGAGGGAGTTCGTGCACCAGTGTGTGTGTGTGTATTTGTGTGTGTGTGTATCTGTCAGTATGTGTAGCAGGGAGGGGGTCAAATAGGTTTCAGTCATTTGATCCGTCATGTCGGCGCGAAATACATTCCCTATTGATACACTTCGCGTTCGATTGCAGAATAGACGCTTCGACATGAAAATATCCATGTGTGTTGTAGTGCTACGTATGTACATCTCGGAAAAAAAAAATACAGACACACGGGACAATCGACGGGTGATAAGAGCGGGTACAGTTGACGTTGGGGTAGAGGTGGAAAAAAAAAATTGACCTGTACAGAGAGTCACGTGGGAAAGCAACAAGAAAATATACCTCTCTTAGCTTGACGTCTTGTCGTTCATTTTTGTGGTGCTACCCCTGTTCCGCCTCCCCTCCACCTCGTCGAATCACCTGCCTCGACTGTCACCTTTGAACACCAAGAGCGTCACACACGCCATTTTTTTTTCCATGGACGATTCTCCGGCAAATGGTGTATAGTACATGAAGGAAAAAACAAACAAACGGATTCAAAACAAAAAAGGCCCTACCATCCCTAACGCCTTGAAGTAAAAAAAAAAAAACGAGTTGAGAAGAGGGAAGAGTGAAGAACCTCTAGAGAACTGCGGACACACACATACACACGAGAAAAAACATCATGACATACGCCCCACCCCGTGCCTCATGCGGAGCGATACGACAAGGCGACACCCCTTATTCGCCAACAAAAACACCATTCACGACCACCGTCAGGGCGTGATGCAAGGCAATACAAAAAAAAAAAAAAAGATGAAGGGAAAAAATTGAGCGTCTTCCCAGCCCCAAAAGGCGCGAGGCATGTTTTGAAACAAATTTAAAAAGGTGGAAGGGAGGAGCGGGGAGATCACCAACACAGACTCTCGATAGTAATCAGCAGAGTTGTCTCCGTGTTCTTCCTTCTTTTCGACGGCCGCTATCCATTTCTGGCGTCCCTCGGAGACAGTGGTCAATCATCGCAAGAGCGGAATCGCCCTGGAAGAGGAATTGCTATAAGATTAATCTTGGAACTCTATTCCTTCCTCCAAATCTTCTAGTACCTTGAGTCGTCGGGCATCCACCTCCTCGCGATTGTGCACGTCGCTATCCCGCTTGCTGGTGACCTCGGCCACATACTGCTTAGCAAACTGATCGATACTTTCATCGCCTTGCGCATTTCTGGTCTTCTCCGAGAGCAACGTACTGCGACGCTCCCGCTGGCGCGCTGCAATACGTTTCTCCTTCACCGCGCGATCAAGGTTCTTATCTCTAAGGCTTTCGTTCTCGAAAAGAGTACCGATAAAATTCTTCTCATCGGGTGCGAGTGTACAGAGCGAAGGAGAGAGCTCCAAAAGCGACACGTTACCGTCGATGCCACCCGTTGCGACGTACGTGCCATCGGGTGACGCCTTGACCGTGTGCAGGGCGTAGTCCGATACCTGGAAAGAGAGGGAGGGTGTAGTCTGACGGAGCATGAGGTCCCACACATCCAAGTATCCGTCCATGCGGGTCGTGAAGAAGACCCCAGGTCGCACTGTGTGCCACGTTCCACAGGTGAGGTATGCCTTGTGGTAGAATGTGCTAAACATGGGGGTAAACTTGAAGTCCTCAAACCATAACCGTGCCGTCCAGTCACCGATGGAGAGAAAATACTTGGAGAACGTGGGGTTGCGCTGCACACTGTAGACCGGACCGTGGTGCCCATTGAACGTGTTCGGCAAAAGCTTCTCGTTTTGAGTCTTGCCCTTTCGGTTACACGACAAGATAGTGCCCTGTTCGGTTCCGATCATGTACTTGGCCGGACCACCAACCTGCGGATCGTAGTCGAGACACAAACCACCGAGGATTCCTCGAGCGCCACCGTCGTTGACGCGAGGCTGCAGCACTAAGTTGTCGTCGCTAACAGAGTGAATTATGACTGGCTTCTCTGGCAGACGGCAGTCCCACACAAAAACGTTTCCATCCGTTGAGACAGACAACAGTTCGCCAGACTTGCTCTGCAGCCATTTCAGCGCCCACACTGGGTCTTTGTGGCTTTCCTCAATGAGAGAACGAGCAGCTGGGCGGCTCGGCTGGCGAGTGTCCCAGAACTGTACCACACCGTTCCAGGAGCCACCTGCGATGAGATGAGGATCTTTCGTGTAGTACTCGATGCTGCAGAGCGGGGAGGGTGTGACCAGAGTTTCGGCAGGCTCGTTGGGGTTGACTATGTCCCAAATGTGCGAGTTTGTGCTCATCGTCGCTGTGTGACTCTGGAATTTAAGCCGCGAGTAGGCAACGGCAATTCGACTGCCGTCGTTTTGCCACGAAAGGGCCGCCGCCGTGCGTTTCTCCTCGGCAGGATCCTTAAGCGCCGCGCACATTTTCACGGACGCAGGGCCAGCAGAGTGCTCCTCATCTGGAGGAGCCTCAGGAAAGTAGTGACCGTAAATGTCCATGGCGATGTTTTGCTTTACACAACGATCCACACACTGCTCACCAAGTCGTGCGCATGTCTGCAAGTAGCCCTCCTCACGCTCGACCTTTTTGCAGTACTTCATCTTCTCCTCGAACTCCGTGGGGTCGACAGCGTGCGGCCAACCACCCTCAACGTGGTATTGCGCATGATTCTTTAGGCGAACGGACTCGGTATTCGTGCTCGCCTCAGACACCTGTGGCACATTTTGTACCTGACTGTCTTTGGGGTTCTGCAACGTAAATTTATTCCTGATGACCTCATTGGGTGCAATATCGGCAAGAATTTCGCTGTCGTTTGCCTGGAATTCCGGCATGCGAAGAAATTCGCGGGCGGGCCGCGAATAGCTGTAGGTGATCTCCGTCATTGTTACTCGTGGAGTGCTTTTTTTTTCTTGCTTTCTAGATGCGTGGGTGGGTGTGTGGGGTCAGCGAAATTCGCTTCAATTTTTTTGTTATCTCGGAGTAAACGAGGGCTTTGAAGAATCCACACCGTCGCTGCGTCTATTTGACCACACAAAAGGCTCACTTAACCCGCACCGGATAAGATACACACCAACACACTTACTGCCCTGTACGGAAGAGGGGAATGACGACGGATGAGTGAGTGGGACCTCACTGCCAAACAACTGGTAGTGAGAGTACCTGACGTGAGGAAGTTTAACTTCTGTTTTTTTTTGTTTTTTTTTGTCGTAGCCACCTACTTGTTTTTTTTTTTTCTGGGTCGCGATTGCACCCTGCAGGTGTTCAGGGTTTTAGTAATCAAGAGGATGAGAGAAAAGGAGAGGCTGCGTATGATGTTTCAGCCGCTCGGGGTTGAACTTTATCGTATACTAGACCGATACACGTACACACACACACACACACACAGACAGACAGGGAGAGCGCGCGGGGGGAAAAATGCACCCTTCCCTCAAAGGTGAGGAAGGGAAGAGGAAAAAAACGGAGGTTTGCAGACATACCACCCGAGGGCGCGCATATTTGTATACATGTTGAGGGGTGGCGCATGACCAACGTAGGAAAATTTACGGTGGGTTGAGGTTTGTGATCGCGGGTGAACGACAGAGAAGGGATTAAAAAAATAAAAACAGGAAGCGGAGAAGCAAATTATTAAGGCGTGGGAAGAGTGGCAGCAACATTTTCGGCATTGGCACAGTCGCCCTGCTCCTCGCATAGGACGGCAGATGAAATGGAGAGTAGGTGTTTCACCTTCACCTCCTTCTCCCTGACCGTGGATGGGCGAAGAAAAATACGCAACGACGACTGTCTCGACAGCGTTTGCTTCTCTCTCTCTTTCTCCCTGTTTTCAGTAAGCATCAACACATCTAATGAGATGGCAGTTGATGTGCTGCGCACTTCTGCGGGTATTCCTACGGTACACCTCTCCTCCCGTCTGTACAGCGACACAGCTCGACCACAATGTGGATGTGCCGCTATTACTATCATGACAGCGGAAAAAAAAAAAAGATGAAACGAATTTGTTCGTTTTTGCAGTTTGTTTCATTCTCTTATTTCCTTTCCATTTTTCTTTCCGCATCCTCACAGCTGAGGGTGACATAAACTCGTGATGATGCTGGTGGCCACTGGCCGGGCGGCAAGGATGGCTCGCCGCAAGTGAAACTCCCAATCACCGGTCCCACACCAGCGTCGGTGAGGACTCAAGAAAGAGATGGAAATAACCACAGAATGTTGAACTCCTGAACAACGTCAGCGAAGACGGGAGGAGAGTTGACGGTAAAAGAATGGAAGCCACAAAATGGAATCGAGAGAGATAAATACGTGGATTTTTTTTTCTTTGGAGGCACAGACCGTGCACGGGAAGAAAACAATTTCTCTTTGACAAGTCCGGCATCCCAGGGTCACACCGGCGAAGCGGAACATCCACCCTTGAGGAGAAAAAAAAAATGTATCGCACCACTGCAAGCACATGAGAATGTGCCCCAGGAGTTAATTCTGGCTTTGACCTCGTTTCTCCTGTTCCTGATGTTGCGGGGCTCATGCACGAAAGTATATACACGATCATCTCACCCTCAGGCCCCAACTGCTTTTTGGTAAAACGTACTAGACATGCAGAGACGACAACGTGAAATTTGAAACGGCAATCATCACTGTGCCCCAGTCATGTCAGAATAGGGGGACAGAGATGGATGCATCAGCTGATGAGCGTCTGCATCCGAAAATGTCATTCCTTCACCCACTCCTTCTTCATAATCCGGAGACCGGGAATAGATCCAGGCTCGGTTATGTCCTCGCTCGCGCTGCCGACGCCGGAATTGGCGTCTTTCTGATTATACTGATAAATGAAGGTAACCACGGATTTCTCCTGGATGTCTAGAAGCATGAAAGAGGGTGGAAGATCGACCTCAAACTCTGTGTCAGCGCCGCTGAGAGAACCTGGATTGACGAAGAGGTGCGTGTCAAACTCAAAATATCTAGATCGATGTGTACATCCCGATACAAGCACATCCACATCCAACTCTCGCTGAGCCGCGGCAAGTGAGTCCTTGTCTCCTATGGGTATTTGGTGACCACTAATAAGACCGACCTTTAGACCTTCCAGCGTCAAAACAACGCTCTCGGGAAGGCGATCTGTCCATTGCTCATCAACGCTGCTCGCTACGCAGTACACGTCCGAGGCGATTGTGCGCAAGTAATCATACATCTCCTTGCTACCCAGACTACCGGTGACCAACACCAGGTGAATTCGCCCAGGCGAAAACATCGTGCAGAAGACATCAGGAATGCCACTGGCACGCTGTGGCACCCAGGTGTCGCCGACAACGAGAACAAGAACCATGGAAAACCCTTTTTTTTTTTTGAGAGTGGTTTCTGCTTTGCGTTGAACACACTCATGAATGGGAATAAAGGACAAGAAAGGGGAATTAAAAGGCACAAGGTAACCTCCACGCTCACACCTGTCTCGCCCCCAGGCTCATGGATGTAGATGACGAGTGGTATATGCTACAGACCACGTAACGTTCAAATCCGTCCGACATACAGCACTTTTTTGTGCAAATGTTTTTTTGTAGGACTACTTGAGTGCGCTCTGCAGCTGGACGTTAGTTATGCCATCCATTGTGGTGCATTTGATTGTTCCAGGAACGGCAGAGAGCGGAGACAAGATCACCGTAGAGAAAAATAGTGGGGGAGGCGAGCTGATACTGATGATGCGGCTACTACGGCGAACGTCAGCCGCCGAGATCCGTTTCGTCTATAAACATACAACATATATACGTGTGTGTTGGTATATATGTGAAGCAGAAAAGGTGTTTTTCATACCGCGCACAGCAGTCGGTGTAAACGAAACACATCACCGCTCAGTGCATACAAAACAACACAAATAAAACTGTGACCATACACTCCTTGGATAAAAAATGTCCAGAAGGGGTGATTCTGCGAGGGATGTGATTCAGTGACCATCGTCCAAGAAGATCCGAGAAGAAAATACACCTCCCACGATCCAGAAACACAGGTGTGTCCACGGGAAGCTTCACCGAGGGCGACACATAAACTGGGTTTATTAAAAAAAAAAAACTGTTACCGAGTTCGTTGCACCTTGTCTTTACCTACGTATGGTAGCCCACACAACAAAAGGGAAAGCATCCTCCACGACAGCGATGGATCGAGGTGGTGAGATCCATGACTACTGGTAAGAGAACGTCGGAGCATTGAGAGAAAAAAAAAAAGAAAGAAGAGGGGCGAAGATTATCCTAGGTGAAGCAACATCCAATGACTCCCAGAGAAATACTTCACACAAGGTCCCACAAGACCCAGCACTTAAAAAAAAAAAAAAAACCAGCGCAACAAGCAGGATTGGCGGGACAAGAAAAACGATAGTCGCTGTGCCCCACTATGCAGATGCTCAACGAAAAGCTCTGCTTTCTCTGAGATCGAAAAGCATTCACCAGCATCATCGCGGTGATATAACTCCGAGAACAGGGAGCCAGCGCTGGGAGACGTCAAAAGACCGCCACCCCCCTGGCGTAGAGCGCACCAAAGCCGCTGTTCTTCTGAAGGCACACATGAGAAAAGTCGACCTTTTGCCCGCTGCTGAGCCCATCCGACGTCTTCTTTGGGCCGTTATGATCACCTGCCGACCTATTCAAAGCCTAATGCGGTGATTCATTACAGAGACCTTGATGAGATGGCAACTAACCGCTGAGGGCATTTGACAGACGGCTATGCCTGGTCTCCACTCCCTCTCCATGACAAGGCTCGAATGCTCGTCGGTTACAGCGCTGAGCGCCTGGCACAGTTGTATTCCTGCTTCACGAAGCCTCCCCCCGTGCTGACAGCGCATCACCGCCGCTTGATTCCCAAGCTGCTCTGTGAAACCGGTCACGACAGAGAAGCGCTACCTTTCCGTCTGCAGGTGTCCTCGGCCCTCTCCAACGCATGGACTCCAGCCTCCGTGTACACCAACGACTCTTGAAGGCTGCAATAGTACTGGAAAAGAATATTGAGTGCCTCATCACGCGCCCTGAAGACGCCCAGCACAAATTCAGACTCCGCAAACGCCTGCCCTCAACAATCACAATTATATCAGACATGCCTGACTTGTCGCACCGGCGCTGTCTTCGGGTTAGTGGTGGTGGTGGGTTGGGTGTTATAGGAAACCATCATCCCGGCGACTCTCCAACAAAATAATAAATGTACGTAACATTCACAAATTCCGAGGCTCCGCGCATGATGGGGCTTTCCTACGCCTTGCTCACCCTGTGAAAACGCTGCTGAGCATCTGTGCAGATACCCTTCGAAGGAGAGGGGGAATTAACCCTTGACGCTCGTGATTGGCGGCCTTTGTTCTCGTGAGTGCGTCGCACCTTTGGGGAGCCCTCACTAAGGCGTATTCGCACGATTTCTATACCCCCGGTCGACAGCATTACTCCTTGGGTGATTTTCGTTCAGTGGGCTTGGCGGCGTTCACATCAAGGCTCTCTCCAACAGACCGACACGAGCCCAGCACATGTGTGGTTCCGATGGAAACACCCCTTTCCCGAACGACATTCGCAGGAATCCCGTCGACATACTGGTGCCCGCATCTCACGTCGCTGCGGACAGCGCGTCTTAGCCCTGTGCGTCACCGTTCGCTGCGATCGAAAAAATCAATCTCGGGCGTCATGCAACACTAGTAGCATTCACCAGACAAATGTTTCAAAAGACTGCGTGAGTAGACCCGTACTGAACTAGTCGGCGCATGAAACCGCTGACAGTGGAGACAGCAATGGAAACGGAATCGACGTGTGGCCTTTCACAGCTAGGTTCAGAAGAAGAATATATAA
The DNA here is from genome assembly GCA_000333855.2 of Endotrypanum monterogeii. Taxonomy (NCBI): domain Eukaryota; phylum Euglenozoa; class Kinetoplastea; order Trypanosomatida; family Trypanosomatidae; genus Endotrypanum; species Endotrypanum monterogeii. The sequence goes on along the minus strand of CM007316.1, from coordinate 403,407 downwards.
AAACCAACACACTCCATAATTGAACCCTAGCGCACCCGTCACGCTAGGAGGAGGAGAAGCAGCCGAGCTGTTGAATCTAATAAATATATATATATATATATTTGGAGACGGCGGTGTACCATCATCTCCAAGCCAGGCTCGCCCCTTGTTCCTCGATTCCCAAACTTAAATCGTGGGTAGCTTCTCCACTGTCGTCAATCTCGAGCTCCCCATATCCCTTTCGTCGCAGGGACTCGAGGCGGAGTCCATTCCCGTAGAAGATGTGCTGTCACCTGATAGCAGAAAGAAGAGCGGAGTGTAACGGTATGTTATCACATCAACATTTCTCACTCCCTTTCGATGTGTGTGTCAATTTTTCTGTAGAAAGGGGAGTGGTAAGCGGTAGAACAAATATTCTCATAATCAGCCGCACAATGCAGTGAAACTGAGTTTTTTTCTGTTTCCCAAACAGCACTTTTTTTCTTGGGAACCCAACGCCTACATGAATGTAGAAAAAAAAAAGATCATTGGTGGTGGGCGTATATCTGGACGCTGCGGGGCGAAATACAGGACAGTCGAAGTTGAGTTAAGTGCAGATGAGACCGGAAAAGTGATACTTCATGGGATTGACACCACACACTCATGTAGCGTGAAAGAAGAAAAGTGTGAAAGCAGCCAGTCCACACCACTGTCCAGATGACCGTGTAAGGGACAAACAATGGTCACGGATAGAGAATCGAGATCCTGCAATCTATTAGGCAGCGTACGAGGGGCGTCGGCAAGAGAGAAGAGGGAGGCAGGAACGCTAAGGGGGCCAACTCCACCTGGATGGACGCGTGAAGCGAAGACGCGCTTTGAGCCAAAGTGCACACGCATCAGGACAGCCTCCGTTTCATCAGTTCGCTGTTCGATGAATTACAAAGAAAATCTTTTTTTTTTCCGGTGGGCAGTCAAAGTGTGCGTCTGTCTGTCTGTGTGTGTGTGTGTGTGTGTATGTGTGTGTGTCGCTTCTTGGTGGTGTTACAGTCATTTCCACTCACGCCTGCAAAGCACACGCACAACCTGCCTGAGAAGCGGAGAAACCGTTCCATAAAGGGGCCCGATGAACGTAGGCATTGCAGCGTACGTTGGCGTCACCGAGAGCTGGAAGAACAAGGTACAGAGGCGCAGGCACCGTGTAGGTGCACCGATAGAAGCAATTCAAAGTGTTTCCTAAAGCACTCGTTCCTCTTGCCTTTTTTATTCCCTCCAACTTTTCACTACTCACTTCTTTTTTGTAGCCCCACTACACTTCGTGGACAGCAGCTAGCAATGCAAAGACAGACTTCTCACAAAATCCACACACGTCCTCTTCGGTGCCAGGATCGATTCTGATCTCGCTGCGTTTCATATCCACGTCCTCGACCACAAAGGCGCCAGCAGTGTGCAGGCAATCACCGCGTTGAACCACACGTGCGATTGCTTCGTCCGGGATCTCAGCATACAATGTGAGGGTTGTGTTGGGCATACATACTTGCTTCTTCCTATCAAAGTCGTACAATACAGTTGTCATGACAGTGCCCAGTTGATTGTTGGAATAGGACTTGATAAAGGCAACAGCCTCCTCTTTTGACTCGGGTTTCTCACGTATTTCACCATGGTAGTCGACAACCTGATCGAAGGTGATCGCGACGCTACCCGGTCGCTGAGCGATGCGGTCCTGCAACGTTGTATCCTGCGCGATTTTGCTGAGGAGAGCCTCCATTTTCGCCTCTGCAATGGCGCGGGTAAGAGCAAAGGGATCGGAATTACGTATCTGTTTCTCATCGATGCCGGGTGACATGAACACTAAATTGTGCGAGCCACCAAAGCGATGCTGTGCAATCTCACGTCTGCGTTGCGAGCTCGTCCCGACAACCATGATGGGCCGCTCTGTGCTCGCCATGGATTCTATGAGCGCGCCTAGGCTGATATCCGAGCGATGAGGAGGAGGAGTCTCTCTGAATGCTCTTATCGTTGCTCTGTTTTATGGGGCGGGGCAAACTGGGTTTCACTTTTGTACCATCGATTGATGGCGATGGCCTAAGTTGAGCAAAAAAAAAAATTAAGCGAACATATCGTGAGAGGACGATATCCTCGACGCAATCACCAGAAAAAAACAATAATGATATTAGTTGAAGGGGAAACAAAGTACGTAACAAATATGAAGATACATCCTGACGGAAACATAGATCAACAGGACAGTTGAACTCGATGTGAGCAGCGCGTGTTACAGGAGAGCAATATATATATATATATATATATATATAGTGACGCTCTTGGTAAAATATCTCACTTCGTGTACGCTTAGATACCAATCAACTTTAATATTTTTTTTTGTTTTGCAACGTGGGGATGCGATGAAAGCACCTTGACGTTATACGAAACAGGTGAGGTTAAGCCAAGTTCCCTGGTCGCTAGTCCGTCATTTGCGCACCTCCTCACACACACACATAAAAACACACAAGCACCTTTTTTAAAATGATGCCGTGTGGACACTGCTAGAGACCCTTTGTGATTCATATATACAAATATATATATATATATATATATATTTGGGCGGGTGGGGAGAGAGAGGAAGACCCCGGACAGCCTGCGAGAAAACTTGCAGATCAAATGTATTCTTTTTGTTGTTGACATTCACGGAGGCGGACAGGATACTTCGCATGGCGCCTTCGTCGCAAAGTTTGTCCAATATCTCGAACCTAACGACAGAAAGAGGCTCCGAACGTGTGCAGATCGGAGAGCAAGTCTAGCAGCCACCACCACCCAACAACATTTCTCAAGAGTTCCGCACATCCTAGCAAATGTGCGAGTCTCTTCAGAGAAGTGGATAATTCACCAAGCCTTGGTTTACCAGCAGGCAGCCCATCGTAAACAATGAGCAGAAGTCCTTTATGGCTTGTGGTGGGGGCGGTGGTGCACCCCTGGGTCGCAGACGCCTTTGCTGGCGCGTCAGAAGACAGCACAAAGAAGATGGTGGGTATGATTAGGAAGAAAAGCAGAAAAAAAGGACAACATTTCCCTTGCCCACTCACCTGATGCGCAAAGCAACCCGTTTGCAAACCCCATCCGCGCAACTGACCGAGCCCCCACCCCCAGCCCGAAAAAAAAAAAAAGGACGAGGGGGAGCTGCCTACTTGGTCTGTCGTGGTTGTTCTTCGAAAATTTGTTCCTGTTCTCTTTTTTTTTCTTGTGTGGATGTGGGTGTCATTGTTGGCGAGTGTTGACGTCGACGTTTCCTTTCCGTTATAAAGTTTCACAGGAAGCGTGATCACTGTTGGCATCAACCAGTGGATTAAACAAAGGAAAGCACACAGGACTGTAGAAGAGAAAGGGGGTCCGCAGTTTGAGGAAGCCCGCTCCTCTGAAGAAGGATGCATTACAAGTACATGAGCAACACCGCCAAAGAATCCCTAAGCAAATTCAAATCATTCTGCTTTATCCTTTGCGTATACACGCAGGTGCGCATAATGCATTGACATGTTTCGCCCTTATAAATAAATACACACACATATATATATATATATATATATATATATATATATATATA
>CM007316.1:387151-399599 GCA_000333855.2 Endotrypanum monterogeii | reverse complement strand
AACTAACGTAACTAACTACTACTCGTCGTTACTTCTTTCGTTCGTACGTACTACGACACGGGGCGCGACTATAGATATACATAGTTCGTCCTACTAATAAATAACACACACATATATATATATATATATATATATATATATATATATATACATGTGTATCTATTTATCTGTATTCTTTTCGGCTCTCGTAGCATCGCTGTGTTTGGATCTGGCCGATATCTACGATGGGTCATACACGCCTTGGGGGACGAGGTACCGATGCTTTCAACACGGTACCGCTTCACAGTGCTAGCAGGAGTCATGAAGGTCATCTGCCGTTTCCCCCCCCCCCCCGCCTCCCTACTGATAGCGCAGCTCGGGAAACATGGTCTCATCCTTGGTGGGTGGTGCGTGCTTCAGATAGGCGGTATACGTTGACCACACTTTTTTACTCTGGAGCTGAAATGTATCCTTGTGCCGACGGGTCGTACTGAGCAAGATCTGTTCTTTGAGCAACGCGCTCTGCTGGCGCTTGTGGAACGTCTTGCTCTCAGCCTCCAGGCGCTGCACGAACTGCTTCAGTTTCTCACGCGGCACGTGGTTGAACTTGATGACGAACGGGTGCTTCAGAAGATCCTGTGCCGACCACCTCATCGAGGTATCTTCACAAACGCTACGGAGGATGAAGTCGTGAAACGTTTCTGACCAGTTGAGAGGTTTGATCATTTTGGATAGCCTCAGCATGTTGCCATAGTTCCAGAAGTCGGACTTGAACTGCTCACAGGGGTGGATACCGGAGGCCAGCTCCATGAGCATGATACCCAATGACCACACATCTGCTTTCGCCGTGAACGCTACTACTGCCTCACCGGCAGCGTCGTCGTCGATTTCAGCGATGCGGTGAGGCATGCTCGCTGCAAATCGCTCCGGGGCTTTATAAAGCATAGTGCCGAGATCCAGGCCTCGTCGCTCCACGTGCTGCCGGTTCTCCATCACACAACCGCATCCAAAGTCGGCCAGCTTAAATTTCTGCTGGTCGTAGCAGATCAATACGTTGGAAGGCTTCACATCACAATGAATGATAGAGTAGTCTGTGTGGAGTTCATTAAGTCCCATGAGGACGTCGTGTGCTAGCATTGAGAGGAAGACCTCTGGCATCGGTGTCTCACGCTTCACGCTCTTCTCCCATGCAGCAGGTTCCTTGTAGGTACTACGACCCAATACATGCCTTGGGGAGCCGTACAGCATCTGGTCCTTGCACCGCTCCTTCATCATTTGTTTCGCCGACGGATTACCTGAGATATACTTGCGGAACGTCGATTGCGTGATACGCATCAGTTCTTCGATGGGGATTCGGGAAACCATTTGCTTAATGTTCTCTACTGTGAAGGACATCAGCTCCAACAGGATGCTTAGTTGCTTCTTCTCTGCGTCCAGGGAGGCCACGGCATTGAACATTTGCATAAGATACGCCGGAGGCAGGCGCGAGCGCTGCAGTGTAATCATCGTCAGCTCCTTCACCAGTCCCTTCTTGCGTCCCTGTCGCTCCACATCATTTGTTGCATTCATGGCCTCGGCGATGTTCATACATTTGAGCGCATATACCTTTCCATCCACCCGGACACGGAAAACCGTGCCCTGGGTTCCTTTGCCGATCATCTCCTCAATCACCACCTCGTCCATATCAAGTGAGCGGTTACTTCGACCAATTTCTTCCACGGAAATCGGCTTTGCCCGACGCGCGACCGCATCGCGGCTGTTGTTGCCGCTGTAACGATGGCCTGCAGCGGGCGTTGCCGAGAGGACAGATGAGGTGCTGTCCTGATGAAGCAGGCCGGCAGAGGTAGAGGATGGGAAATCGCGCGGAGCCGCGCTGGAGCTCGTGGTGGCAGAGAAGGTTATCGTGGGGCTCACCGGCAAAACCGGTGAGGACAAGATAGAATCCTTGATTGTTTCCTTAGCTACCTGTGTGCTCTGCATGGAAGCCACCACGCTGTTGCCGGTGCTGTTGCTGCTGAGCGCCTCTGCTCTGAAGGTGCGAAACAGCGGCGAGCTCGATGGCCTTCGGGCGTCCTTAAAAAGTGATGCCCAGAGGTTTGTAGTAAGGTCGATTTTAACAGATCGAGGAGGCTGTCGCGACAGGCTTGAGATGCATCTACCTATTAGCGGCCTCGACTCCACCCCGGTGGACTTCGGGGAACGCTGCGATGGCGATGGCGCAGCTACCACACCGGGAAGGCTTGAGATGGCGGAGGGTGGAGCTCGTGCTGGGATTTTGGAGGCGCAGCTCTCAGCTGACCCTTCAATATTCAAGATAGCCTCCTGTACCGTGTCCACGGATCGGGCTAGTCTCTTCTGCCGTAGCCGCTCTGCAAGCAGCCGTGCGTCCTCGGTACCGGTAAAGGTACTCTTTCCCTCCACGAACATCGAGATGCCGTCAATAAGCACGAAGATGTTGGTGTTGTTGACGTGTATGAACTTGGCCTCATTCGACGCTGATACTATAGCTTGCAATGGGGGACTAGTGCCCCCAGCAGCGGTAAGGCCTTCACCATTGCATCTCGCCTTCTGTTCTGATGACCTGCTGACATCCCTCAACGACAGCTCCTCCGCCGTCTCGTCAACAGTGAACTTGACGTCGGAGGGGTTCGCCATGTTCGCCGTACGGAAGCTGGGGCCTGTAGTAATCATCGGCGAGACGGTATTGTCGTCAACATCGATAAAGAACTTATTGAGCTCCTGCTCATTTTTTTGTTGCACCTGCAGCTCAGGCACTGCTTGATCCAGGAGTCCTGCCAGGTTGAAGGACGGACCCGAGTTACGAAGAGGCCGTTTCGCGCGCATTTTTGTTTTTTTACCTTGAGGGCAACGAAAAAGTTGTGTGGCAAGAAAAGGTGAGTATATGGGCTTCCTAAACGGGAATTGACACAGACTGCAATAGCAGCTTCAAAAATAATAGGAGTCGTATGCACAAATTCACGCCGTGTCGTCGGCGATGCACCTTCCAACGCGAGCTGTAGGTCTAGTGCAAGGAGGAGAAAACAAGGGATCACTGCCTCAGCACAGAGTCCGCAAGTGCAGCCCCGCCCCGCCCCCCCCCAAAAAAAAGGAAGCGCCAAGAAAGCCTTCGGCCAACTTTTCCTTGCTCACCCTGTCTACCTCGCGACCTTCGCACGATACGCTCCGTAGGTACAAATCCACTCCTGTGGATAAACCGTTGCACACAGCCCTCTCTCAAGGACTCAATCAAAGACGACGCCCCGGTAAGCAAGTGGAAAGAATGAGGAGGGAGAATGAAAAAAAAACAAGACACACCACACCTGGAGCAAGAGCAGATAACACACCTCCCCCTTACCGGAACTCGCAGACTCCAACCTCTTCAGGTTATGCCCACGTGTATCTGAATTATATAAAAATTCGAGATGGTGAAATGGAGGAAAAAAAATATGAACTTGCTCTATACAATCCTCACACTCTTCTTCACAGTTGTGCCCGAGTTACCTCGTACTTTAGATATGAAAAATTCACGTTATTCGATTTTGCGTATCTTATGCTGTCTGTTGGGCGCACCATTACCACCGCCCACGCTGTGAGACGCGAGGCTGCCCGACGAACACACACACACGCAAAGAAGAAAAATCCGCACGGCAAGAGTTGCAGACACCGTCAGTCCGTCTGAGAAGGGGCGGGGGGAGGGGGGGGGAACACGTCCCCGTCTGCCTGTAAATGTGCGCCTAAAAGTCTGCGCTGGCGGGCATCAGTGCGGCTGCGGCAACACACAACCCTTCAAGCCAGGTGCTTCCGTTGCCTCCGCTCCAAGAGGAGGGGAGTTATACAGTATCCTTTGCGCTGATAAATGATGAACACAAAAAGAGGACCATCGAACAGACTCTACATAAGGAAATGAGTAGAGGAAAAAAAGGGGGGTATATATTTTTTTACACCGCACAAAAGATTGTCAACTAGGTACTAGCGGCAGGAAAAGAAATAGGAGAAGGCGAGATGAGTGAGATGTCTACTGTTTGGTGTCGCTTCATTCCGGTAAGAGGGTCATGACACGCGTACTTGACTAAGTCATAGTGAAAATTGCGAATCGAATAAAGTTCAGCCGGTGGAAAAAATAAAAATAATTCCACGCTTCCCTGTGTACTCGTATGGATAAGAACTAACCATAGACACGTCGCAGCTTCGCTCAAACAATAATGAAGATAGAGCGGTCGTGAAGTATGAAGGAGCGTGAGAGGTCGACGAACGCAGCCGTGCGATGGTGATATATCATCTTCAATTTTCAGGTGACCGAATTGTTCAATGAAGAACGTGAGGTATTCCCCCTACAAGACAAATTGTGTTTTTTTTTTCGTTTTATTTTCTCTCATGAGGTCAGAAGAACGGAGCGATGCGACCACACTCAAAAAAAAAAAAAAAACACAGCATGTCAAAACAACAAATGTGTGCCACGCCTTTCGCACGGCCACAGCGCTCCACAGATCAGGGGCGGACGGCGCGTGAAGGAGAAAAAAAGTGTATCAGACATAATCGGTAGAGTTGTGCTTTACCCGTTTTTACGAGTGTGGTGCGCAAAGATATGAGCAACAAAACATTCGCAGCTGAGTCTCTCCTCCTTACCTACACGAACCAACGGAAAAAAACGGGTCTTGGCATGCGCCGGGCTATGCACACAAGCCCCGCCCCCATATCACCATGAGCACACACAACGAGCCACGGCATACGAGAAAAGGAATGCAAAGGGGGAAAAGCATTAACCTCCCCTCGTGCATAGTGGTCGCTAGTCATCATCGTCTTCCTCAATGAACTCTTTAGTGTACGTGGAGCGAGCATCGAGGGCTGGTGGATTGCGTGCACCAGCATAAAGCACATGCGGAGGTGGAAGCTCGTCGCCGATCGGAGAGTCAAGGCTGCCGTAGACAATTATCGGCGAGCCATTGGCCTGGGCCTTCAGTTCCCCCGGGACACAGAGAGCCTCCAGGTACCAGTCAGCCCACACCACTCCAGCCAATTTGGCCTCCTCCATCTGTACAAAAATCGCCTGCTCCTCTACTTTACATGCGGTTGTTTGATGTAGATGGTGCTCCTGCTGCTCGAGGAGTCGGGCAGCCGCTGCAGCGCGTCGAATCATCATTGGCGGGCGTTGCCCACTTGTGGAAATGAGGGCTGCGTCTGGGCTGAGCATCTTCAAGGACACGGGTGGCGGTGTTGATGATACGCTCGCCTCGCTGTTCACCTGATGCAGGGACGACACAGTGCTGTCATGCTTCTTATCCTCAGATCGCCTATCAGCAAGGTCATCTAGACCGCTCGCCAACGCTTCTTCCTCGTCATCTGCGGCCACCTCGAACGAGTCGAGCTGACTGACGATTTGGGGGTTTTCAGTACCACCGGCAACGGCGGTGCACTGCTTCCTGCGACGGTCCTTGTGCGCACGTGCGCGGTCGCGCAGCATCATTTCTCGATTACGGAATTGAATGTTGGCCGCGCTAATGGGATAAGTAGCGGGGTCCCATGATTCAATAAAAAGCAGTATAGACGGGCGAAGAGTGCGGCAAACATTTGTATAGAGCTCACACTCAGTGAAGATGCTTGAGAGAGCCCAGTGTTGGTAGCGCCGCATGCAGCCGATCAGCACATTCGTTTGCAGTTCGCCAAGTGGACAAGCAAACAGCACTGGGTGCCATCGCCGGTCCACAGCAAAGTCCAACGCGCGGATCACGTCGTGGCGGCTGAAGTCATCACCGCTGTTGTTACCATCCACACACCAGGTGCGCATATCCACAATATCCAGAATACGAATAGGGCCGCGTGTGAGGCAGCCACTAGCGGCTTTTCCTGTCACATCCGATGCCAACAGCCGCTTCACAGGGCCGGGGAGCTGCTCTATCGAGAGGAGCACCACATGCGTGATGCCAATGTGACGGAGATAAAGAACGTTGTCCACTGTAGGGTAATCACTGCGGTAGACGCCATCCTCGACCATGGCAAAGTTTGCTGGCGGCTCCAGAAGGGGGCCGCTGCCTTTGTTCGAAGACGCCATAGTTGGATGACGAACCCTGATTAGAAGAAAGATGCGGGGGTGCACATACTCACATTTCTAGCCGACCGAACCTTCCGTCTTATCGGGGGTTCACATGAAGAACTTCCCTGCTTTCACTGGTTGCGAGTCCTACCAAAAAAAAAAAAAAAGTGAAGGGAGATAGGGGTGTATGAGTAATCATTGAGCGGGAGAGCTAGTATCACATTACGTTTCCAGGTGATCGATAGGGGTCAATATCACATGTGGAAAGCATCGCTGATAAACGAGCGCATGTGTGTGTGTGTGTGTGTGTGTGTGCATGCATGTAGGGAAGGGGAGGACTCCAACGCTACCGGGTCTGTTCAAGGTTTCCTCGCTATACAAATAGCGGTGTTTGCGTTGTATAATTTCGAAAAGAAAAAAAAAAAAGCTGAGGTAGCAGAAGGAGCAGGGGATCGCCATCCGTGTGATGGGGTGTGAACACGGAACGAGATACGGGGGTTGGCACCTTGTTTGGGGTAAAAGGTGGGCCACTCGGGGGTGTAAGCGTGTACACCACAACAACATGCCAGGTATCAGTCAATTGATGAGGCTCCGGTAAGTGCAGTGCACGCCTCCCTTCAGTCACACAAACTTTCCAATGGGTGTAGTCCACAAGTCCGTCATGCTAGAGTCTAATCCCTGAAAGCACACCAATTGCTTATTCGCAGTAAGGCTACCTCCAGCTTCGTTCCTTATTTTGCGACTCACACCGATTGCATGGCCCTAACCCGATCACCTGACAATGACGTGCCTCATTGGTGGCCGCCCATCCACACTTCTAGGTGAACATGGAGAGACACTCTTTGAAGTAGCACAACGTGTGATAGAGTGCAGGTATCCCAACTCCTATGGGCAACAAATCTGGGGGTGCAGGGAAGTCCCTTCTCTCTGAGTGCAAGCATGGGAGAGGTTCCCCCCTGAATAAAATTCACAAGACAATTGAGCGATAACTACATCTTTTATCTCCCCACACCTGGACAGCCCAGATCCTTGTAGAATGGTTTTCGGTGGCCAGGGGATCTTAGGTGGTTTCAGAAGGCCTCTGGTTTTTGAGATTGATTATTCAGTAGCGATTGGGAAGACACCGGTTCGGAAAAAAAAAGGGGAGGGGGGGGGTTGGTTCCTGCACATGGATCAAAAAAAGAATGGAGCGACAAAGGCGCACACGTCTCCGCTTCACAGACGAGAAAAGAAGATGGTTACGGTCATTGCGACATCCTTGTTCGATATATATATATATATATATATATATATATATATATATTACTGCATCGGCTTTTCTCGTTTGATGTGTCGTTCGCCTCGGAACTAGAGGACATGAACGGAGCCTTTCCCCTCCCTCTTGATGCACAATAAAGAAAGGGGAAACGAAAGGACTATACCATCTCCATAAGTGTCATCAAAGGGGGGAAAAGGACGCACTTGCACAGAGCACACACACACGAAAAAAAATAATAATTTGGGAAGTCCAGAGGAGAGAGGGGTGAGTGTCGTGTGCGACGACCGACTCCTCTTCGCTCTAGTTTTGCGGCGATGGATTGAATTTATTGACCAAGTATCACATGCCATGTAGAGCTCGAGTGAATAAGCGGACGCTTTCATGTTTGAGACACCGTCAGGGAAAAGAAAACACGCCATCATTGTTCTGTGAGTGGTATCCATAGTATGGTTATTTCAGCACGGGATGCGCACCATTTATGATGGGAGGAGAAATACTGAAGGGGGGCGGGCGAAATCCCTGGCGTGACTCATTTTAATTACACAGGAAGATCTTCGAAAAAAGAAAAAAATGTAGATCCAGTGGTTAGCGTTGATGACATGTGCTTGAAGAGATTATGGTATTCGAAGCACCTCCACTTGTTTTATGGCAAGAAGAAGTTCATCCCTGCTCGTTTTTTTTTTGTTCGCCAGTTCACAGAGCATGCACAATTATGGAACCACCTCCGACAGGCGCCTCCATAGGCCGGAGATCGGAACCTGGTGCGATGCGCAGAGCTGAAGATTTATTTTAGGGTCAAATGACCTCTATGATACTTTGCAACGGAGCATGCAGTCATCACTGACGTTGGACAAGAACAGCGTCGTGGTGACATCGTCCATATGTAGCTTGAGGCCAAGTAAATTATGTCTACAGAACCCCTCGATGCCGCGTGGGAGATGAAGCTCGTGTGCGGTAAAGCCGCGAGCGCCACAGAAAATGTGTATTCTTGAAAGAAAATGGTAGTGTGGCAATGTTCTCCTACATAATTTGTTTTCTTGTAAAAGGGTAAAACAAAGTGTTGCCGCCTGCGAGCGGAGGGACGAGGACGGGGAGGGAAAAAAAAATGGGCGTAGGCTATTCCGCAAAGATATTCCGCTTCCCCTCAGCGAGGTCAAACATGCCCACGTTGATGGAGTCAATCACCCTTAACATGTGCCCACAAAGCTCAAGAGAAAGAGAGAGAGAGGGATAAGAGGAAATATGACGGGAAAAACAACTCAAAAATCAGTAGAAAAGTGGCGAGAAGAATAAATGGACTGTATGAAATCCAGGCCAGATGGACAGAGAGACGGACTCATGCCTTTTGTCCACATGCAACATACTTCCTCGTACGCCTGACAAGCAGGATAGAACGGTGTCATTCTGACTTAAAGCAGCTGTATGACCCTCGGGAACCTGTGGCGGAATGGGGAGAAACGTAATCGAGGTGCACTTACACATGTTTCAGGTACTTTTGAGACCCTCCAAGTGAATAGCAGATATTCACCTGACACCGAGCATCTCTACGCTGTCTTGAGTGTTGAGATCGTTGCACCCTTTTTTTTTTTCGCATTCCCGTCTCCTCAATTTCGATCAAATGTTTTTGTGTGTTCGTGTAGTTAAAGTCCCAAATGGATTCGTACATGGTGTGCATATTCCTCTCTATTTCCGTTAATGTATATGTGGATACACACAATCAAAATGAACACCTGCGCAAAAACATGCCATCCGAGATACGGATATATATATCTATATATCTATATATATATATATATATATATATAAAGAAAGATATATACCTTTTCTCTACCTTGTGGTTGCGTGTCAATCTGTTTTCTCACAAGTGATAGGCGGCAAAAAAAAAATGAAAAACAATTACCCAAATCGGAAAAGGAACTGAGGAGAAAAGGAAATGAAACGACGCGAAACGGAACGGAACGGGGAAGAGGACAAGCAAATTGGCTTGTCGTATCGTAGCGTGTACATGAGTGTGTGTGTCCACCCCGTGTTTTCAGCTTTCTCTCTGTCTCTGTGACGCCGCGCTTCCTACAGGGGCGCCCGCCAACCCGTGAATTATTCCTTGGAATCGCCACAGAGAGAAAGAGAAAAGATGCGTTAGGAGGAGGAGGTGGAGGGAGAGATGGGGGCGGGGGGGTGGGGGGGGTATAGTCGAGAATCATTGCCGCCGCCTAAGAATACAGACACACACGCATACGTGCCACGCAGCGTACAGTCAAACGAACTCCCCCACAAGCACATGACATAATACGAACACAGAGACCAAGCAAGTGCGGCCTTTACGACCACCTTTCACATCCACACCTGCGCAAACCTCCGCCCAAGAAGCTGACGGAGGAGAAAAAGCAACGGTATGTATGTTGGTAGGGGAGTGAGAGCATGAAGAGGAGGAGAAGGGGAGGGGAAGCAGAAATCCGAGGGGACCTCATGACTGGACCTCGATTCACGCTTTTTCAGCCTTCATCTTTCCCTTCAGCAACTGTGCCCATCAACACCCCTAACATCCCTCAAACCCCATGACATAAAAAACTCTTCTTGATTGGAAGCCTAGGCAGCGTTTGCCACCTATCTTCCCCACGTCTCCCCAATATCATCACGTGCAGCCTTCAGCGGACGTGAATAATGTGAATACTAGGTGGAACGGACACACACACACACACACACACACACACCTCCTCTTCTTCTTGTTCCGCTATGAAAGCTTCACAAACGTTTCCCCCCACACCCCCACACATACCACATCTCACCCCATCTTACCTTCTCCCCTTTCGACTCGCCCTCTCCTGCAGGGGCACACATTACTACTATTGCTGCTCCTCAGCCGGCTTCGTGGAAATGACGTCGTCAATCTTGAGGATCATCTTCACCACCTGCGTGGCTAAACGCAGCTGGGAGCACTTGCCGCTCAGAGTCTCGAACACCTGCTGCTGTTTCATGTCAATCGTACCGCGGTCCATGCAATCGATGCCGGCGTACGGATTGTTACCCTCGATCTGCGCCTTGCGTGCATCGGAAAGAGCACGAATCGGATCAAGACCGCTGTTCAGGGCAAGGTTGATTGGGATTGATTCGAGGGCGTCGGCGAAGCTGCGAATGGCGTATTGGTCCACTGTCGGCACGGCATCGGCGTGAGCGAGCACCGCGGATGAGGCAGCCAGCTCCGCCGAGCCACCGCCGTAAACGATGCGGTTATCGCGAATCAAGTTGCGCACCATGCAAATGGCGTCGTGTAGCGAGCGTTTTGCCTCCTCGATCATCATCTTGTTTCCACCACGGATAAAGATGGTGACAGCCTTACTATTGGGGCAGCTCTCCACGAATATCATGCGGTCCTTTGTAGTGCCGAATCCGATTTCGCGAACGCGACCGCAGGTGCCGAGCTTATCTGGAGTCAGGTCTTCGAAACGTGGGACAATGCGGCCACCTGTGGCAATGGCAATCATCTCCAGCTCCACGCCACCCACCCAACGAACCGCTGGCAGCTGGTTGCGGTAGAGCAAGTAGTTGGCCTCATCATCGAAACCCCACTGGCAAATGATGAGGTCGGCGCCGGCGTTCTTGCAGCGCTGCACCTCATTGCGGAAGTACTCTTGCTCCTGTTCGTGTAGGTCGTGCATGTGCTGAGCACTGTTGATTTGCAGTGTGTGCTTCGTTTTCGGTTTCGGAGGCTCGAAAGCGCAAGTCAGGATGGCCATCTTCGGATTGATCAGCTCCTTTGGCATCTGCGGGTGCGAGAAATCCTTGTCGATAACGATACCATCCACGAAACACGTGTCCTCGAGGCGACCGCCAACTTTTCCCTCCACCTTGATGAGGTCCATGTTCACATCACGTCGCTCCATGTCAGCCACGGCGAGCACAGCATCCACGCAGATCTGCGCCAAATGGTCGCGGTCACGATTCACCACCTTTGAGTTGAGTGTGGAGCGGGCCGTCTGCAGGAGGACATCCTTCTTCGCCAAAGAAATGGTGTCAGCGACCTCCTCGAGACGCTTGCACGCCATCTCGCATGCCTTCTCGTATCCCTCAGAGATGCGAGAGCTGCGGATGCCCTTATCCAGTAGCGATGTTGCCTGCTCTAGCAACGCACCAGCAAAGCAAACCACACCAGTAGTTCCGTCACCAATCTCGGAGTCCTGCGACTTGCTCAGCTCGACCATGAGCTGGCCAATTTCGTTGTCGATGTCCATGAGGTCTAGGATGGTAGCACCGTCGTTCGTGACGACCACCTCATTGTCTGGCGTGGTCAGGATCTTATCCATCCCACGTGGTCCAAGACTCGATTTGAGGACATTAGCGACACCAAGGGCAGCTAGAATGTTTGCCCTCTGCGCCTCGATACCACATACCCGCTCCTTCTGCTGCTGCTCCTTCACCAG
Source organism: Endotrypanum monterogeii (assembly GCA_000333855.2). Classification (NCBI taxonomy): domain Eukaryota; phylum Euglenozoa; class Kinetoplastea; order Trypanosomatida; family Trypanosomatidae; genus Endotrypanum; species Endotrypanum monterogeii. The sequence continues at coordinate 387,913 of CM007316.1, read as the reverse complement.
GAGGAAGGGACGACCGTACTCATCGAACGCGAGGGACATGTTTCTGCAAACAAAAGCGCCGGGAGGAGAGGCGTTCACGAAAAACAGAGAAAACAAATTAGTTGAGGGGAACCGGAGTGGTACTAGTGTCGTTCACAAAGTTATGCGAAGGATATGAAGAGGGGACTGGCACGAATTGCGTCATCACGTGCGGGCAGGCGCCAGCGAAAATATGTGTGTGTGTGTGTGTATTATACGGATGTGCACATATACACAAGTATATCCATGAATATATACATTTTTTTTATAGATTACATCAAAGTCATAGGAATGTGAAGAAAGGCGGTGAAAGAAGAGGTGTGCATTAGCCATGAAGACAAGCGAGCAAACTTGATATGGCTCGGGGGGGGGGGGGTTCTTTACATTTTTTTCTCTCTGAAGATTTGGAGTACGCCAAGTCTGGAAACCAGACCAAGGCACACTTCACAGTTCTTGCCTTAACGTTTCGCTTTCACGGCAAGAAATCGCCACATGCGAGAGGCAGAAAGGGAGGCAAGAAACAAGAAAGCACACACAAAAAAGGCCCACAAATGCGCTCACATCATTTTAGGTTTGTCTTTGATTGAGTAGAGGAACCGAGCACCTTTAGGACCAGGGAACCCAGTAGACACTGGGAACCCCTTCCTCAGTTTCCGTGGTTGCTCTCGTCGAGCGCTCACTACACCGAGCGTCGCCTTCCTATCGTGATGGACGTATATATAAAAGGATATATATATATATATA
>CM007316.1:367765-386979 GCA_000333855.2 Endotrypanum monterogeii | reverse complement strand
GAGTGGAATAAAAGATACGCGAGGGGCGCGCATCCTCACACCTCGGCCTCGTTCTCGGTGTACTGCAATGCGCGCCAAGTAGAAGGCTGCCTGGCGGAGTTGTCGCCTCGTGATGAGGCTTCCTCCACTAGATCGCGGTGCGCCTCGGCGTGTCGATGTTGAGTCACAAGCCCACGCCAAAAATTCAATATGGAGTTGATTCGGGACCCTTTCCCCGTCGCTTCATACGGAATGCTCGTGGCAGCTGCCGGCACGAACACCGCCAAAGGCTCGGGTGTAGTCGCTGAGGGGTACAGCCGCGCGTTACGACTTTCGCGCTCAGCTGCGTTTTGGTGTATCGAATGCATCCTCTTTGCTAAATATGCAGTCCTTCGCTTCATCTCGACATCCCCGCCAAACATCTGCACAAACTCCAGAGAGGAGTGTGGCTCCGTCGTTATGATGACGGTCGACTTGCTCCGCACCGTGCCAGCGAGACTGATTAACGTCTTCTCAGTGGGCATGTCCTTTTGCCGGTATTGGAGCTCCTGCTGCCTGTAATGAAAGGCAGCGCTACTCTGTCCAACAGGTGCACTCATCGGTCCTTGCGTGTAGCGAACCATTTCCTTTTCGGAACATGGTGAGCGACTCACAAAAATAGCGAGTTGCTGTGACTCGGCCCACGCCATCTTCGCAATCGAAAAAAGTGGAGAGACCTTGGCGTAACCGGTAGCCTGAGTGCACAAACTTCCATCAAAGCATTCCCAGGCAAGTAGTCGTCCTGGATCGCCAACGGCGGCCACGAAAGCCTCACCGTCTGGTAAAAGGTGAATGGGCGTGGCGAATGGCAATCGTGTGTTCACCACACGCAACTGCTCGCTGGTTGAAGCATTGAAGACAAAGACAAAAGGTGCCCTCCCGCATGTGACAAGAGCATAGGCACCCTTTACCTGCACTTCTGTGGCGCCATCACACTCGGCAATGTGTCGCACCGACATTCCCCAGCGGCCCTCCTTCCCATCACTGCCGCTGGCAGATTCTTCCGTGGCACGCCAACACACCACAGAGCCGTTGTGGTGGACAGACCACACCCGGGTGCTTCGCTCATTTGAGGCGAGACTAAGTGTAATACTTGTCTCCCCCTTCTGACCAATGGTGGCACCGATGGCATCTACCCGGTGCACAAGCTCACCAATTCCCTTTGGCGGGCTAGACCCGAAGTCGCCATTGTGAGCTGCTCTCACAAAATCAGGAGTCAAGGCGGTGCTGAGGCGCAGCGCCGTGTCTTCAGAGGCCCCAACCGAGGTTGCTTCACTACTGCTTGTGTGCTCGTAGCCCCAGACAAGGAGCTGGTCGCTGAATCCACCGGCGATGATTTTGTTTTGATGAAATACTGCCACGTAGACAGGAAACCCGTGTGGTAATGTACACACATGCTGTATAGTCTCCGGCACCGGGCGTGCACCATCATTGCCCATCTCGCTGAGGGCAATGCACTGCCAAACACTCACAGTTCCATCAGAGGAACAGGAAAGCAGGTATCGGTCCTCCTTTTGAAAGACGACGCGGTGAATATGACCAGTGTGACCGGCGAGGCTCACAACCGGGGGAATGTCAGGGCGAAAAGGATCGCGCAGCTCAACCACATGCTGGAGATGTCGAGAGACACCGAGAGCTATGAGGGTACCCCTGTGTGAAAATGTCACACAGGTCACAACCCCAAGAATCGACGTTGTTTGAAGTATCTCCTGCGGCAACAGTGAGCGCTCACCGTCCATTCGGTAGTAGTGTTCGGTGGGAGCTTGAGTAGACCAGGGACTGGGTGGAACAGAGGCGTCGCCCAGGCCACTGTCCTTGGTCCCTTGTCGCATCTCCGTGAAGTAATCGGCGGGTGCACCGACAGCGCGGGTTGAGCGCGGCACCGCACTACTTCCCCCGCCCGCCACGAGCATAGACAGAAGATATTCCTCGTACGCGAGCATTTCGGTTGTGTCAGGCACAAACGCCACGTTGTTCATCTCACGGAGACTAACCACGAGACCACCGTCGTACGGTATTTTTCGATTGTTGGGGTTTTTGAAAACGGTGTAAATCAAGGGCACATCGTGCGCGAAGGAGTCGTCGCTGTCGTCGCAGCTGCTAGGGGGGTAGCCGCAGGTGACGGCTAAATCGCGCAGGTTCAATGCAGCGCCTCGCGAAGACCACGGGACAGGGAGCATCATGCTTAGCCAAGAAAGGTACCAGGGAGTGCGAGATGGATAACGGTAGAGCTGCAGGTGCAGCTCCTCTGCCCCAAAGAGGTTCGAGCGGCCGGCACAGTCACGTAACATGAGAAACCCCCAGCAGATCGGATAGAGTCCTTCCCGAAAAAGTGGATAGCCATGGATCGACTCGTTGCCAAAGTCGAGCACTTCCAAGAGAAGCATTGCGTCTTTGGTGGCGGTACCCAATTTCTCAGAACTAATTCGAAGCGCTAGCTGCGCGTTCCACCAGGGGACGCGACTCTGGTGCGCACGCAAGTCGAAGGGATGAGTCACAGCACAGGGAACGGCGGCAGATGCCTCAAGCAGGCTACGTCCCGAGACACCGCTCACGAGCCACACGCGCACAAACGGATGGACAACAGCGGCGTCAGCGTGCAAAGGGCTCATACCGCGTATCGTGAGTGCAAGCACCACACCACACTCGTCGCGCCCACCGCCCGCGGCGAGCGGAGACGGATTCGCGCTCAAAAAACCCACCGTCTCTGGGTCACCGCAGGTGTCAAGGCTGCCGGGGGTCCACGTTTGCTTCGCTGCGTTGTCGTCATTAAAAGCCCCTGTGACACGATAACAGGGAGTGCGCCTCCAGTCGCCAGCGCCGGATTCTGTGCCTCCGACAGAAAAACTAGTGGTGGCCCCGCTGCTCCACTTCGTCCTTTTCTGACGACGGCCAGTGCTGCCCTGCCCAAGTGAATGCACATATATCAGCCAGTTTGCCTCTGCCTCGGTGAACCCTTTGTTTTTGGTGCTGCTGATGTACCTCAACCGTAAGGCAGCGGCTGGATCGGTGAAGAGCAAAGGCACCCCAGAGCTGTCGCCTAGGAGCGAGACAGAAGCTCGGCCCCTCGGGGCAGTCTGCACTGCGCCATCCCCGTCCACGACATCTGCAGGTTTTGCGCTGTTGCCAATTCGATGGCCAATATTAACTGATTTGCCAGCTTTCTGGTTGGCGATGTCGTTTGCCCTGACGTCACGGGAGTTCAGCGAAGGTCTAGCCATAGCACCGGACGCTGGAGGAGGTGATCGGTCACATCGACCCTCAGCCTCATGAAGACGCACCACAGTCCGCTTTCGTTTAGATCGAGATGCATCACGGGTTGACTTGAGCTTGCTAGGTTTGTGTGAGGAGGTTTTCCGTCCTCTGGCACCAACGCCTGAGCCACTGCTTCGCCGCCGGCGATTCCTCTCAGCCGGATTGCAACCCACCTGTCTACTGCGACGGTCACGCGCGCTGCCCTCTTCAACGCTGCCCCTTTCACTACCACCTCTGACCGACGAAACGGAAGAAGAGCTACTGAGGGCGTCGTCTGACGCGCTGCCTGTAGAAAATAATTCAACCACAGTTGCCTCCCATTCACCTCTTCGACGGCGGAAAGGCTGCTGCCTGCGCCTCTTGACGACAGGAGACCGTCGTGTCTCCACAACATTCGACATCACCACGCTGGAAGCCAGGGAAGCTGTTTTAACACATTCAGTTAGTGCGGGTTGCGGCGATGTCAGGGCGACCGGTGGGGGTTCTGAAGACGGCGGTAGCAATGAAGTTACAGCGTATGAAAGGCTATTTGGATCCGGAGAAGCGGGTGCATCCGCTAAGCTCACTCCTGCTACTACCGAGGAATGCGAATACACTCTCAGCGAGGGCGCGTGGCTGGGCTGCTCGACCGTTAACGTCGCAGTCTGAGGGAGAGCGAGTTCTGGAATAACGAGTGCCTCACTCGTGGAGGGTGGCGGAGGCAATGGGGGCAATTTCCGAGTGAGCAGCGAAGATGCCGTGGAATGTGAGGATGAGAATGGGGTTTGCATCGGAGGAGCGTTGGCCTTCACCCCTGCTAGCGTCTCACCAGTACCCGCAGTGTGGACCAGATTATTTTGCGATCTTTGCATCGGAGATTCACTGGCAGGAAACGTAGAGATGTCGAGAGGCGCAGTGGATTGACGAGCCTCAAAAGCCGACTGCGACGACAACGAAGAGTGAGCTGACCGGGCCAAGTGGCCCAGGGACGGTGAAATCGATATGGCCTCTATATGGCTCTCTCTTTGATCCATAGCTGGTGGTACAGAGAGTGCTGTATCCAGGGGACTGCTACGAGGACTCGCTCCACGTCTCGGTGGTGTCGTCATGGGAGGATTTCGGAGCTCTTCAGCAAGCGGTGTAGGTGTATACACGACTCTTGGCTCCAGCAACTGCGATGATCCGAGAAGGGCCGAGCGAAATAACTGTTGGTTTGTACTATCATCATCTTTTTCTGTTGAGGAGCTTTCCATGGAGTGCTGCTGCGGCTGCGTTTTGGATGAGAACGAGGTGTTCATGCGTACCTGATTTGTCAAGGGGCAGGTTACTGTGCACTCAAGGATCGAGCTTGAATTCTACTGGGCGGGTGTAGATGTCTCCGGGGACCGCATAAGGCAAGTATAAAGAAAAAATATATACAGAAACGTCTGCCCTCCAGTCTCCACCCCACTCCTCGTTATCTTTTCCAACAAGACGGCTGCTCAATGTAATACGGCAGCGGCTCAGAGGAGTATAATATCGTTTCCCCTGCAAAAAAAAAAAACACAAATGGGAAGATGTGTAAAAGAGAGAAATTACGAGAGACATGTGCTCACGTGATAACGTTTGTGTGCGCGTATGTTGCGTATATCTATTTTTTTCTTTCGCGGTGGGTATGTAGTGCGTTCTATGATGTGTATGAGTCGTGCGTACGACTTCGTTGTGTAGATTCTATTTTCTCACCGTCTCCCGCCGGCCGACGACACTTTCATCAAGATATCTATTTATATATACTTTTATATTATATTATATATATATATATATATATATATATATATATATGTATGTATATATGTATATATATATATGTATACGGGACGAAGAAATGGAGTCGTACCGTCTGGAGAATAAAACGGGAGGAGAGAGGATTTTGTGTGACAGGAGGAGGAGGAGGAGGTGAGGGGAAGCAGCCCGACAGTCCATCGAGGGAAAAACTGTGTGGCAAACACGATCCATTCGAACTATGCCCTGTCTAGAAGTGCCTGCTCATCAGCGTGGCTCAATTCCAGACGGCGATGGGGTAGGGAAGAGGAGGAGAGGGGATGGGAGGGGGCAGCGAGTGTGGCCCTGTGCTCCAAAAGTAGGGAACATAGAAAAAGCTTTGAGGTAACGCAAATATTTAAACATCTGCACTCTTCCGTGTTAGAGAAAAGAAATGGAAGTGGAGGAAGAGGAAGAGGAGGAGGGGGGAAGGGGGAAGGGGGAAGGGGGGGAAAAGGGGCAGAAAAAGAAAATCAGTCACGATCAGCAGGGTACCGAAGGGACAGAGGCCCTTGATTCATGCAATTTAGTGGAAGGTTCCCCCGGCGATCTTTTTTCCAAAGAAGCCTGATGTCACTGATGCCTCATGTCCCTCGTGTCATTGACGTCGCAGCGAAAACCCCGCCTTTTTGTTTAGCGAACAACCCACGTGTTTGCGTATACGCCCCAAATCAGGAGACGCGAACCCATAAGCCCACATGTTGTACACACATTGCATGGGCTCACAAAATCAGCAGAGAAGCGAAGATGTCCATGAGAACATCGAAAACATAGAAACAGCCGAAAGCGGGAGCGAGGAAACACTCCCATGAGAGTATAGCGAATGCAAGTCTGGTGCAAATGGGCAAAGCCACGAGGTGAATATTGATCTCACATACGCATACACACGCACACCCACATGGGCGATTAAATACGAACACTGTCTCAGCTATCTACTCTTCCGAGGTGAAAAACAGGCACGTAGTAGTTATAGCACCCTAGATGACACAAGACACAACGAGCAACACTTCCACGAACACACAAGGAAGAGCATTTTCCTGGCGGATGTTATCAACTTGCGTTTCTTGCCGCCCTCTGAATTCTGTTCTCGCTCCTCTCCTTCCCGGCGCTGCAACACTCTCTCCAACTCCAACATCTCGCGAGAGGGAGAGGAGAGGGGGGAATGTGCGTAGTGATTAAGGAAACATCATCCTCAGTTGCTGTCTTGCAACCATGATTTCGCTGTCCACTGATGCCAGTACATCGCGGATAACATCCACATCAGCAGAGGGGAACTCCACCTTGAGCGCCTCTATCGGTGCCAACCGGTGGGGCACTTCCGGTGCGGAATTAGGCGGCGGCGAAGTCTTTGGTGTGACTGTCGCTGCACCGCTGTTCGCCTTGCGTAGCTTTTCCGATATACTCAAGTACAAGTGGCGCGACACGAACTGTTCTCTTCCGACATCCGAAACCCTCTTCACATACTCGTCGCAGGATAGCACCTCTCGTTTCAGCCCTTCTTCGAGCAACGACAGGGTGTCATCTGATGCGTGAATTTCTGCCATGAGCTCCAAGGCCTGCATTTGGAGAGGGTCGGAGACGACGAGACAACTGGCGTGCTCCTCGGGAGTGTCTGAATATCCATCCAACTGACGCAAGAGGGAGCTCACATCTCCTTCAGTCGGCAGGTACTCTTGTAGCTTCTCGTGGTGCTTCGTTAAGATATCCTTTGCCTTAAGAAGCTCACGGTTTGTTGCATTTAATTTTCGAAGGTGAAGGAGTGCCTCTTGACGCGTCCCAAGATAACCCTTCGCCTTCTCATTCAAATCCATCAAAACACACTCCGCCGCCTCCTGAATTAGCGACTGTCGAGCGGGATGCAGTCCGTCTAGCAAGCTGCTCTGCATAAGGTCCGACTTACCGGCCATCAGCGGTGGTGGACGGTAGTTCGCCTCCACTAAGGGGTATTCAAGCTGGAACTGCTCTCTAATTGCCAGAAGAATGTCCAGCAGGGGATATGGACGCTCTACCCCACGCAGGAGGGGCAAACATTCTAACTGAATTCTGCCATCCTTGCACATGATCGGGTACGGCTGTTTGATTTTATCCCCACCAGGAGGTGGCACCAGGACAGCAGAGGGCTGCTGTTGTGGATATTGATCTGTGAAGGAAATCACAACCAGTAAGGAAGTGCATTGAGTATCATCAGGCTTCTTGCGGATCATCAGGAAGCATTCGAGATGAAGCGGCTCGGAAATATTTTTTCCAGGTGTCAGTCTTCCCTTCGTGTGGGGGAAATTTGATGCATAGGGAAGAAAGTTACTGACGGCATACGTGATGGCGCTAGCGACTAGTGGAGGATAATGCTGGGATACTACAGCAATATCTGCAGCCTGGCTCAGGGTGATTTCCATTTTTGACGACAGGGACACGACGTAGTTTCGAAGATGTAAACTGATTAACGGAGTGGGGGGGACCCTCTGAGCCTACTCCGAATGGTACAAGCGGACCTGTCCGAAAAAAAAAAAAATGTCGGGAAAAAAAAGAAAGAATGCGCAGGAATGGCCTGACCTGTGGCGCTAAGATTTGAGCGCTAAAGCATCCAGCAGAATTGAAAAAAAAAAGCGATAAAAAAAACGTTGAGCTTCCGGTTTATCTCCTCGCACTAAAGCGTCTAACGAAGAAAGCGAAATCGATGCAAAGGGGACAACGGTCAGGAGCGACACCCCCCCCCCCAAAAAAAAAAATGGGGGCGATGGATGAAGAAAGATAAAGGAGCAAAAAGTGCGGATACCAAAAATTGATGTGAAGCCAACCAGGTTTTGAGTAGCGATGTGTGTAAGGTGGTCCAGTGGGTTGTGAAAAAGCACAGAAAGGTATCCCCTCTAATTTGAACTACGACCCTCACCCAGACAGTGTCATACGGCCCAGTGAAATAGTGAAGCCAACAACAACAGAAAAAGAGTTCGCGACAAAAAAAAAGAAGACGAAGGAGAGATAAGGGAAGTAGAGTATGTGCACCCCCGGTAGCATCAACAGCTGTAACATGTGCCAAATCCTACGAATAGTCAGCCCCAGTAAAACCTTAGGGGAACATATTCCCGTTGCATCAACTACCCAGCTTCCAAGCACCGATGTGTCGTACTCCCGCCATGAACACAACAACTCTTCAGAAGCAGATGAACACTTTCAGCCGTATGGTAGTCAAAATTGTAACGTACATACGCCTTTGGCATTCCTCTCGTTGATGTAGTTGCAATCGCAAAACTTTATTTAAATCTTTTTTTTCTCTTCCGCACAGCGGGACATCGTATATGAAAGACAGCAAACACGCACACACACACACACACACACACACACACACGCACACACACACCGCACCCTCGCAATCGCAACCCGGTGTACGGTGCCAACGACCAATCCTCTACCGCAGAATCGATCCGTGCGCGTAGCGGGTCCCTCGCCCACCCCGTCCACACACACTCCATCCCCCACGCGCGCGCACTTTCACAACGGAGAAGAAAACAGCAGCGCGTCCCGACGGCCCATCCTCCCATGTGCAGCGACAAGTGAAACGCTGCGGTCAGTCTGCAGAGACGGAGACATTCCCCCGACCAGTCGATCGGTGCTCGCACATAAAACGGGACGCCTGCGCAAGGCAACCTCGCTACGCGTCTCGCCGACATGGCGCAGAGCAGGAGGGGTGGGTAGTGGGGAGCCGGGAAGCTCGAGAGGGTGTGTGCCCGCAGCCAAGGATTGCACGAGAGAAGCTGCGCCTTCAGTCGCCCACGATTCGCCACGCCTCTTCCAGCATACCACGCGTGGCGTCGAGCGAGGCGCACTCCCAGGAAAAAGCATGCGGCGACACCTCCAAAACACCGTCGGCGATGGGTAGCGGGCCCTGCATCGCCGGCACGCCCCTCTTGCCATGGCCCAGCTCGCGCGCCGCTAGAGGAGTAGAGAGCGGAGGCGATTGTTTTATTGGTGAGTGGACAAGGAACAGTGACCTAACGCCGGGTGGCGTGAGCACGGTGGCACCCTGGTGTCTGAGGGGCTGTGTGGCCACGCCAACCTCTTTCCTAGCGTGTCGCATGAGGGTGAAGCAACGTTGCGGGACCCTCACTCGGCGCCTGTCATCCCGAAACGCCCGTGAGTGGGAACTGCAGAGGCCGTCCATGTTCAGTTCCCCGCGCGGGCTTCCGAGGCGATTGACTTTGACAGGCTCATGGGGAGACAGGCAGGACACATCGGCAAGAACCGAGACCCCACTAATGGGCACGCACGCGGCAGTGAATAGGAAAGAGCAGTAGCTGCCTGTAGAGGTATAAAACAGAACACACACCTTTTAAACGCAGCGCCTCAGTGTGTGCATGTGTGTGTCTTTTTGTTGTATTTGTTTCACACTTTTCTCAGATGCAGCACATGTGCCCTTGTATGGTTTCCAATGTGCTGTGTGTCCGCTCATCACTTTCGCTTTCGGTGGACAGTTCACCAATGAGTTCTTGCGTCTTACGTGATGCGCTTATGCAGCCATCCTAAACATGAGCCGAAACTCTTCTCTACCCATTCAGATTGGGCGCCACGCTCACAACGCTGTCTGTCGAACAGTCAAGAGTAGGAGGACGGTGTTTTGAAGCTCTACGTGCCTCTGTTGGAGCCGGGGCTCGCCAATCTATCAGGAAAACTTGTCCGGCAAAACGTACAGTCAAGCCCCCTCGTACGTCGGATGCACAACTTGGGCAAAGTCTTGCTACCCCAAGGTTATCACCATGAGACCTTTTTTATTGCCCTGTGATAGGGAATTTCGTGCGAATGAAAAGGGGATTCTGGGAGGTAGGTGTACCCGCACAGTGCATGTGCGTCTGCACAACACTCCAGAAGAGTGTTCTACACATCTAGACATCCGTTTGTGAATCTATCGTGTTATACTCAGACCTTTTCAGTCAACTCCTAAGCAGGGGAGGGGGGGGGGGAGGGGGGGCATTCATTTTTTTTTTTTGCCTTTTGACCTGCGAAATTTTCTCACGGTGTAGATACTGTGAGCTTGATGCTGTTCGCAGTACCCCTAATGCTTCTCTTCACACCAGAGGAGACGCTCAGAGAGCAAATTCACAAGTGCCTGCGGCGATACTCCAACGAAACCACACGAGGCAACTCATCGAAAGAGAAGCGTCCTCGACTCGGCGGCTGAAAAAAACGCATCACCAGCGAAAAAAATAAAAGCGATTGTGTTTCACCTGAAGCGGATCTTTACTTGTGACCTTTGATTAGCTACGCACCATAAAAAAAACCCAAAGTTAAAGCTACACAACCACCCCCATGTAAATACATATAACAAAGAACACTCATGTGAAACTCTTTTTGGATATGTCACAAATCATCTACTTTTTTTGAAATAGCGATCGCATCATGCAGTGGGGGAAAAAAAAGGCGCTTGGCAAGTGTTGAGAGGAAATCACATACTGACAAGCACACGAAAACTTGTACGCAGAAGCAAGCATACGATACAGGAGGTACCAATATCAATGCGTACGTGATAAAATCAGGTGAGGTGCTGCCAGACTCGCAAGAAATCGCGTAATCCAAAACGAATTCACAGGCGCTTATAGATCATGTGTACTCACATAGCTGAGTAAGAACGAGAAAAAAACCGATGCAGCGAAAACGAGCACGAATGTTATTGGGACACAAACAGTTTATGAAACGAGAAAATAATCCGAAAGTAGAAGCGAAAGATGTTCAAAAAAAAATGGCATGTCATCCCCATTCCTTCAGACATATATATATATATATATATGTATCGAGAGTGAGAGTACGAGGGATGGGAAAAAGTTGTGGGAAAGTTTTAGGAGAGAGTACGCCTTCACTTGCAACACACTCGCGTTCAAAGTGGTACAGCCCTACCCCTCCCCCCTCGGGTGCAAGAAGAATATATATATATATATCTTTACCGAGGGGGGACCATTTCTGGTCCTTGGCACACAATATAAATAGATATATATATTCTCTACAGCGACAAACTTGAGAAAAGCAAAAACGGCAAAAAAAAAAGAATTTGATAAATAAAAAATAGTTGCAAGAAAAAGCCCTGGAAATGGAGAAGTACACAGGATCTTTGCTCATCAAAGGTGTTCAAGTGAGTCGAAGCAATTTAAAAGATTTTTTTTTTGTGTATGATGGGGCATTACCACGTTCAAGTATGGGTCGAGTAGAAAAACCTTCCTACTCCACAGACTCACTCACTCACTCCCCTCTTATCGTGAAAAGAAAGAGGAGGAAGGAGGGATTTCAAAGCAAGACCGAGTTGGACTAAACGGGGGCACGCACACGCAGGAAAAAAAAAATGAGCGTAACGCACATTGCAGCGCTCCGTAGGGGGGCATCAGTGGAAATGAAACAAATAAAGCAATCAAAACACTCATCAATAATCCTGCGAGAACAATGAAATTAGGTGCCGTGATTCTGGAGAAATAAGTCATAGTGGACAATTCGGTGATCCGTAACTTCATCTCCACACTTCCCACTCCGATTACTGTGCCCGGTCTCTCATCTTATTTTCCCCATAGTAAACGTGTGGCGTCATCCAAAAGAAACTGAAGATATGTAGACATATATATATATATATATATATATATGTGTGTGTGTGTGTCTTTCTCGGCCAGATCAGTGGAAAAATGGGAAAATGGTGCCGCGAGTGAGACGCCGTAAACAGAAAACAGACAAAAAAAACAAGCAAAAGTGCAAAATCGTGACATCACTGCGGAGACACCGCGTATCCCTCCTCGAACATACGCGAATACTCGAAACAAAAACAGAGAAAGACAACAGATACACACACACACACAGACACCCTTGAAAACTGATAAACACCTGTGGGAAGGGGAGAGAGGGGTGTAAGGCTCTCAAGGGAAGATGCAGCAGCGTCAACGAAATGAACATCGAAGAGATGAGGGAAAAAAAGTTAAAGTCAATCAAATAGAGAATGCTACCATATATATGCGTGAATACAAACATATATTGGTGTTTAAGCGCTGAATTTAAAATCCAAATAAAAATATATATATATATATATATATATATGGTGCCTCTCACCTACCACACACACACGCGATCAGACCTGTTGCCCAGACCGTTCTCTTCTTCATTTCTCGGAAGTAAAAATGGGGGGAAGGAGGGAGGGGGAAGGCAAGCCTTCAATCAGGAGAAGGGATAAAAATGCCTGTTTGAAGGCGAGAACAAACGCACGCCTTTCATAAGCGTCGATGAGGAACATGTAAATATGACAAACATGCGAAATAGCCTTGGGTTCAGGTGTCGGGGAGTGTGTTGCAGAGCAACTGGATGTATCTCTGTCCCCGAGAGAAAACTTTTGGCTGCTTACTTAATCCCCATCGATCCCTGTCATTAGGGCTGCACATCTGGTGAAGAACACCAACGGTGCCCCAGGAAAAAAAAAACTTACCAACACCGACAGCAGATGCAGGTTTTCTTATGCTGCTGTTGCCCTTGAGTAAATTCCAAAAGCGTTGAGAAAAAAAAAAGAGAAAAATAATATGACACAAGGAGACTAGCCGTTCGGAAAATAGTCTTCTTTTTTTTCCATCCTTGACCTCTCGCTGGTCGCCGGAAAAGCTACGCCAAGGAATCTTGAGGAACGACCATGGTGGCCGTCATCAGTATGCAAAACGATGTGCTCCTCTGTCATTCGACTGGTACTCCTCCGCATGATAGAGGCATCGACGCGCTTTGTAGAAAAGAATCAGGAAACAAAAATATATACCTTCGCCCTCGTAACCTTAACACTGAGATACGTAACCTTACCAAGCAGACACACATTCACACAGAAATGTTGCGGTATCGTTACTGACCAACGGGGGAAAAAAGTCAGCCAGAAGTCTCAAAAAAAAAAAAATATTCCACAGGAAACGCTTTGCAAACATTAATTTGGTTACACAGACGTTCGGAGTACATGTTTTTATGTATTTGAAGTGTCCCTCCGCGTAGCATATATAAAAAAACAAGTAACGTCTCGCATGTGAGATGGTCTCAAAATGTTCCTCGAAACGTGACGTAAACAAAAGCATACACACACACACACACACACACACACACTTGAAGACCGGGGGAGGAAAAAGTGTGTTATACACCGACGACAACAAAAAAGTAAAGCATATGATCAATACCTGACGTCAACGGTACAAGAGCCAGAAAAGGAACCGACAATGAGAAGACAGAAAACAAGACGCTGGGCTGTGAAAGGGAGGAGGAGGAGGAGGAGGAGGAGGAGGAGGAAGCGAAACGGCTCTTCTTTTAAGTTTCTGTTCAAGTGGGGAAGCAGAAAGTGAAGTCTTTTTTTCTTTGTTTCAAATAAACAGATTCCATGCGAGGACGCCTTGGAAATATACACCGCAACACATATTCAGGAGGAAAACCTGGCAAGGAGCAATGTGAAAATCACCAGAGCAGCGAAGGCGAAGACACGCCGGAGAGCTCAGCCAAGTCTGTGAATAGCGCGGGGGAAAAAACGGAGTCGATAAAAATCAAGAATGAGTTAGGGTAGAAAAAAAAAGGGGGTACACAAGAACACACACGCAAGAAAACAAAAGGCTCACTGCCTGAATAAATATAAATACTAATTGCATGTGAGTAAAAAACAAGCAAAAACAGCATCCTATTAGTCGACATCGTATGGATATATAAAAAGTGTGGGGGGGGGGGGGGGCCGGCATCATTCCAGAGCCTCGGGGAGGGGGGGAAGGGAGGGTTATTTACCAGGGCCAATTTTTTTTTTTTTTTTGCGATAAGCAATAAAGGTCCGATATATTGTGTACGTGAGATGGGGAGAGAAGGGTACATGACTCATAACACGCGAGTTGACATGAACCGAAGAATTACTCTACGAAAAAAAAAGGGAAAAAAGGAACGGCTTACCCTAAACCCACGACAGACTATTGCCTGAAGTGGGTCACGATAGGATCGAAGAAAACGATGCCTTCTAGTAGAAATGTGGATATAGCGAAATGTCAATATATACGTATATGTGTGGTTATCATTGATCTTTCCACTCAGGGAAGGATTTTTGATTTTAGTTGATGTTCTCCATTTGCGATGAATATATATCGGCTTTGTGGTCGCTTGTGCCTGGCATCCCACAATAATTTTCATTCCAACGTTCATCTACAAACGACTTTGCAGCTCACATAAGCTTTCCTATTTCTTTTGCTCTCCAGCGTTGCACCCTCCTGCATTTTCGCTGTTATTTCTTCGTCCCAGTGAATATATATTTGTTTCCCTCCCCGACGAAAAAGAATATCCGGGAACCGAGAAAATGTAGAGAGGACTAACGACACGTACTGAGGAAGACGAAGACGAAGAGGGAGGAGACACCGACTATCTATATACACACATATACATATGTGGGTAGATAGCTATGCAACCAAAACGAGCCGTACGCGCAAATGAAAGTAGTGGGCATCGAAAACAAAGAAGTTGAACGTATTTGTCAACACCCAAGACTGAATGGTGATACAGCAAGGTGGAACGTGAATGTGAATAGCGAAGTAAGTTGTGGCAGTGACTCGGCGAGTGAGTGCATGGCTTGAGGGATGGGGAAGGGAAAATGGGTTCACTCAAGTCAGTTGCAAAAACAAAAATTGAGAAAGAGATCTGAACAAACCAGCAAAAAAAAAACTTGTAAAAACAAACAAATATATATATATATATATATGTATAAGATATGTTACAAGTAGGAAAAAATCTTTTGATTCTGCTCTTTCTTGAGAAAGCAAGACTCGTTGAACACGATCACCCTCGATTTTTTCTTTTTTTTCCATAAATAATCGAGGCCGAGAAAAAAAAAATGAGGACCAGAAAAAGTGGGGCGAAAGGGCCGCTGAATAAACCCACAGGCAATCAACCTTAGCATACATTTTCTTCACAACAACTTCCTTCGTGGCTATAGTACAACCAGACGCCTACAGACTTCCTAACATTCCGGAAGAATGCGTATACAAGTAAGCGAGAAAGAACTCTCATAGTCCCCCCCCCCCCACACACACACACAACCGGCTCCTTCTCGCTCACCACATCTAGTCTTTGCATCTACTGTTACCATCAGCGGCAGAACCCAGAATGCTCACTGTACTAGTGATTCGCACAGCAGAAGAAAAAAAAAGAATGCATCGAAGAGGTGGGTGGGTAAATAATTGGAGGGTATCAGAGGCGGTAAAGGTGGTGGGGAGTCAAAGTAAAAAACAAAAAAAGATATCACGGCTCAGAAAAAGGGCAAAGATGCGCGGACGCATGCGACAACGACACACACACACAAAAAAAAAAGATGACACAGTAAGGTACACAGGGGGTTTCACCCCATGTCTCAAGTCAACCCTTGAAGATGTTGAGAAGGGGGACATAAACGGAAGGAAAAACAGAGGAGAAATGAGGATGAGGAGAACGGAAGAGTTTGGATGGCATACGCCAGCTTCTCTACACGAACAATGTTTTTTTTTTTCGATCGGTGGTGTCAAACAAATGCTAAAGAAAAAAAAACACGTGTGTATACAAGCGCACCTCTGTGCATACACACAAAGAACATCCTCGTGTGAGTTGGGAATCAGAAAAAAAAAATGGAGAGCTATTACACCGACAGTCTTCTTTTAGCGATGATGAACAGGTGCGAGCTGAACTGGCCACACACGCTTTAACGTCTCCATTCGCTTAATGTACGCGATTTCCTCACGCAGACCTTTGTTAAATATGCGCACACGCGATGAATACTTTGGCAAACAAGACATGACGCAGAAAAATGCGATAGTGAAGAAACATATACATATATATAACAAGAAATAAGTCGTATGAACGCATGTACACATCTGGTATCTTATCGGCTGTAACTGTATTTCAGTCGTGTCAGGAAGAGAAAAAAAAAAAGAGAGAGTGACACGATTAAATATAGTTGGATCGAACGCATGCAAAAAAGGAAAACGTGAGGGGAAAAGAAAAGAAAATAAAGGCGATCACAAGAAAAAGGGAGGAGAAAAAAGGAAAGTGTATTGCGTCCGCAAGTAATCAATATATATATATATATATATATACAATTAATTATATGTAAATTTTTCTTTAGATTTCCAGCTAAAAAAAAAAAACGCTCTCTCGACATAAACAGATGTGCGACAGGGGAAGGTGTGTGTTAGAGGGGGGTGGGGGTGGGAGGATGAGGGGGGTAACGTTGAGCTACAGCTCAAAATCATTCAAGACCTACGTACGACAAGGAGCACAAACAGCTTTAAAAGAAACAAAAAGGCAAACAAACGCACAAGCACACACTCAGACGATGAGTTGAGAGGAAGAGAAAAAGGTATGCGGGTTTATGCATACACATGTGACGCTGCGTGTATGTGTTCCTATGAGCTCCGAGGAATCACAGAAATATAAAAAATGCTTCTTGGCAAACGAGCGTTGCGTCTCGAGAACGAGAAGAAAACGTGGAAACAGCGTCGAAGTTGACCAGAGACGCGCAGTCCGGAGGGAGTGTTCGGCACGCAGAAACATTATTGAGGAGACTGAGAAAAAGGGAAAAGGCAGAAAAGGATGAGTGGAGAAGAGACTGTGAATGAATGAGCGATGATGAGAGCGTCGGTTACAAAGCGCCCTTCATAAATAGAATGCCAAAAGCACGGTGCAGTGGTCCGACAGAGCAAGCTGTGGGTGTGTGTGTGCGGATGTGTAGGGAAAGAAAAATAGGTAGACAAGTCTTCCTTTCTACATACATACCATTTTAAAAAGCTAAAAAAATATATATAGATATATAATGTATACAAAGATGACGAGCGATACAACCAGAAAAAAAAAACACAGAAATATCGTCGCGGACATGTTGAGAGATCAGGAGGGTTGCCACACACACATTTTAAAACGTCATGTATTGAAGAAAAGCAAAGACAGCAACCCCTCTCCGAGTCGGGGAAAGCACACCATTTATATAATGACGGAAAAAAAAGTGAGAGGGAGCCCCCCGCCCCCTTACAAAAAAAAAGGGGGGTTAAGATGGGTGCGTGGAAGAGTGAACGCAGCGCAAAATTCAAACGAATTGATATAAACGCGTTATATAGATATTATTATATACACACACACACACATATATATATATATATGTGTGTGTATATAGAATCTGGATTAGTAGACGTATCGGCAAGTGAAAAAGGAATAGAAAGGAAAAACACTATTCAACCGGGACAATAAAAATAATAATAATAATAATAATAATAATAATAAGACGAGGGTAGGAGGGTAAAAATGACGAAACTACTGTTGAATGATGTGGGGAACAGGGGGAAGGGGGATGCTTGGAGGTTTCCGTTGTATATGCATGTCTGTGTGCTTGTTTCACATCTCTCCCATCACAGATGCGGCGACCTAAGAACAGTGAGGAAATACAAACGCACCGAAACAGAGGCACCACCGGAGGAGAGTGGATGACCGAGAAAGAATGAAATGACGCAGCCACTCACCACGGGTTTGAGCAAGTGTTTCTGTGACCACTCGCTTCCTCGAACATTTTTGTGGTTCACAGACCGAGAACAAAACGTGACGCACCATTAAAAAAAAAAAAAACTCTAAAAAAAAAAATGCTTCGCTGGCAAAAACAAAATTAAAAAAAAAACCGTCAATACACTTTCAACGGCACATGAGAAGCAGATAAAGTAAAAGAGAGAGGCGATGCGCTCATCAGAACCGACAAGAGACACGTTCGAGAGATTTATTCTCCTCTGAGGAGGGGATAGAGGGGGGGATCCCAAAAGGAAGTATATTAGGAGTGCTCGAGATCAAGAAGAGAAGTGAGACAGCGTTGGGGTGCACCCTACAAAAGTGCTATTGAAGATGAATCATCCAACTAGGATATATATATATATATATGTGACGATGGCGCGTCGACTGCAGAGAGGCGCTAAATATCAACTTTCTGAATCCTATTTCGCTCCCAAGTATACGTGTCGTTTCTTTACGAATTTTTTTAATTCGTTCTGCAAGTAAGAAGTCTGCCAATGAAACAGCGCAAAGATGCAGACTTCTTTTTTTTTTTTTGCTGTCACTCGAGAACCCCTTCGACTTACTCCATTTGTTTTTTGGACTCGATTTTGTGCTGCGTGTTGTTTTTTTTTCACACGCTTTTTTGATCACTTATTCCAAGTGATCCCACGCACTCACCGCTCCCCTATTGAATATATAAAGAGAAAGAGCGAATCCTCATCACGCTTTCATGTACACGCACGCGCATTCAAAAAAAAAAGATAGAAATAAATAATGTCAAAGATCATGTATATGAAACGCTATCAAAGTGTAGCCGGTTCTAACATGAAGATATTGTGTCGAAGTCCAGAGATCACGCGCATTAAAAAAAAAAAAGAGTCTTGCAACGACAAAACAAAAACAAATACGCTCGCAGCACCTATATTGGACGAGAGAGAAACGTAGTTCAGGTATGCGGGTTTACGGCAGTGTGCAGATCGTCAAAAAATACCCCTAGAATCCAAAACGCTCCTATCTCACTAGTCATGGACAGACAGACACACAGACACACACAAACGCACGTACATGAATATATATGAAGATACAGATCTCCTCTTCACCAAGATGGAACAGCGCACGCTGTATGCTCATAAGAAGATAAAGCTAGTGCCAACAAAAAGAAAAACAGTGTACGGAAACCAGAGTATTGGAGAGAAAAAAATAAGAACGAGTGCAAAAAAAAAAAAAGAAGACGCAAAAACACGCACAACTACACACCGTGCACACAGCTGTAAAGGATATATATATATATATTTACTGTGGAGGGGGAGGAAGCTGGAAAAAAAAAGGAGAGAAAACACTTGACATAGCCCGAAGTCGCTTTCATCAAAGCTAACGAGGAGACGGGGGGAAAAGCATACCTGGGGAAGCAAAATACAGAAATAAAATTCCCCTCATTCCCCCAGACACACACACACGCGCCATGGTGAAGTTCGGGAAACGGGGAAGGAGGGGAAACACACAAAAAAAAAACAAGAGCAATAATGTGTGCAGCCCACTTGAACAGATGAAAAAAAATGAGCAAAACGAATCCTGTGCTGAATAATTGTACGTCACCCACTACTGTCGGTCACATAAAAGAGGATATATATATATATATATATATATATATATAT